>SJXQ01004787.1:17132-85886 GCA_006408695.1 Aepyceros melampus
TCATGGTCCCACAGCACACTTTTATATATATATATATATATATATATATATATATATATAGCTTATCAAGTTCTTTGAGTTGGAAGAAATTTCTGCAAGCTAGTTGAAGTGAGAGTGGGGCCTAGCGAAGGCCTGATGCATGCCGGCTAAGGAGCCTCCTGAAATAGAATCTAATTGTGGACACAAAGAACTGGAGCCTGTGGGAAACCTTGGTTCAGGAGCCAGAGGATGGAAGCAATTCTGAGTATAACATGCTGTCTGACATTCAGCTTTCCCTACCTCCAGACCCCCAGTGGAAACTCACAGCTTCAGGAACTGGAAGGCCATAAATGGAAGCCAGAAGAGCTGCTTCAGGATGAAGGAGCTTTACAGGTTTCAGATATCAGCTGCATGCTTTGGAAGCCTTCTAACAGACTGAAACAAGGGGAAACAAGGGTACTCCCCTTCATTGGGCCACAGCTCTGGAACCACAGGAGCTCTGATAAACCTGGCTGAGCAGGAGTGGCACATGGCAAACAGCTCAATGCCTAGAATAGAGAAATGGGCACCCCACAAGACAAGACAGCTCTGTGGGGTAGTGTTTGCCAAGTTGTGAGGCCTGATGCATTAGTGGGTCATGAAATTTATTTGTTGGGTCATGACCAGCAGTTGATAGATTAGAATAAGATGAAAAACAGCAGAGTTCCTGAAAAGTAGTTTTACCTGAGTAGGTATATATGTATATGCCAGTGTGTGTGCATGTGTGTATCTGCAGCTATGTCCTGGGTCATTATATAAAATGTATCTTTCCCTGTGGGCCATGGTTTAAATCACAGAGGGATTGTCCTTAGAGCAGAAGTGGTATCTAATAGAAAGAGTAGTTATCTTGTATTTAATTTCCTAAAGATTCCCAGGTGTAATCAAACAGAGCTTGCAAGGGTTCATTATGGTAGCCACTAGTACATCTGGTTATTAAAATTCATTAAAATTAACTAAAATTTAAAATTAAATTAACCAGCTGCATTTCAAGTGCTCAGTGGATACATGTGGCTACTGACTACTGTATTGGATGGTGCATATGTAGAACATTTCTGACATCTCAGAAGGTTCTTGTAGACAGCATTGGGCTTGCTCTAAACCTACTGGACCAAAATTTTCTGGAATGGGCATGAAAACCTCTACTTTTTTTAAAGGTCTACAATGGTTGTGAAGTGCAGTCAAGGTTGATACTATTCTTGACCCCAAACAGCAGAAAATACAAAAAACAGAGCTTGAGAAAGAGGTTAAGCTAGAAACTTTAGATCTGGAAGCCATCAACATGTCGACCATGTTGACTTACAGTCATTTTAGAGAAGTTCAGTGTCTTGTACTTGGTGTTGTCAAGGCAACCCCATAGCCTTGAGAACTTTGGCAGAGTGCTCCTTGGCCAATGGAGAAACCATCTCTCAGAGGCCTGAGTTGGCCATTGCCTACCAGGCAGATCAGTTCCTTGATGCTATTCTCAGAACAAATTTTCCGGCAGATGCTAAGTCGGTGAAAACATATTGAGAATTGTAAAATAATTCTTTTTCCATCTGTTTTCACCTGTCTCAATTGAGGATAGCAGCTCATAGCCAAGGCAATATATAACAGAGGCCAGGGGCCACTCCCCTCGTATTTCATAAAATACCTATGGTGCCAATTTTAGCATTGCAGCTGTCAATAACAAGACCCTAGAGTCACAAGGAGTGATCTCATCCTCCAACATACATCCAAAGCTTAAAGAAGGCTAGTGTGTCCTTAAGGATCCTTGTGTTACTGATGCTGCTGAGCTCACCAGAGCTCACACGGTCCAGCTTGATTTCCTCAGGGCTCCTCTGTACATGCTCCCCTCCCTACTCCATCTGGGAATTGTATACACTGTTTCCCAGGGACCAAAAGCTAAGAACCATGCACTAGGAAATGTAATAAGAAGAAGGGGAGCTACATGTCCACTGAGAGAGTCAGGCAGTTTCTTTTTTTTTTCTTTTTTGGTGACTCTGGGGAAACTTAACAGCAAAGCACACTGGAAACATGAATTGAGAAAATACTCCTTCTGAAAATCTGTCAGCAGCTTTTCATGGTTTTTGAAATAAAGTTCAAATTTCTAACATGGCTTCTGAAGCCCTCAGAGTGTGCCAGCCCTTCCAGCACTCTCCATGTTGCCCTCACTTCTCACTGTCCTCTATCCTCTGGTTCCTTGCCAGGAGAGGGCCAGTTCCCTCTGTTCAGAATCTTCTCTACCTCACACCCAGTCTAGGGTTTTTGCTTTGTTCTGTTTTGGGGCTCACCACATAGCTTGTAGGATCTTAGTTCTCTGACCAAGGATTGAACCCTTGCTGCCTGCAGTGGAAGCACAGAGTCTTAACCACTGGACCACCAGGGAAGTCCCACACCCAGTCTTCATCTAGTTTATTCTTAATAATCCTCAAAAGCTTAACTCTGACATCACTTCCTCAAAGTAGCTTCCCTCCCTTCCCAGATTAGATTGGGGCTCTCCATTATACCCTTTCCTACTATCTGTGTTTTTCTCCTAGGTTATTTACTCAATTGTGGAATTAGTTATCTTGTGTGTTTCTTTCTAGCACACTCAAGTATCAATACTGTGAGTGTGGTGGCCATGCCTGTCTTGTTCACTATCCTTAGCACTATGCCCAAAGCTGGTAGATAGTAACTCAGTAAATATCTTTCTTAAAAGTGAGTTATAAGATTATTATAGATTCTGTGGGGTGATTAGAGAAGGAAGGGACATTACAACACACAACATCTAGCATCTCACTCCAAAACTCTTCATTTTGTTCTCCACTAGTGCTTTTCAGCTATTTCTTCTTTCTTTTTAAATCTCTTGCTTCATAGCTTTCTCTCTGGTTTTCAAATTTAATTCTTTATGCACATCTTTACTCAGTAAAGATATAGGAGTCTATCTTCTTTTAGAAAACAGTAGATACTTGTAAATAAGATACATATTTTTACTTCTTTGCCTTAATGTATTAAATATATTAATATATTTTTTTCATTTTCTGTCATAGCTGACTGAATCAGTCATCTTTTTAAGTTGGAAGATAATTGCTTTACAATGTTGCAGTGGTCTCCACTGTACATTGACATGAATCAGTAGTAACATATCCCCTCTTTCTGGAACCTCTTCACCCCCCACCTCCCATCCCACCCCTCTAGGTCATCACAGAGCACTAACCTGGGCTCCCTGTGTTATGTAGCAGCTTCCCACTAGTTATCTGTTTTACACATGATAGTGTATATATGTCAGTGCTACTTTGTAAATTTGTCCTAGCCCCTTCTTCCCCTGCTGTGTCCACAAGTCCATTCTCTACGTCTGCATCTCCATTTCTTCTCTGTAAATAGGTTCATCAGTACTATTTTTCTAGATTCCATATATATGTGCTAATACATGATATTTATTTTTCTCTTTCTTACTTCACTCTGTATAACAGGCTTCAAGTTCAATACCTCACTACAACTGACTCAAATTCATTCCTTTTTATGGATGCGTAACATTCCATTGTATATATATACCACAACTTCTTTATCCATTCATCTATTGATGGATATTTAGGTTACTTCTATGTCCTGGCTATTGTAAATAGTGCTACAGTAGCACTGGGGTACATGTGTCTTTTAGAATTGTGGTTTTCTCAGGATATATGACAGGTAGTGGGACTGCTGGGTCATATGGTAGTTTTATTCCTAGTTTGTTAAGGAATCACCATAGTGTTTTCCATACTGGCTGTATCAATTTACATTCCCACCAACAATGTATGGGAGGGCTCCCTTTTCTCCACATCTTCAAAAGCATTTATTGTTTGTAGTTTCTTTTGATGATGGCCATTCTAATTGGTTGATACATCATGGTAGTTTCTATTGAAAGTGAAGTCGCTCAGTCGTGTCCAGCTCTTTGCAACCCCATGGACTGTAGCCTACCAGGCTCCTCCGTCCGTGGGATTTTCCAGGCAAGGGTACTGGAGTGGGTTGCCATTTCCTTCTCCAGGGGATCTTCCCAGCTCAGGGATCGAACCCTGGTCTCCCGCATTGTAGGCAGACGCTTTACCATCTGAGCTACCAGGGAAGCCCTGTAGTAGTTTTTATTAGGATTTCTCTAATAATGAACAATGCTGTGCATCTTTTCATGTGTTTATTGGCCATTTCTATGTCTTTGGAGAAATGTCTGTTTTGGTCTTCTGCCCATTTTTTGACTGGGCTGTTTGTTTTTCTGATATTGAGCTGTATGAGCTGCTTATATATTTTGGAGGTTAATCCTTCATCAGTTGCTTCATTTGCAATTACTTTCTCCCATTCTGAAGTTTGTCTTCTAATCTTTTTTACTGTGTCATTTGCTGTGCAAAGGCTTTCAAGTTTTATTAGGTTCCATTTGTTTATTTTTGTTTTTATTTCTATTATTCTAGGATCAAAGAAGATCTTGCTGTGATTTATGTCAGAGAGTATACTGTGTAAAGTTTTCCTCTAAGAGCTTTATAGTTTCTGGCTTTAACGTTTAAGTATTTAATCCATTTTCAGTTTATTTGTGTGTGTGGTGTTATGAAATGTTCTGATTTCATTCTTTTACACATAGCTGTCCAGGTTTCCCCAGCACCACTTATCAAAGAGGCTCCCTTTTGTCATTGTGTATTCTTGCCTCCTTTGTCAAAGATAAAGTGCCCACAGGTGTGTGGATTTATCTCTGTGCTTTCTATCTTGTTCCACTAGTCTATGTTTATGTTTCTGTTTTTGTGCCAGTACCATACTGTCTTGATGATTGTAGCTTTGTATAATAGTCTGAAGTCAATAAATATTTTGCTAAGTGAATAACTGCAGGAGTGAATTGCTATTCCTTTTATCATTAGTGCTAAGATGAGGTGATCTGTTATATACCAACATAGAGCAAAAGGTTATTTTTTAATGCTGTTTTTCCCTGTGTTATATCTCCTTGTTCACTTAAAAAAATAACTTATTTATTTATTTTTGCTTGTGCTGGGTCTTTATTGCTGTGTGAGTTTTTTCTCTAGTTGTGATTAGTGGGGCCTACTCTCTAGTTGCAGTGCTTGGGCTTCTGATTACTGTGGCTTCTCTTGTGGTGGAGCAGAGGCTCTAGGGCATGCAGGCTTCAGTAGTTGTGGCACAGGGGCTCAGTAGTTGCAGCACCTGGGCTCTAGAGTATAGGCTCAGTAGTTGTGGCACACAGGCTTAGTTGCTCTGTGGCATGTGGGATCTTTCTGGGTCAGGGATCATACCTGTGTCTCCTACATTGGTAGGTAAATTCTTTACCACTGAGCCATGAGTGAAAGTGTTAGTTGCTCAGTCATGTCCAGTTCTTTGCAATCCCATGGACTGTAGCCCACCAGGCTCCTATGTCCATGGAACTGTCAAGACAAGAATACTGGAGTGGGTTGCCATTCCCTTCTCCAGGGGAACTTCCCGACCCAGGGATCCAACCCAGGTCTCCTGCATTGCAGGCAGATTCTTTACAATCTGAGCCATGAGGGAAGCCCTCAAACACTTTTTAGTAACAGCTTTACTGAGATAGAATTCGTATACCATATAATTCACCCAGGCTTCCCAGGTGGTGGTAGTGGTAAAGAATCTGCCTGTCAATGCAGGAATCATAAGAGACATGGGTTCAATCCCTGGATTGGAAAGATCCCCGGAGGAGGAAATGGCAACCCACTGTAGTATTCATGCCCGGATAATCCCATGGACAGAGGGGCCTGGGAGGCTACAGTCCATAGTGTTGCAAAAGAGTGGGACACAACTTAGTGAGCACCCATGGATGCACAATTCACCCATTTAAAGTGTACATTTCAGTGGCTTCTGGCATATTCACAGTTGTGAAACCATCGCCACAAGCAATTTTATAACATTTTCCTCACTCCCAAAGGAAATTCTATACACATCAGCAGTCACTCTCCAATTTCTCTAAGCCATATGTAACCATTAATCTACTTTCTGTCTCTGCAGAGTTGCCTGTTTTGGACATTTTATATAAATGGAATCATACTGCATGTGACCTTTTGATGACTTGCTCCTTCACTTATCATAATATTATGATTGAAGTTATAGCATATATTGGTACTTTATTGCATTTTTATTGTGAAATCATATTCCCTTCTATGGATTTACCACACTTTATTTATCAACATGTTTATAAACATTTGGGCTGTTTCCATCCTCTAGCTATTATGAGCTAAAACTTCAAGGTACAAGTTTTTGTGTGGATGTATGTTTTTATTTCTCTTGGTACATACACAAATGCAGGAGTGGTGTTTCTGGGTCATATGGTAACAATATGTGTAACCTTTTAAGGAACTGTCAAACTGATTTCCAAAGCAGCTACTCCATTTTAAATTCCACCAGAAGTATATAAGGGTTCCAATTGCACCAATATCCTCAAAGAACTTGCTAAGATCTGACCTTTTGGTTATAGCCATTCTCATAGGTATGAAGTGTACCTCATTGTGATTTTGATTTTTTATTTCCTTGATAGTTATTGATGTTGAGCATCTTTTCATGTGCTTATCAGTCATTTGTGTATCTTTTTTGGAGAGATGTAAATTCAAATCCTTTACCATTTTTAAATTGGCTTTTTTAAACTCATTGAATTGTAAAAGTTCTTTATATATTCTAGATATAAATCTCTATCAGATATATGACTTGCATTTTTTCTCCCATTTTTTAGGTTGTCCTTTCACTGTCTTAATACTGTTTTCTGAAAAACAAAAATCTTAATTTTGATGGGACCAAAATGATCTACTTTTTTGTTGTTGCCTGTGTCCTTATGTGGTGGAAGGGACAAACTTCCTGGAGCCTGTTTTATAAGCACGCTAATCCCATTGGTGAGGGCTCTGCCTTCATGACTTAATTGTCTTCCAAAAGCCTCACTTCCTCACACCATCACCGTGGGCAATAGGTTTTCAGTGGATGAATTTTGGAGGGACACACACTTTCAAACCCTAGCAACTGTCATTCTCTTTAGTCCCCTCCAATATTGATGCTGGGAAAGATTGAGGGCAGGAGGAGAAGGGGGTGACAAAGGATGAGATGGTTGGATGACATCACTGACTCAATGGACATGAGTTTGAGCAAACTCTGGGAGATGATGAAGGACAGGGAAGCCTGGCATCTTGCAGTTCATAGGGTCGCAAAGAGTCGGACATGACTTAGCGACTGAACAACAAAACAATATTGATGAGTTCCTCACTGTTTGTCTCCTAAGAGGTTGACATTTTAAAGGTGTACAGACTTTTTTTTTTAATAGAATGTTCCTCAGATTAGAGTTATACATTGACATCCAGAATACTATATACGTTGTGTCCTTCTCGGGGTATCACAACCATCTGATATCCATCTGACCCTCATTTGTGATGTTACTTCTTTTCTCATTTATTTATTTGTATCTGTGCTGGATCTTCACTGCTGCACACAGGCTTTCTCTAGTTGAGGCGAGTGGGGACTCCTTTCTGGTTGTGGTGCACGGACTTCTCCTTGCAGTGTATTCTCTTGTTGCAGAGAGAGCACTGGCACTAGTTATGCAGGCTTCAGTAGTTGTGGCACGTGGGTTCAGTAGTTGCAGCTTGAAGGCTCTGGAGTGCTGGCTCAATGGTTGTGGCACATGGGCTTAGTTGCTCTGCAGCATGTGGGATCTTCCTGGACCAGGGATCGAACCTGTGTCTCCTGCATTGGCAGGTGTTTTTTCATCACTGAGCCACCAGGGAATCCCTGTGATGTTATTTATGATCCCCTAGTTGAGCTGTTACTCAATTCTGTTTAGTATTAACACTCTAAAATTTTAACTTTTACCTTTCCTTTGTTCTGTCTTCAAGCTTTTTCTCTGTCAATAATTTGATATTTCATCTTGTGTCAATTCTTGTCATTTCTAATTATTCAACCTCTAGTAATATTTTCTAGTCCTCAATTTGTTTCTTTAATTTTGACATCTCCCTTTTTAGCCACATCTGCAGTTTTAGCATTTCATCTTTTTTTTTAAATCTTATTTTCATTTGCTTATTTTCAGTGTTGCCAGGTGTCTAGACCTTCTGTTTTCTTGACATGTAGAAGTGATTTGTTTTACCCTCTTCTAACTTACCTAAAACTCATTTATCTTCCTCAGATAGCTCAAGTTTGAGGTCTAAATATGATGTTCAATATGCTTTTCTCTATACTGATGATAAGGTCATGGGGTAGAGGTAGATGGTTCAGCTGGAGTTGGATGCTCCCTTTGTTGGGGAACATGAATTCTCTTTAAGAATTTCTTCTATGTTCTGTGCTAGGAGTTCAGACCTCACACTTTGGAGACATAACCTGTTTTAACATGTTGTATCCTTAAGCTTGGAATTATACACCCAGCTTGCTTTGCAGGTGGCACTAGTGATAAAGAACCTGCCTGCCAGTGCAGGAAATGTAAGAGATGTGGGTTCTGTCCCTGGGTCGGGACAATCCCCTGGAGGAGAGCATTGCAACCCAGTCCAGTATTCCTCCCTGGAGAACTTCATGGACAGAGGAGCCTGGTGGGCTACAGTCCATGGGATCGCAAAGAGTCGGATACAACTGAAGCAACTTAGCACCCAGCATGCATGGTAAATGGCATACTCAGGGTTGTTTTTTTTTTTAATCTCTGATGAAAAACACTCAGGTCTTCTTGATTTTTCCTAGGGTTTCTTACTTTCTTCATCAATTCACTTCTGTCTAGACTGAAAGTTACTGGTGAGAATTTGGTTTTTGTCTTTCACTTTATTCTCCCCCTGTACCACTTCACATGATTGTCAGTGGAGGTTGGAGTGAGGTTAAGAGCAGTTTTCGGTGGTAAATGTTTGGCAACTGGCTTGCAAAAGTCCCTAATGTATAGTGCATGCCAATTTCCATAGTATAAATACTCCCATCAGAGCCAATTTCAAGTTACCAATATGACATTACTAAATGTATAATTGTAACACACAGCATTCTATAACATAGCCCAGGCATGCATGCTCAGTCTCTCAGTTGTGTCTGACTCTTTGCGACCCCATGGACTGTAGTCTGTCAGGCTTCTCTGTCCGTGGGATTCTCCAGGCAAGAATACTGGAGCAGGTTGTCATTTCCTCCTCCAGGGGATCTTCCCAATCCAGGGATCAAACATGTGTCTCCTGAGTCTCCTGCATTGGCAGACAGATTCTTTACCATTGAACCACCTGGGAAGCCATAACATAGCACATTAGAGTATTTCCACCATATAGATAAAATAGATGCAAATATTGTCAAGGGCATAAGAAACAGTAAAAGAAAGTAAAACAATTAGGAAATGATGCTTTTGAGATATTTAAAACAAAAGTCATAAATAAATTTACTTAATTGTAAGTTTACATCATTATATCATTTAATTTTAAAATAATTGCTCTAATACCTGGCTTGAAAAAAAATCCCTGAGGATTAGACCATCAGCTCCAGCACATTACTGAGCCAGAATAAGAGCCCAAATTACCCATTTCTTCCTCTGGCCACTATTTTTTTCTTTCTTTCTTCTTCTTTTTTAAAAAATTTATTTATTTTATTTTTTTTTTCAGAGCTATGTGAAGTGATTTACTGGAAATAAACAATTTCATAGCTCAGCTTTTAGACATAAAAGTGTTATTAGATGAAGCAGGGAATTGGCATTAAAAATTTATTTTAATTGGAGGCAAATTGCTTTACAATATTGTGGTGGTTATTGCCATACATTGACATGAATCTGCCACAGGTGTACATGTGTTCCCCATCCTGATCCCCCTCCCACCACCCTCCCCATCCCATCCTTCAGGGTCATCCCAGTGCACCAGCCCTGAGCATCCTGTCTCCTGCATTGAACCTGGACTGGTGATCTGTTTCACATGTGATAATATACATGTTTCAATGCTATTCTCTCAAATCATCCCAACCCTCTCCTTCTCCCACAGAGTCCAAAAGTCTGTTCTTTACATCTGTGTCTCTTTTTCTGTCTTGCATATAGGGTCATCATTACCATCTTTCTAAACTGTGTTAATATACTGTATTAGTGTTTTTCTTTCTGACTTACTTCGCTCTGTATAATAGGCTCCAATTTCATCCACCTCATTAGAACTGATTCAAATGCATTCTTTTTTAATAGTGGAGTAATATTCCATTGTGTATATGTACCACAACTTCCTGATCCATTCATCTGCTGATGGACATCTAGGTTGTTTCCATGTCCTGGCTATTGTAAACAGTGCTGCAATGAACACTGGGGTACACTTGTCTCTTTCAATTCTGGTTTCCTCAGTGTGTATGCCCAGCAGTGGGATTGCTGGGTCATATTGCAGTTCTATTTCCAATTTTTAAAGGAATCTCCACACTGTTCTCCATAGTGGCTGTACTAGTTTGCATTCCCACCAACAGTGTAAGAGGGTTCCTTTCTCTCTGCAGCCTCTCCAGCATTTATTGTTTGTAGACTTTTTGATAGCAGCCATTCTAACTGGAATAAGGAATTGGTGATGGACAGGGAGGCCTGGTGTGCTGCTGTCTATGGGGTCGCAAAGAGTTGGACACGACTGAGCAACTGAACTGAACTGAACAAAGAAATAGTTGTAGAGCTAAGCAATTTCAAATAGACAGTATCTGAGGGTAACTACAGAAATACTTCACCTTTAAGAAAGAATGATGTTCCAACACATGGCAGATAGCTAGCCTCCTATATATCCCTTAGAAAGACTTCAAAGTATCAGGTTTCATGAAAAGTGCTTCAATATACCCAAGAACATAAAGGAGTTGTTCAAATATACAGTGTGTTTATGTGTGTCTGTGTGTGTGTGTGTGTATACACACATATAATTCTTCAAAATTCCATCTTTAAGAATTAAGGGCATTTTAAAATGATTCCTTACTAAAACAAATCATAGAATTCTTGTCAATATTTCCAAAAATGCAATTGTTCTTAGCTCTGGCTGGATCTTAAAATCACCTGGGGGAGCTTCTAAAAAAACACAAATGCCAGGACCCTACTCCAAAAAATTCTGATTGAGTTGGTCTAGGGTGGGGCCATGGCATTTAGTATGTTTGAAAAGCTACCCAGGTGATTCTAATTGGGAGCCAGTGTTGTGAATTCCTGTCATAAAGTAACATTTTGTGTTGTATTATTACTCTAGAGAATTTACTACAGTGAATATATTAACCCCCTAAAATAGATGGCAATAAATAGGAAAATTTGTATTGTTCTGAAGATGTTTAAAGAAAAACAAGATAATCACAGTGTTTTTCAGGGTGTTTTTGGTTGGGTCCCCAAATGTTTTATAATTTAATACAACTATGCAGTGATTTAGGGAGCAAAAGTTTATTTTAAAAGTTTATTAAATGTAATAACATCTTGGGACTTTCCTGGTGGTCCAGTGGCTAAGATTCCATGCTTCCAATGCAGGAGACCTGGGTTCAATCCCTGTTCAGGGAACTAGATCTCACATGCTACAACTAAGGATTTTCACATGCGTCAACTAAAGATTCCATGTGATGCAGCTAAGACCTGGCACAGCCAAATAAATAATAAATATAAAAAATATGATAATAATTGAAGTTGAAGACTGAAAAATAGGATGTTTTCCATTTTTCTCTTGGAAGGTTAGGATTGTCTATGATAAGGATTGTCCCTGTCAGGCTGAGAAAGATAACATGAGCCTTCTACAATAAAATGCCACTGATGTATTTTAGTTAATGCGAGCCAAAATGTATCCCTTCTGAGGAAACTATTTCTTAGGAGCACAAATCACAATCATAAATAAGATCTCTAAAAGATTTAAGCAAATAAACTTCCTCCAAGGGTTGACTACAAGGGAATTAATTAGGCTTATTAGATGCCATAATTATCTAATCACTGAAACAGGGTCCCTGGAGATCTTTTCTACTTTCTGGCTTACATTTAATTATTGCATGCATTTAAAATAATGTATATCTTTTACTACATTATTGAAAAAGATCATGACTTTTTCAGTTGCAAATAACAAATCCAATTAAACTAAAGTTAAGGAGAAAAGGAATGTATTGGTCAAATAACTGAAAAGTCCAGAGACTGACTTCAGGCAAATCTTGATCTAGGGGCTCAAACAGTGTCATCAGAAATTTGTCTTGCTCTTTCCATCTCTCTCTGTTTTCCCACTAAGTAGACTGCATTCTGAAGTGACTGTCTCCTCATGGTAGCAAGATAGCTGCCAGAAGCTCTAGGCTTTCATACAGCTGTCCAGCAACCCCAACAACTCCCTTCCATTCTAAGAACTCCAACAGAAATTGTGGAATTGAATCATATTGGCTCAGATTGACCTGATATTTGTCATACGCCTTTCCTTAAACTCATCCCCATATTCAAATAGGTGCATTACTTTGATTGGCCAGGCTTATGTCACATGCCCATCCTTGATACTGGAATGGTGTCAACTCTACCTGAATTAGAGCACTGAGGGTGGGATAGAGTGGTCACCCAAGGAAAGTCATATTTTTATCAGATTTGGAGATGGATGCTGAGCAGAAAAAAACAGAGTTTCACCACAATTTAGAAAAACCATTTCAAATTAAACTTCCCTGTCTCTCTTTCCTCAAGTTTCTCATTTAGCTGTAGCCAGTGAGGTTGTATGGTATCTTAGAAATTATCCCATTTTTTGAAAATTCAAGCATATTATTCTATAGCCTTTAAAAAATTGGTATAGCCTTTTTATATAGTGAATAAACCATTTTTTGATAAAGGTCAGGCACTTAATAAATACTGTAAAGGTTGTGCTAATGGTAAACTTCAATATATTATTACTTTTTTTGGCCTTAACCAGCTCTAAAAGTTATTTGATATGAGAAATCAAGTTTGAAAGAATAGAGTAACATGACTGAAGACACTGCTCTCTAAAAGCTCTTTAGCCACAGAGACAAGCCCTATGTCCAAGTTTCCCTTGAACCCAAAGCAGATGTCTTGAGATTATTTTCAAACTAGGAGGAACACTTCTGAATGAAGATATGAATATATACTCCCTCAGAAACACCAAGAGCTTCCACAGTTCTGAAGTGGACTGTTAGAAGGAAGTTAGTGACCAGTATTGAAAGAGTTCATGGTTTGTGTTTTGTTAATTCTGGTTGTCGTGGCAACCAACTGGTTCTACATACATAAAGCCTGAAGCCAGCAGACTTGTAATGGAATACATTCCTTTGAGTGAGTCAAATCCTTGTTGAAAAGGAAGCAATCACACTGTTATGGAAATAAATTATAAACTCCTATGAACTGCTCAGGGTTGAAATAAGCAACTTTTTTGGAATCACATTTCCCCCTCCTCCCACATATTTTTGATGATAAGTAACTGGGCAGTGCTTCATTTCTGATGGGAATTCCTATCACATCTTTGAGAAGAGGCATAGTAATATGTGACCTGCTTACCTCACAAGGTTTCAGTGAAGATCAGCTGAGAAAGTGTATGTGAAGGGCTGTGAAAGCTGCAATGGGCCACATTAAATGATGAGTGCTGTGGATTTAGAGTCCTTAACATTCAAAAATGGAAGTTGCGGATATTATTCTAGCCCATCCCTGAGCCATTAGAGATTACTTCCTATGACACACAAACTAACATTTTGTTCAGTCTAAAAACCCAAATGATGAAACTTCTACTGTTCTCCAGGGTATCCTCCTCCACCACAGGGCGAGAAGTTTATGCCAGTAGAATATAGTGTTTAACAGCTTGGACTTTAGAATCAGACAGACGTGGATTCATATTACAGGTCTGCTGCTTTGTAGTTATGAGAACCTGGGCATGTTACTTCAAGTTTTTGCATCTCAAAGTCTCATCTATGAAATGAGGGTAATGGTATCCACTTTATAGCGCCGTGAGGGAGGTCAGTACAATCATGTTAACAAAAGCCCCTAGCAATCTCTGGCACAGGATTAGAATAAATTAATAAATGTCAGATATTGTTATGTTTATTCCCATTAGGGCATGACCATCTTTACATTCTTGCTAATTAGTTGCTACCATATTAAATTCTTTTTTTTACTTGATATAGTCTGTTGCTTTCAAATAACTACTTCAGTATTTTCAACTGTTTTAATCACTGTCTTTGTTATCTCTTTGATTAGGATAAACCACTGACTAGTTTATCTTTGAAAAGTAGATTCCATAATAAAGATCATTAGTATTTTTAGAGACCTTTCTATCCACTATTATTATTAACTTTGTTGGCCCCAATTCACCACCATCTTCTAATAGGACCTCGTGGGCTCAGAAATTAGAACATTCTTAAATATAAGTAGGATAGCCCACTTATGATGGACTGTATAGTTGGGGTCAGCCATGATAGCCACACCCTCCCCCATACCCTCACCTGGCAGGGAGCTGGGCTTGGGTGGTTCACAAAGCCAAGTTATACAAGTTTGGCAGTGAGTTTCATCCACTATCCATTACTCAAACAACCTTGTTACATTCCTGCAGTTTGAGCCTTTCTGAGCTCTTCATCATTTTAGCATTGTCAGTCTGAGCAGACCAGTTTCTGCTTCTAGGAACGTTCCTTTGAAGAGCAGAAATTCAACAGACTCTCAAGTGCTCTTCAAACTCTGGAATTGCTGAAGTCCTTGAACTGATTCTTCTAATAGACTCAGAAGAATGGTATTTGAAGTTGCAAATTTGCATAAGTCAGTTTTTCCAAGAAATGAGGTTCTTCTTTTGGATAAATTAATTTGGAGAGGTTGGCATTTCCTTCTACCTGCTCACATTTGTTTTCTCCATCTTCTTGGAGACTGACCTTAAAATAGTTTCTCTATCTCCATCCTTCCAGCATTTTTGTCTGTGCTCTTCCAGCTTCTTCATTAATTTTAATACCAGGCTTGATTTTTCTTTGCCATAAAAGGCTTTTAGCTTCTTTATAGCTCTTTGATTCCTTCTGAACCTGCTTCCCCAGTACAGAGTAAGGTTTAACACAAGGTTTTTTTTGTTTGTTTGTTTGTTTTAACAAGCACACCATGTGCCTTAGTGATGAACAGTATAAGACACTCTTGGCCTCTTCTTTTACCAGCAAACCTCAATAGTTGGGGAGAGGAGAGGTTGGGGGTGGTTAATAGTAGTTAATTCCCAGAACAGATTTTTTCCTCCTTACTCGAGGACACCTTGAGGACCTCGTGTTCAAGCCAGAACTATTTTGGATGGAAAGGAGACAAGACACCTGATACCTTTGTGTCTGGTAAAATCCTTCCCAAATAGCACTAGATTCTCATCTCTTCTTTGCAGTTGCTGATGGTTAAGATGCTAATCCCACTACTCTTTCCTTGGTCTGCACTCTGAACCTCAGACCACTTCCTTTGAGGCTGGGCATCTCTTCAGTTAGAACCACAATCTGAAGAGAAAATGCTTTCGATTTGAGAGGCAATTTAGGGAAGGAAAAAAAAAAACTCCATGTGCTCAAATTATTTTATTCCATCCGACCAACTAGCCTTGTTTCTATTTTGAAAAATGTTGATTATACACACAAAAAAATGCAATGAGCTTGCCATTTTCAAAACATCACAAACTCTAAGGCAATAAGATTTAATGAGTGATTTCTATGATATTGGTAAACTAAGGCTACCTAACTTCACTGGAGTGTGGCTTTTAAATTGCCAAATTATGAAGATTGTTTAGCACTAATTTCCTTGCTGATGGAGCTGTGATTTTCATACAGAGAAGTGTTTCTCAACCTCGGCACTATTGACATTTGGGGCTGGATCATTCTTTATTGGGGAGGTTGCCCTGTGCATTGTGGGACGTTTAGCAGCATCCCTGGTCTCTCTCCACTAGATGCCAATATATTCCTCACTCCAGTGGTAATAATCAAAAATGTCTCCAGGCATCACCAAGTGTCTGTGGCCCTGGGGGCACAGTCACCCCTGGTTGAGAACCACTGATGTAGAGACCTGCTGAAACCGTTTTCCCCTTGCTTGCTTTTCTGGACTGTGAAAATCTTAGAGGCCAATGAAAGATGAGAGCACATTAGGTCTTGGAATGTGCTGTTTTGATTGTATTATTATAAAATTCTTAATGTTTTTCATTTGAGATTTTGAGAAAAACAATTAAATTTCCAAATATAGCTACAGCCTATAAACCTTGGCCCCTGGCACAGCTCACCTCTCTGCTAATGGGTCAACAAGGACAAAATTTTTCATGAGATTTTCCAAGAGTTTGCAGGGCCCCTCTCTGGCCTAGTTCACTGAGGGCCAGGGTAAAACTACTCATTAGCAGAGTGACTAATGCACAGGCTTAATAGTTGCAATAGTCAGTAAGGGGAAAAGGAGAGTAATGTTTCCTGTGTATTGTTTTCTCTTTTAAGGCAGAATATGCAGAAGTCTAATGAACAGCCACATTCAAGTTGGTTTTACAAATTGGAAAGTTGGGTCTTTGCTGTCCAGTACTTGCTTCCAGACTCATCAAGGTTTCCACAGACCCTAAATAGAAAGGAACATGGTGGCCTCCTCCTCTCTTTGCTCCATTCCTTCCTTTCCTTATACCCTGTGCTTCTTTCTGACTTGGGCTTCATTGCTATTCTGAAGCGGGTGAGGGCTGGAGAAGGGCAGGCAGGGAAGCAAATGAGGGTTAGAATCACCTACAGAGCTCTTTACTCCACACAGAACCACCCACAACCTCACCCAGTCCCCACCAGGCACCCACCAACAGGCCAAAAGCAGGAGGCACAGTCTATTAGAAGGAGTTGAGGAGAGTTTAAGGAAGAAACCATTTGCAGAGAGATGGTCAGGGTTTAGGGAAATCCCAAAGGAGAGCTCAGTACCACAGGGCAAGTAACAGCACGGAGCCAGTACCCTTCCTGAGGGAAGGATGAAGAAGAGAACAGTCAGCAGAGCCCAGAGAGCAGCAATGGGAGCAGCCATCTTGTGGGAGCTGTTTCTTCCACCACACAAACCAGCAATCCTGGTTGACTTGCAGGGAGGGACCTGGAGAATAAATCCCCTGACCTCACTCTCTCCTGCCCCACAGCATCATGCCACTACCCCCAGTTGGCTGAAGGCAACCAGAAAAGGGAGGGCAAGGGAGCCTAATGATGTAGTTCACACGGGTACACAGCAAAATCAAGGAGGATGGATCTGGGGAGCAAAAGCAAGATATCCAGCCTGCATCGCAATTGAAAGGAACTTCAGAAGCCCTCAAAGTAGGCAAAGTTGTCATTTGAAAGTCCTTCCCAGTAATTCCTCTGTATCCCCTGGAGTTGAGATCAGCTGCTTTAAAGTATGATGGACCTTTTCAAAGCTCTATAATCTCCTGTAGAGGGTTTCATTGCTGAAACAGCTGGTAGACCCAACTTCTACAAGTGCCATTCCATTCCCTGTCTTTTCCATTGTTCTGATTTCTACACAAGTCTGCAGGGAAGTCATCTGCTGATCTGTTTTGTCCTCACTTTAATGTTCACAGCCACTTAAACTCCATATTGTAATCTTGTATAAAGCAAACATTTCAATTCACACTGGAGGTCAAAAATATTCCTAGGGTGCTTCCAGGACAGGCTTTGGGGAGTGAGCCTTTGTGAGGGACAAGCAGGCTGGGAAGTGCGAAGAGTTGGGGCTGGCTAGATGTCATAGCCAGCACTATCTGCTTTCACTGTCTGTCTGCTTCTTAGAAAAGTGCAGGCATCTTTAGCATGGGAGCAAACTGTGTTACAAAGAGTGGGACACAGCTGAGCAACTGTGCACACACTTGTGTAGGCTTCTTGGGCTTATTTTTGTTTTGTTTTTGGCTCTCTCTCTCTCTCTCTCTTTTCCTAACAAACACAAAAAGTCACACTGCCTTCTGGAAAAGCTGCCATTTCAAATTACTAGCACTACACAAATGTGAACCCTGCCCTACAGAACAGGAGGATCCCCTTTCATATACCCATCTAAATTTGAAAAGCTTCTTCCAAAGCATCCTCACTACTTGGAAATATCAGTGACAATGTGGTTTCTTGTCACTACTAAGAGGGTTTTATAGGGCATGATTTCTAAGTTAAAGACATTAGTCTTTTCACACAGCAAAATAAGCAAATCTCACAGAGAAAATGGATATGGGAAACTACTGTTGATATCATCAAAACACAATAGAAAGACTTCCCTGGATGTCCAGTGGTTAAGACTCCATGCTCCTGACGCAGGGGGTGAGGGTTTAATTCCTGGTCAGGGGAATTAAGATCTCACATGCTTCATAGCACAGGCAAAATTAAAAACAAAAAACAAAACAATACAATAGAGAAGAACAATGGAGAGGGGTGTATGAATCACCCTTTAGTTTACACACTTACAAAGATACGTATTTTGTGATGGGTATGTGGAGAGGAGAGTGAAAAAGCTGGCTTAAAACTCAACATTCAAAAAATGAAGATCATGACATCTGGTCCCATCACTTCATGGCAAATAGGTGGGGAAACGATAGAAACAGTGAAAGACTATTTTGGGGGGCTCCAAAATCACTGCAGATGGTGATTGCAGCCATGAAATTAAAAGAGGCTTGCTCCTTGGAAGAAAACCTATGACCAACCTAGACAGCATATTAAAAAGTAGAGACATCACTTTACCAACAAAGGTCCATCTCGTCAAAGCTATGGTTTTTCCAGTAGTTGTGTATGGATGTGAGTTGGACCATAAAGAAAGCTGAGCACCAAAGAATTGATGCTTTCGAACTGTGGTGTTGGAGAAGACTCCTGAGAGTTCCTTGGACAGCAAGGAGATCAAACCAGTCAATCCTAAAGGAAATCAGTCCTGAATATTCATTAGAAGGACTGATACTGAAGCTGAAGCTCCAATACTTTGGCCACCTGATGAGAAGAGCCAGTTCACTGGAAAAGACCCTGATGCTGGGAAAGATCGAGGGCAGGAGGGGAAGGGGATGACAGAGGATGAGATGGTTGGATGGCATCACTGACTCGATGGATATGAGTTTGGGCAAGCTCTGGGAATTGGTGATGGACAGGGAAGCCTGACATGTTGCAGTCCATGGGCTGCAAAGAGTCAGACACGACTGAGGGACTGAACAACAACAATACCTAGATAACTCATTAATGTCTATTCATAAGTAAAGCACTTATTTAATATGCATGTTTGAACTTTACAGCTATTGTATTATGTTTAAGGCAAGAAGCCAAGATTACTCAACTTTAGCACCTTAATTTTTAAAAGAATTGGAACCAGCAAATATAAACAGACCACAGAGGTTTTGCAGGTTCAGTTCCAGACCATTGCAATACAGCAAAGATTACAATACAGCGAAATTTTTAGTTTTCCTGTGCATACAAAAGTTATGTTTATAGTACTGTAGTCTGTTAAGTGTACAATAGCATTATGTTTAAAATAACAGTGTAAATACCTTTTAAGAACACTTAGACTGGGCTCCCTCTGTCCCTTCAAATATCAGCACATGATGATTCTTGGCCTCTGGGATCAAGTGCTGTGACATTTGTAGTCACTTTAATTTTGAGATTTTCAACATCAGCCCTAGAGGCATTTTATTTCTTCTGCACCACTGCCACTGTGAGGATGCAGAAAACATCAATGCCTGAGGTCAAAAGGTGGATTCCCTCAGGCACAGACAATAGAAGTTGGGAGGTATGTGTGATCACACACTTCAGTCACTGGAGAATTTTCTCTAAACATGAGTAAATACCCAGTAATCACTACTATAAAGCTGATTATAATTTTCTTTCAATGGAAACAATCTAAGCAGCAATCAACAAGTGATTGCTGAAATTATACATTTTAGACAACCGTTAAAAATTACGATGTTTGGGCAATTTTATTGACATGAAAAGTTGATATAATGTATCATGGAGTGAAAAAAATGGGAGGTTAAACCACAGCATGTTTATATAGCAAGGAAAGAGTATACAGGAATGTTGATATTCACAAAGAAATGCCTAATTGTCTTTAAATGGAAACAACATAAACAACTAAGTGCAATGCCTGACCCTGGTCTGCATCCTGTACTATGCTGTAAAAGACATTATTGGATCAACTGACAGAGCTAAACACAAATGGTAAATTGCATAAAAATATTGTATCAATGTTCAATTTCCTGATGTTGATAATTGTACTATGGTTATATAAGAGAATATTCTTTTTCTTAGGAAATGTACACTGTACATTTCTCCAAGTTTAGATGATTCCCCCCACAAAAAATTTTTGAAGGATTATTTAGGAAGTTCACAGAACATCTAAAGGGTGGGGGTACAGCACAGAGAGTCAGGCTACTTCTCAGAGAGATCCCACAGTTCCCCCAGATTACAGTGGGGACTAGGTACCTGAAATTCAACTATTGTAGCCTCCAAAGAAGATGCCAGAGATGGGTTCCTCATATCACCTGCTCCCATACATTACTGGCTTTCAGGTCCAAGTCTTATCCAGATACCTCTGGAGGAAAGTAGCTGAACTTGGGGAAAGCAAATGTATAATTTCAATCTTTAAAAAATCAGCATCCATGTAGGAAGTTCTCCAAATATAAGGTGGGTGTTCAAAAGATGCCAGGTGGCCACAGATGACAGAAATGTCACCAGGGGAAAATAGTTATTCTCTAATTCTGACTTTTGTGGAGTCACCTAGCCTCGGTCTGAGATGCCTTCCTTGTGCTCATCTAATCACTTCCTCATGGAAGCAGCTGCCTAAGGCTGGCCCAGACATATCAACCATGACATAGTCACTGGGCACCTCAAATCTACCCCAGGATTGCGAAGAGAGTTCAGTGAGACATTACTACATACCCACCAGACTGGCTAAAGCATAAAAGGAAGGATGACACACTAAGTGATACTGAATATATGGAAGGACTTTCTCACATTGTCAGTGAGAGTGTAAACAGGTTACAAACATTGTGGAAAAGCAGAATCTATGTACACTCTATGAGCAATTCAGCTCCTGGTACCTAATCAACTGCTATGCATTCTTATGTCCACCAGAAGACACACACAAAGTATTGATGGCATCATTATGCATAATAGCCTCAAACTGGAAACAACACACAAATCCATCAATAGTAAAATGGGTAAGTCTTGAACATATGCAAAATGGAATACTACACAGCCATAAAGAAAAGAATGGAATACTCTTGTACACAATAATATGGATGAATCTACCCAAGAATGTTGAGAAACAAATGCCAGACACAAAAGCACACGATTCCATTTGCATGAAGTTCAAGGACAGATAGACAAATACATGACAGTATGTTAAGAGCAGTTAAACTTACTGTGAGGGTGAGAGATATGGAGAAGTGACATGAGGGAGCCTTTTAGGGTAATGAAAGTGTACACCCATAAAATTCAAACTAAGTACTAAAATCTGTGCACTTTACTGTGTGGAAGTTACATAATGACTATTGAAGAAAAAAAAAAAACTACAAAAGTAGAATTACAGACTTTTAGAGCCTTAAGAATCCTTTTCTATTAAGAAGTAAGAATTGTCATCTGAGGAGTATGACATTTCCTTAAAGCTCTGAGGTGACTTTGGTGTTATGCTATGATCTCTGCCAGCTTCAGCTCTTGACAGCATTTTCCCAAATCTGCCTCACCCCTCTTCATCCCTTCAGGAAAGTAACTTTTTGCACTTAAGCCCTAGGTAATTAGCTGAGAGTGGGTGTATGGAACATCCTGCATATTTGCACAGTGCTTTGCCATTCACAAAGAAGAGGGTACATCCTTTGATCCTGGCAACAGCCTTGGCAGGTGGGCAAGGGTGAGCACTCCTCTTCATTACCATGTGAAATATCTGGAGTTCAGAGAGGTTAAAAGGTCATTTAGACTCAGTACTTCTGACTCCTACCATTTTTTAGTGGTGTTCATAAGTGTTCACTGCCATATAATAACTAAAAATACAGCAAGTCATATCCTGGATTGGATCCTGGGAAGTAAAAAAATGCTATAAAGAACATGTTGGTAACAATTAGTGAAATTCGAATACAGACTGTATGTAGAGAATAATATTGTATCTACCACTGTTTAATTTCTTAATTTTGATAATTATATTGTAGTTTCATAAGAAAGTTTATAAGAAATGCATGCAAAAGTACTGAGGGTGAATGTCATCAACTAGTCAGCAGCATGTCCACAACTCACTCTCAATTGGTTCTTTAAAACTCTGTTTATCTATATCTATATATATCTATACAGTAAGTCTCTTATATATAAACCTTCAAGTTGCAGACTTCCAAAAACGTAAACATGCAGCTTATTAATGAAGACCTGATGGAATTATAGGCCCAGAGAAAGGATAAAGAGAGAAGAAGTAACTGAAGAACCGAAGAGATTCATGATACAGGAGATGGCCAGGGGCTTTTCTTTATCTGAGGAGGCACTGTTAGTTTTGGGGGCACAGGACGTGTATAGAACAGTCCACGAAGGTTGTAGCAGCCATTCAGAGTGCAGCCCAGTGCTACTGAGTCACCTATGATGAGAAAAAAAGAGAAATGGCAACCCCCTCCAGTATTCTTGCCTGGAAATCCCATGGACAGAGGAGTCTGGTGGGCTACAGTCCACGGGGTGGCAAAGAGTCTGTTATGACTGAGCAGGCAGGCAGGCAGGCAGCCACACATTACTTGATTATTTTTTTCAAGAGGAGAGATAGAATTGAATTGAGCCAGGAACCAGAAACTGTGCTATCCATGTCAGGCGTGAGTGAGATTGCAGCTTGCCCTCCATCTCCTATCCTTCACCTCTACCATCTCCTATCTCCTTTCCCTCCTGCTATTGCCTGTTCACTTGATGCCAGCCCCTATATGCCAGCTGTTGTACCATACTATTGTACTTTCCAAGGTGCTATACTATAAGATTTAAAATGTTTGATTTATTTTTTGTGTGTTTTTTTATGTATTATTTCTGTGAAAAGTATTATAAACCTATTACAGTACAGTACTATATAGCTGATTGTGTTAGTTGGGTACCTAGGCTAACTTTGTTGGACTTATAAACAAACTGGCCTTAGGAACATGCTCTCAGAATGGAACTCATTCATATGAAGGGGACTTAACTGTACCTGTATCTAGAGAGAGTACAAATGTGGCAGAATGTTAACAAAACGTTATTGTAAGTGAATAAATATCTGTGTACTGTTCTTGTAACTTTTCTGGAGAAAAGTTAATTAAATATTTTTCTAAATTAAAAAAAATCTTTAAAAATTCAAGGGAAAAAGTAGGTATCTTAGGTAAAATCAAGTTGTGCCTTCTGTTGTGCACACCCCATTAAACCACAGTCATCTTGGGCAGTGTAGCAGAAAATGACTAAATTGCATCCCTAACAGATTTATTCATTGCTTCATTTCATCACCACATGAGCAAAACAGTTTCTCTTTTACTAAGTTAGCATAGTCTAGTGAACTTAATAGAAGGACTTGCTTTGCTTGGAAGAGACATAGTTTTCATAAAATACCTTAGAACATTCTATTTTAAATCCCTGAGGGAGGGAAAGAGTCTGCTGTCTTGCAATCCTTGCTGCCTTTGTGGATGCCTCAGGAAAATAGTAAGACCTTGGTAAGCTCAGAGCCCCTGAGGCCCAGGAACAGGGGCTCCAGCTTTGCCAGAGTTTATGATCCAGTTGTATCTTGGCAGGACCGAACTGCTGAACTTGAAAGGGAGCTTGTACCGTGTCCAGTACAGGAGAATGGTTGATGACCATGAAGCAATTGCACAGCTGTGGCCTAGAGAAGACTCAGTAACTGAGATCAAGTTTTCCTCCACCATGGGTATCTAAAATTGAATTTAAGCAAATAGTAAAAGAACTGAACTGAACTGAAAATGATTTTTTTATATTTAAATTTTTGAGTTGAGAGTCATTCCAATACACTAAGAAACATGTATTAAAATGGATGCTATGTTAGTAAGTGTGTTATAATGACTATCTCGTTTTGTCCTCACAACAGCTGTATGATTTAGGGAAAATCATTCCTATTTTACAAATAGAGAAACTGAAGCTTTGTGGGGTTAATGACTACTTGCCTGAAGTTACACAGCAAGTAACCAATGAAGCTAGTTGAACCCAGGCAGCCTGAATCCAGGCTTTTAGCCCCTCTACCATACTTGAAGGTGGCTGCTTATTACCTGTAAGGCCAACTCCTCCCTGTAGCAATTCCACTTTTAACTCTCAGCTTACGGAATAGAGCCAGTGACTTATTAAAGGGAGATGCTACTCTGTGTTGTAACAGAAATGTAAGAAAATCCCAGCCCAACAGAGCACAAGAAAATCATTAATTCCATCCCTTTCAGTAAGCAGCCAGACTCTCCACACTGCATGCTGCTGACTCAAAGACAGAGCCGATGTGCCCAGGAGGGTGGGACTCCCATGCTAAATGTCCTGGTTGCTTATGACTTCCTCTCCTACAAAGAGTAGGGTGCTTCCAAACAACTCTAGTGTGCTCCACTCCCCCCATGGATCTGTAACTTAGGTAAGCCCGCCAAAGTCATACACTGTGCCTCATCCAGTGCCTGAAAAGAGCTGGTCCCCCACTGAAGGCAATTTGTGAAACATAATTAATTGCAGATTCCTTCTGGAGCTGCTTCAGCTCCTTGATGTCTCACATGTGTGGTCAGGATAGAGCTCTCCTTGGCAGCTGAGGATCCTTCTGTCTCCAGCTGGAGAGGAGGTCCAAAGACAGAGACCAAGGGCATCTCTCAGATTGAGTTTGGCCTTCCCAAGACTTGGTGGGGTGGGCTCAGATGTATGAATGGGGGTTTGGGGAGCCTACCCTTCCAGCAGATCCAAACCACACAGATCACAGAGATCAATGGAAAGTAAAGTCTTCCTGATGAGCTGATTGAGCATTAGTGATAGTCTCCATTTGACTCAACTGTGCGCTGGGTGGGGAAATGATGCAAAGAACGTTTTCTTTCAGTTAAAGGGAAAACATGATCAGCAGTGAACATATCCAGTAAACAAATGGGAGGATTTTCCCAAGATAGCATTTGCTTTCTGTTCAGAGATGCACATAAGCTTTGATTCTGCTACTGTAGTGTTTTTGCTGCTGCTACTGCTGCTAAGTCACTTCAGTTGTGTCCGACTCTGTGCGACCCCACAGACGGCAGCCCACCAGGCTCCCCCGTCCCTGGGATTCTCCAGGCAAGAACACTGGAGTGGGTTGCCATTTCCTTCTCCAAGCAGGAAAGTGAAACATGAAAGTGAAGTCGCTCAGTCGTGTCCAACTCTTAGTGACCCCATGGACTGGGGTAATTGCTGTAAAGCAATTATCCTTCAACTAAAAAAAATGAATTTAAAAAAATCTTGGGCTTCCCTGGTGGCTCAGAGGTGAGCAGTCCACCTACGAAAGCAGGAGACACAGGTTCAATCTCTGACCTGGGAAGATCCCACATGATGCGGAGCAACTAAGCCCACATGCCACGACTACTGAGCCTGTGTTCTAGAGCCTGGGAGCCACAACTACTGAGCTGAAGTGCCTAGATGTGGTGCTCCACAACAAGAGAAAACACCACCATGAGAAGTCCTTGCACCAGAACAAAGAGTAGCCCACCAGGCTCCTCCGTCCATGGGATTTTCCAGGCAAGAGTACTGGAGCGGGGTGCCATTGCCTTCTAGTGTTTCTAATTATATTTATTATCCATTACTATCAAATCACAAAACTAGTATGGATGCAGCTATTTATAAATTTAACTCTCCTCCAATCCTAACACATAGCTGTCATTTATCCCATTTTGCTTATAAGTAACCACATTAATGTAAGCTTGAAAGGATTTTAATTATTTAAAATTTTTATTTATTTATTTGGCTGCATGAGTTCTTAGTTGCCACATGCAGGATCTTTAGTTGTAGCATGTAGGATTAGTTCCCTGACCAGGGATTGAACCTGGGCACCCTGCATTGGAAGCACACAGTCTTAGCCATTAGACCATCAGGGACGTCTAGAGAGGATTTTTATATTTATTTTTTAAAAAAGCTTTTCAAAATGTTATTTATTTATTTTGTCTGTTCTGAGTCTTCATTGCTGTGAGGGCTTTTCTTTGGTTGTGGTGAGTGGGAGCTACTCTTTGTTCTGGTGCAAGGACTTCTCATGGTGGTGTTTTCTCTTGTTGTGGAGTACCACACATCTAGGCACGTCAGCTCAGTAGTTGTGGCTCCCAGGCTCTAGAACACAGGCTCAGTAGTCGTGGCATGTGGGCTTAGTGCTCCGCATCATGTGGGATCTTCCCGGGTCAGAGATTGAACCTGTGTCTCCTGCTTTCGTAGGTGGACTGCTCACCTCTGAGCCACCAGGGAAGCCCAAGATTTTTTTAAATTCATTTTTTTTAGTTGAAGGATAATTGCTTTACAGAATTTTGTTGGTTTCTGCCAAAATCAACATCAATGAACCATTGAGTACCACACATCTAGGCACGTCAGCTCAGTAGTTGTGGCTCCCAGGCTCTAGAACACAGGCTCAGTAGTCGTGGCATGTGGGCTTAGTTGCTCCGCATCATGTGGGATCTTCCCGGGTCAGAGATTGAACCTGTGTCTCCTGCTTTCGTAGGTGGACTGCTCACCTCTGAGCCACCAGGGAAGCCCAAGATTTTTTTAAATTCATTTTTTTTAGTTGAAGGATAATTGCTTTACAGAATTTTGTTGGTTTCTGCCAAAATCAACATCAATGAACCATAGGTATACATATATCTCCTCCTTCTTGAGCCTCTCTCCAAAAAGCCTAAGATTTTAATCAAGGTCAGATCAAACTTAGAAGCAGAGGACATCCAACAACATGAATGAATGTCATAGATATTGAACCAAATGAAAGAAGCCAGATAAGAGCACATACTATATGATTCCACTTATATCATGATCAAGAACAAGCAAAACTAATCTATGGTGACAGAAATCAGAACAGTGGGTACTCCTAGGAGGGTGGTATTGACTGGAAAGGAGTATGAGAGAGACNATTTTATATCCTGCAACTTTACTATATTCATTGATTAGCTCTAGTAATTTTCTGGTGGAGTCTTTAGGGTTTTCTATGTAGAGAATCATGTCATCTGCAAACAGAGAGTTTTACTTCTACTTTTCCAATTTGGATTCCTTTTATTTCTTTTAATGCTCTGATTGTTGTGGCCAAAACTTCCAGAACTATGTTGAATAGTAGTGGTGAAATTGGGCACTCTTGTCTTGTTCCTGATTTAAGGGGAAATACTTTCAATTTTTCACCATTGAGGATAATATTTGCTGTGGATTTGTCATATATAGCTCTTATTATTGGAGAAGGCAATGGCATCCCACTCCAGTACCCTTACCTGGAAACTCCCATGGATGGAGGAGCCTGGTAGGCTGCAGTCCATGGGGTTGCTAAGAGTCGGACTCGACTGAGCGACTTCACTGTCACTCTTCACTTTCATGCATTGGAGAGGGAAATGGCAACCCACCCCAGGGTTCTTGCCTGGAGAATCCCAGGGATGGCGCAGCCCAATGGGCTGTCGTCTATGGGGTCACACAGAGTCAGACAAGACTGAAAGGATTTAGCAGCAGCAGCAGCAGCTTTTCTTATGCTGAGATATGTTCCTTCTATTCCTGCTTTCTGGAGAGAGTATGTCTTGCCATTCCCTTCTGGCCTGAAGAGTTTCTATTGAAAGATCAGCTGTTATCTTTATGGGAATCCCCTTGTGTATTATTTGTTGTTTTTCCCTTGCTGCTTTTAATACTTGTTCTTTGTGTTTGATCTTTGTTAATTTGATTAATATGTGTCTGGGGGCGTTTCACCTTGGGTTTATCCTGTTTGGGATTCTCTGGATTTCTTGGACTTGGGTGATTATTTCCTTCCCCATTTTAGGGAAGTTTTCAACTATTATCTCAAGTATTTTCTCATGGTCTTTCTTTTTGTCTTCTTCTTCTGGGACTCCTTTGATTCGAATTTGGAGCATTTAATATTGTCCTGGAGGTCTCTGAGATTGTCCTCATTTCTTTTAATTCGTTTTTTTTTTCCTCTGATTCATTTATTTCTACCATTCTATCTTCTACATCACTAATCCTATCTTCTGCCTCTGTTATTCTACTATTTGTTGCCTCCAGGTGAGGTGAAGTCGCTCAGTCGTGTCCGACTCTTTTCGACCCCGTGGACTGTAACCTACTAGGCTCCTCTGTCCATGGGATTCTCCAGGCAAGAATACTGGAGTGGATTGCCATTTCCTTCTCCAGAGGATCTTCCCAACCCAGGGATCGAACCCGGGTCTCCCGCATTGGAGGCAGACGCTTTAACCTCTGAACCACCAAGTAAGCCACAGAGTGTTTTTGATCTCATTTATTACATTATTCATTATATGTTGACTCTTTTTTATTTTTTCTAGGTCCTTGTTAAACCTTTCTTGTATCTTCTCAATCCTTGTCTCCAGGCTATTTATCTGTGATTCCACTTTGATTTCAAGATTTTGGATCATTTTCACTATCATTATTTGGAATTCTTTATCAGGTAGATTCCCTATCTCTTCCTCTTTTGTTTGGTTTGGTGGGCATTTATCCTGTTCCTTTACCTGTTGGGTATTCCTCTGTCTCTTCATTTTGTCTCTATTGCTGCGTTTGGGGTGGCCTTTCTGTATTCTGGCAGTTTGTGGAATTCTCTTTACTGTGGAGTTTCCTTGCTGTGGGTGGGGTTGTATCAGTGGCTTGTCAAGGTTTCTTGGTTAGGGAAGCTTGTGTCAGTGTTCTGGTGGGTGGAGCTGGATTTCTTCTCTCTGGAGTGCAATGAAGTGTCCAGTAATGAGTTATGAGATGTCAGTGGTTTTGGAGTAACTTTGGGCAGCCTGTATATTGAAGCTCAGGGCTTTGTTCCTGGAGAATTTGCATGATATGCCTTGCTCTGGAACTTGTTGGCCCTTGGTTGGTGCTTGGTTTCAGGGTAGGTATGGAGGCATTTGATAAGCTTCTATCAGTTAATGTTCCCTGGAGTCAGGAGTTCTCTGATGTTCTCAGGATTTGGACTTAAGCCTCCTGCCTCTGGTTTTCAGTCTTATTTTTACAGTAGTCTCAAGACTTCTCCTTCTATACAGCACTGTTGATAAAACATCTAGGTTAAAGATGTAAAGTTTCTCCACAGTGAGGGACACCCAGAGAGGTTCACAGAGTTACACAGAGAAGAGGGAGGAGGGAGTTAGAGGTGACCCGAATGAGATGAGGTGGAATCAAAAGAGGAGAGAGCAAGCTAGCCAGTAATCATTTCCTTATGTGCATTCCACAGTCTGGACTGCTCAGAGATGTTTATGGAGTTATACAGAGAAGAGAAGAGGGAGGAAGGAGACAGAGGTGGCCAGGAGGATAAAGGAGGGAAATGAAAAGGAGAGAGACAGATCCAATCAGTAATCAGTTCCCTAAGTGTTCTCCACTGTCTGGAACACACAGAGATTCAGAGTTGAGTAGAGAAGAGAAGAGGGAGGGAGGAGACAGAGGTGACCTGGTGGAGAAAAAGGAGAGTCCAAAGGAGGAGACAGCAGTAAGCCAGTAATCTCACTCCCAAGTAAAAATGGGTACTTAAGATTGGGTTTTTAAAGGTACAAAATTGATAACAACTACCAAAAAGCAAAGATTAAAAATCTAGAGTAGAGGTTGGATTTTCAAAAATACAATATTAAAGAGAAGAAGAAGAAAACAAAGTCACAAAAATTATTTTAAAAAATATGTAGTTTGCTTTTAAAATAGGGTCTTTTTTTTTGAAAAGTAATAGTAGGTTATAAAAATGAAAATTAAAGGAGTAACAGAGGACTTAAAATTTTTAAAAAGTTTAAAAAAAGAAGAAAAAAGAATGATTGTAAAAATAGTAAAGATATATCTAGGACTTTCTCTGGTGTTATTGTGGGCAGTGTGGGGTCAGTTCATTTTCAGATAGTTCCTTGGTCTGGCTTATATTTCTCAAGATCTATAGGCCCCTCCCTATGTAGTCTGAGGACAGAGTTTTAATCTATTGCACCTATCACTTCAAAGGTGGTTCCCTCTGTTTTAGCTTCTTCTGCTTGCTGGTCTCTTCAAATGTCTGATTTCTGCCCTGACACAAGGGGGGCGGTGGTGGAAATTTTTTTAGGCTCACTTGTTAAGCCATGCTGTGGGGAGGGAGGGACGCTGCAAACAAATAACACTGGTGTGTGCTCGCAGTGTCTCAGCCACACTGGGCCTGCCCCCGCTCACGGTGCACACAGCTCAGGCTCTAGGTTGCTCCTCTGGAAACTGTCCAAGGCCGGCCGTGGGCTGCATGCACCTCCCAGGTCTAAGCTGCTCAGGCTCAGGCACTCAGGTAGTCCTCAGAGGCGCAGACTCGGTTGGGCCTGCGTTTTTTGCCCTTCCCAGGTCCGAGTAGCTCAGGTGTTTGGCGAGCACGGTCACTGAGACTTATCACCTCTCCCGTCCCTGTCGCTCGGTTTTCTGGGTGTACAACTTGTGCACCTTCTCAGGCGGATGTTGACTGTCCAGCACCCCAAGAAGTCTTAGCAAAGAAGCCTACTTGCAGTTTGGTAGATAATGTCCTCTGGGGCTGCAATTGCCCCCTTCCGGCCCTTCTGGCTCTGGCTGCCTGTCACCGGAGTGAGGTGGTCTGCAGCCAGCTAATTCTGTTCCGTCCTTTGTTCTGTACACGGTCTTGGCGGTGTCCTATGTTAGAGCTTTTTGCGTGGTAGCTATCCCACAGTCTGGTTTGCTAGCCCAAGTTAGTTCACTCTGATTAACCTCAGGGCATTCATGTCCTATACTTACTCTAAGCAATGCAGCCCGCACCTCCCTGCCCAGCCCCTGGTTGCTAGTGGCGGATGCAGGCATCTGCACTGCCTCTCCGCTGGGGGAGTTACCGTTGGGCTCGTAATCTGTGGGTTTTAATTATTTATTTAATTTTCCTCCCTGTTATGTTGCCCTGTGCGATTCCAAGGCTCGCCACAGACTCGGCAGTGAGAGTGTTTCCTGGTGTGTGGAATCTTCTCTCTTTTTAAGACTCCCTTCCCAGGACGGAGCTCCGTCCCTATCTCTTTTGCCTCTTTTTTTGTCTTTTATATTTTTTCCTACCACTTTTTGAAGACAATGAGCTGCTTTCTGGGTGCCTGATATCCTCTGCCGGCATTCAGAAGTTGTTTTGTGGCATTTACTCAGCGTTTAAATGTTCTTTTGATGAATATGTGGAGGAGGAAGGTGGTCTCCCCGTCCTATTCCTCTGCCATCTTAGGACCTCCTCCCAAAGCTAATTTTTAAAAACAGTTTACACAATTCTGCCCCCTGGCTTTTTTTTTTTTTCTTTTTTCTTCAAATAAATATACCATGTTGATCTCTTCAATAAAATTAGAGATACCAAGGGAACATTTCATGCAAAGATGGGCATGTTATGGACCTAACAGAAGCAGATGATATTAAGAAGAGAATACAAAGAACTATACAAGAATACAAAGAACTATACAAGAAAGATCTTCATGACCCAGATAATCATGATGGTGTGATCACTCACCTAGAGCCAGACATCCTGGAATGCGAAATCCAGTGGGCCCTAGGAAGCATCATTACAAACAAGCTAGTGGAGGTGATGGAATTTCAGTTGAGCTATTTCAAATCCTGAAAGATGATGCTGTGAAAGTGCTGCATTCAATATGCCAGCAAATTTGGAAAACTCAGCAGTGGACACAGGACTGAAAAACATCAGTTTTCATTCCAATCCTAAAGAAAGGCAATGGCAAAGAATGCTCAAACTACCGCACAATTGCACTCATCTCACACGCTAGTAAAGTAATGCTGAAAATTCCCCAAGCCAGGCTTCAACAGTACGTGAACTTCCAGATGTTCAAGCTGGATTTAGTAAAGGCAGAGGAACCAGAGATCAAATTGCCAACATCCATTGGCTCATCAAAAAAGCAAAACTGTTCCAGACAAATGCCTACCTCTGCTTTATACCAAACCTTTTGACTGTGTGGATCACAATAAACTGTGGAAAATTCTTCAAGAGATGGGAATACCAAACCACCTGACCTGCCTTTTGAGAAATCTGTATGCAGGTCGGGAAGCAACAGTTAGAACTGGACATGGAACAACAGATTGGTTCCAAATAGGAAAAGGAGTACATCAAGGCTGTATATTGTCACCCTGCTTATTTAACTTCTATGCAGAGTACATCATGAGAAACGCTGGGCTGAAAGAAGCACAAGCTGGAATCAAGATTGCCCAGAGAAATATCAATAACCTCAGATATACAGATGACACCACCCTTATGGCAGAAAGTGAAGAGGAACTAAAGAGCCTCTTGATGAAAGTGAAAGTGGAGAGTGAAAAAGTTGGCTTAAAACTCAACATTCAGAAAACGAAGATCATGGCATCTGATCCCATCACTTCATGGGAAATAGATGGGGACACAGTGCAAACAGTGACAGACTTTATTCTGGGGGGCTCCAAAAGCACCGCAGATGGTGACTGCAGCCATGAAATTAAAAGACGCTTATTCCTTGGAAGAAAAGTTATAACCAACCTAGACAGCTTATTAAAAAGCAGACATTACTTTGCCAACAAAGATCCATCTAGTCAAAGCTATGGTTTTTCCAGAGTCATGTATGGATGTGAAAGTTGCACTATAAAGAAAGCTGAGCACTGAAGAATTGATGCTTTTGACCTGTGGTGTTGAAGAAGACTCTTGAGAGTCCCTTGGACTTCAAGGAGATCCAACCAGTCCATCCTAAAGGAAATCAGTCCTGAATATTCATTGGAAGGACTGATGCTGAAGCAGAAACTCTGATACTTTGGCCACCTGATGCAAAGAGCTATCTCATTTGAAAAGACTCTGATGCTGGGAAAGATTGAAGGTGTGAGGAGAAGGAGAGGACAGAGGATGAGATGGTTGGATCGCATCACCAACTCAATGGACATGAGTTTGAGTAAACTCCGGGAGTTGGTGATGGAAAGGGAGGCCTGGCGTGCTGCAGTCCATGGGCTCGCAAAAGCTGGACACGGCTGAGTGACTGAACTGAAGTGATGCCCTGTTGATTGTTTCTTTTAAACACACAAAGCTTTGTAATTCTTTTTTATAGCTAGCTACCCATAATTCTATATATATAAGAACTGATTTTACAATTTCCCTGTTGATGATGATTTATAAATAATGCATTGGAAAACCTTGAACAAACTCATTTCCTTCATATACAAGCATATCTATAGGATATATTTCTGCTGCTGCTGCTGCTGCTGCTGCTGCTAAGTCGCTTCAGTTGTGTCTGACTCTGTGCAACACCATAGATGGCAGCCCACCTGGCTCCCCCATCCCTGGGATTCTGCAGGCAAGAATACTGGAGTGGGTTGCCATTTCCTTCTCCAATGCATGAAAGTGAAAATTCAAAGGGAAGTCGGTCAGTCGTGTCTGACTCTTAGCGACCCCATGGGCGGCCTACCAGGCTCCTCTGTCCATGGGATTTTCCAGGCAAGAGCACTGGAGTGGGGTGCCATTGCCTTCTCCAGGATATATTCCTAGACTAAGCCAAAAGGAAATGCCCTTACAATTCTGATTGCTACTACCAAATTGATCAGTCAGTTTTCAATGCAGCAAACAGAAACCATTCTAGATACTTAAAACAGAAGGCACTTGTTACAGGGAATTTGGTGCTTACAAATTCAGTGGAAGGGCTGAAGGAGCAAGGTCTGGGAATCTAGGTTGAGTTTCCCAGGATTAATCCCACCTTGATACAAAACAAATTCACCAGGGGAGCTATTATCTCTGCGATGATACATAATACATTAAAGCTTCCCTGGTGGCTCAGAGGTTAAAGCGTCTGCCTCAAATGCGGGAGACCCAGGTTCGATCCCTGGATCAGGAAGACCCCCTGGAGAAGGAAATGGCAATCCACTCCAGTATTCTTGCCTGGAGAATCCCATGGACAGAGAAGCCTAGTAGGTTACAGTCCATGGGGTCGCAAAGAGTTGGACACGACTGAGCGACTTCCCATTCCCATTCCATAAACATTAAAAAGTTTTTCTTGTTCAAATAGGTTAAAAATATTTCTTGGTATAGTTTTATTTTCTGTTTCTCTTAATAGTGAAGCTGAACTTTTTTTTTTCCAGTTTAAGTCATTCATATCCCTTTCTGTGAAAAATCTGTTTACAAAGTTTGGATCTTTTTTCTTTTGGACTGGTGAATATTTTCTTATTGAATTATAGGAGTTCTTTATATATTAAGCAAAGCATGAGATGATTTGCAGATTTTTTTGGTACATTTGTCATTTTTCTTTACAGTGGGTTCTGCCACTATTTTATATAGTGTATGGTTTATTATTGTTATAAATTTATAGTGAAAATCTATCTTTTTTTATTGTTTCTGGATTTTATATCAAATTTAGAAAAGCCTTCACCACACTAAAATCTTTTAAAAATTTTCCCCATGATTTCTTCAGGTACTTTAAACATTTCAGTTTTACATTTAAAACTGGGTTTTTAGTATAATAATCCAACTATTTATCCTCCAAACAGCTATCAGATCTTCTAATATCTTTAATGAGTTAAACCATATTCTCCCCCACTGAAATGAAATGTCATCTTTGCCTTGTGCTAAATTACCATATCTGGGTCTGTTTCTTACCCTTCTATTCTGTTCTAAACATCTAGTAGCCATGTGCCAGTGCCAAATTCTTCTAATTACTAGTGCTCTCTAGTTTAAAATTCTGTTAAGACTAGTCTGCCCTCATTGCTTTCTCAGAGTCTTCTTGGCTAGTCTTGCTTCTTTTTCATGGGAAATCTGGAATCAGCTTTCTAGTTTTAGAAAATCCTGACAGTTTTCTTGGGGTTGCATTAAGATTATAGAATAATTTACAAAGAACTGGCATGAATGATGTTAAGTCTTCCTATCCAAGAATACGATATGCTTTTTCATGGGCTCGAACTTTCTTTTCAGAAAAAACATGGTTTTCTTTTTGTAGTCTTGCATACTGTTTATTCCTAGGCATTTAAAAGGGGACTTTTCTTTAATTGTATCTTTGAACTGCCTATTATTTGTTTAAATGAAAGCTTTTACTTTCTGTGACTAATTTGATACCCAGTGACTTTATTAGTTTTAGGGTACTCCTTTCAGTTGACTCTCTGAAGCCTTCTACTATCTTCTATAAATTTACCTCCTCCTCCATTTTTAATGTCTCTGAATGCCCTCACATCTGTTCCATAATTTTTCCCTAGATTTTTAAGTTCCTTGAGGACATGAATTATAGTACTGCATTTTGTACACCTTTCAGAGCACCAGTAAAATTCTCTGCATAGAACAGTTTATGGCTGACGCTTTATTATGAAAACAAAAACATGAAGTGCCTGCTAAATTCTGAATCTGTCTCAGTGATTCACTCATATCTCTTTTTCCAGGTCTCACTCACAAATGAAACCAAAACTGATTTCCTTCTAAAAAGAAATTTATCAGTTCTACCCATTCATGGCATCTAATTCCTTTCTCCTACCACAATAACTTTTTAAATAAAGTGTCACATATATATTTTGCAATAAAGTAGGCCTTTCAGCTTATAAGATTTTTTTCTTGGATTTACATATGAAATTGAAGGCAAAAAGTAAAAATTTTAGTCTCAGTTTTGCTTAAACATCCTTGATAATATTCATTCATTGTCCATACTAGTTTTCCTAAAGTATGTATGATTTCATGTAACAACTATACACATTCGGTATAACATGATGGGGGAAACGGCTGTTAAAGCTTAACATCACATAGATCTAAACCAAAGATATTTACATGCACAAAACAGAAGATTAAATTCTATATACAAGAAAATCAGTCTTCTTACTTTATAGTTAAAGATCTTATTAAAATATTTCCAAAGTACACCAGTTACTTGGATATCAGAAGAATAAATCAGTCATGTGTCCTTCTTAAAAATACTACACAAAATCAGAATTTCACATGATAAAGCAAATGTTCCTTCCCCAGATCATTTTCAAATGTGGTTAAAAATTCTAACTTCCAAATTAAAATTTTCATTAGGTGAAGTAAAGTAGCAATCATTGTGTGATACAGTGAAATAAAATGAAAATTCAAGAAAGTATAGACAAAAAGCAGCTTTTTTCCGGGGGAGGGGGGGCACGCCACATGACTTGTGGGATCTCAGTTCCTCCACCAGGGACTGAACCCGGGCACAGCAGTGAAAGCCCAGAATCCTAACCACTAGGCACTAGGGAACTCCCCAACTGCCCAAAAAGCAGCTCTGAAAACTGCCCAACCAAAAACTATATAAAGCAGTTTCTGTATGTTTAATATCTTAAGTAGCTCAAATGCCTGTTTTCATACCTATAGATAAAAATACACATCCAGGAAAGAAAGATAGAATTAAGATTAAATATGAGTGTATATATGTGTAACTGAATCACTTTACTATACACCTGAAACTAACACCACATTGTAAATCAACGATACTTCAATAAATAAATTTTAAAAATAAAAGAAACAAACCAAAAAAACACTGCCAGCCAAAATGAATAAATATTTGTAGGTTTTCCTCACAGGGTCATAAGATACTATCCCTCAGCTTAACTCTAAGGCTCTTCTCAAACCTCATGATGAGGTTCTTTCACTTCTTCAATAATTGAATTCTTCCTTGTATTTTATGGTAGACTAATATCCCTTAGATCTTATACTGACACTTATATTTCACACTCCAACTCCTAAAAACTGAGGCATAAATTTTCAAATGTGCTAGTATTCTAAGATTACTATCAAAGACCACTAAAGGCAGGCAACTGAGATTTGGAGATCTAACCAACATGTTCATAAGATTAAGATATGAATCTTGACCACAACATTCAAATAATATAAGTGCAATTAGTTTTCATTATTTCTTATTTAGGTAAATACAGGCATACCTCAGAGATACCCCAGCTCCCATTCCAGACCATCAAAATAAAGCAAATATGGCAAAAAAGTGAATCATATAAATTTTTTGGTTTCTCAGTGTATATAAAATTTTTTACTCCATATTGCAATCTATTAAGTGAACAACAGCATAATGTCTTTTAAAAAAAGTACATAACCCACTCCAGTGTTCTTGCCTGGAGAATCCCAGGGACAGGGGAGCCTGGGGAGCTTCCGTCCATGGGGTCGCAGAGTAGGACACAACTGAAGCGACTTAGCAGCAGCAGCAGCAATCTAAAAATACACCAAAAATTGCCAATAGTAACAAAAATCACTGATCTCAAATCATTGTAACAAATATACTACTACTGAAAAAGCTTGAAATATGAATTACCAAAATGTGAAAGAGACACAAAGTAAGCAAATGCTCTTAGAAAAATGATGTTGATAGACTTCCTCAACACAGGGTCACCAGGAACCTTCAATTTGTGAAAAAAACAAAACACTTCTTTGTGCAATAAAGCAAAAGCTCACTAAAACAAGGTATGCCTGTAGATAAACGTCCATCTACAAGGCTAATCAGTGTAAATGACAACCTGTGATTATGACTCAAGTTTATTTTACCTTCTGCCTCTTTTCCTGTCCATTCACTTTTTAATTCTCGGGGGGAGGGGTTGCTATCAGGTACATGCAAACTTTCCTTTTAGTATTTTTTGGTGTGTACAATAAAATAGCATAAAAATTCAGTTAATATAGTAAGTGTAGTGATCTGCTTTGAATATCTTGTTAAAATGTACTGAATTAATTATAAGTAACTGGCATGTACATTTTAACTGCAAAGTAACCAGGAAACAACAGCTAATCACCTTGAAATACTGAAGAAGCTAAAAACATTAAAAAATTTTTTTTTCTATTAGAAATTAAGAATTTGGGGATACTAACTTCCACCCAGTTTTTAATATTAGGGCAAAAATAGTGAGACATGGTTAAAGTTCTCTAGTTCAAGTGTTTCCAAAGATAACAGGCAGTGCCATAATCAGCTTCAAAAAGACCCTGCCATCACCACCACCACCACCACCAAAAAAACAGAGAGCAAAGATGGTCAGGAAATTCAAGGACAGCATTAGCAGAACTTGTGGCATATGAAAAACTGAGAATTCACTGCAGAAATGCCAAGTAGCTGGAAGCTTCTGTGTAATTTAATTATCATGGAGAAAGACTAATTGGGGGGCGGGGAAGAGCTAACTAAGGTATTAGTTACTTAGTAACTAAAGGTCATAGAACTTAGTCTTCCCTAACAATATTAAAACTGACTTTAAATATTGTTAGTAGGAGTTATTATTAGGTGAGCTGCTAAGTCGCTGCTGTCGCTTCAGTCGTGTCCAACTCTGTGCAACCCCACAGACCGAAGCCCACCAGGCTCCCTCTTCCCTAGGATTCTCTAGGCAAGAACACTGGAGTGGGTTGCCATTTCCTTCTCCAATGCATGAAAGTGAAAAGTGAAAGCGAAGTCGCTCAGCCGTGTCTGACTCTTAGCAACCCCATGGACTGCAGCCAACCAGGCCCCTCCGTCCATGGGATTTTCCAGGCAAGAGTACTGGAGTGGGGTGCCATTGCCTTCTCCAATTAGGTGAGGGACATACTCAAATGTCTCTATCATTATTAAATGCAAGCTTTTTTTTCTTTAAAAAGAAAAAAAGCAGAGCTTAGCTTAGAGCTCCTTCCTTTACTTCCTTTTTCAGCACTGTCACAAATATTCTGATTCTTTGATGGTATGTTTTCAAGTGGCTATTTTTGCATTCTTGGCTTTTAATATTCTGAATTACAAATCTTGCCAAATTTTATTTCTCAATTAAATTCACCTATATTCCTAGACTGACTGTTCATAGAAAAAGACAACTCACTTACCAGATTGAATGAAGCTCTTGATCAATACAACTCTTGAACTTTAGCTCTTAGTTCTGTATTTAAGATAATTCCCCCTTCCGCCCCCATATATTAGAATCATATTTTGTTAAACCTTTCATAGATGAGAACTGCTCATGTATGGTGATTATTTTGTAAATAATTCTATATCCAGTTAATAATTAAAAAAATTCTTTTTTTGGAAGAGGCACAGCTGTAGTTCTGGCAAAGCAGTGAATCAAATGCTGAGGAACTATAACTGTCACATGGTAACCTCAAGGCAACATACTAAAGATTAAGTTCTCAGTAAATGAAGAATGCTATACCTGGCAATCTTCAATAAAGTTCATCCTGGATTATATCCTTAATAAATAAATTTCTTGTGCCACTACTGCTGACCTTCGAAAGAGAGGAAATACTAAATGCCACTTCTTCAGCTAAAGTATGTTTTCAGGTTTCGTGATAGCAACATGGATATTACCAACATGGTATCCTCAAAATGGGGAGCGAGGAGCTTATATTGCATAGTATTTGGATAAGAGGAATAACTTTGTTACCCAGGAGACAGCCAGAAGTCTCAAAGCCTCTTGTTCTTACAATACAGTTTTTCCTTTACAGGTTTCTTACATTTTGAAGAGCTGTCACTAGATTATTAAAGGTATTTATGTTTTGGAAACTAGTGTAGATGAATTAATGCAGATGAAGTTACTTCTTGATAACTGGTTCATGGAATAGTTTTTTTTTAAAACAAATGTCAATGATTTGACTTTGTTTTCTCCCCAAGAGGATCAAGAGACATAGATAACTTTAATAACATACTACAATATCAAAAATATTCTTAAAAGGCACTGGAAAGAGTATTAGGAAATCCTGGTATTCATTAAGCTGTCTTTCTGGCCTATATCTTCAATTTCGGGAAGGAAAAAGGCAACCCATACTCCTAAATTGGAAAGCTCCTTTAGAAATAATGTTATGGAGTTCCTTGGTGGTCAGGAATCTGCCGGCCATCATAGGGGAAACAGGTTTGATCCTTGGCCCAGGGTGATCCCACATGTCACAGAACAGCTAAGCCTGTGTGCCACAGCTACTGAGCCAGCACTTAAGAGCCTGAGCCACAACTGCTGCGGTCCATGCCCCCTAGAGCTGGTGCTCCACACCAAGAGAAGCCTCTGCGACGAGCAGCCTGTGAACTACAACTACAGCACCATGCGTACTAGTGAAGACCCAACAGAGCCAGAAGAAAGAACACACGTCATAGCACGCACCCCTCCCCACAGGGGCTCACTATCCCTCGGGAATGGAAGGTGTCCTGGATTACTATCTGACAAGGGAACATCTGTCAAAGGCAAAGAAAACAATTGCTTTTTAAAATATTTTTTTCAAGATTAAAGAAAAAACCTGTGTAAACAAGCAAAAGACCTCTGTTTCTTCAGTGCGACCACAAAATTTGGAAAAGTAGTAACTTGAGGGCTTAATTGCCACTTAAGGCTAGGAAACTTATTCTATTTTAATCTGGCTAGAAAATGTAGTTTGCAAGACCCAAAATGCTGTTCAGCTTTACCGCAAATTCACTCATCAACTTCCTCTACTGCCATTCTAATTACTGCACCTCACAAGTTTGACCAGTGCCTATCTATGTGATCAAACACATGTTAACATGTGCTTGGCTGACCTCACATCCACAAATGAATCATTTATATCCTAGACCAAGATCAGTCCTGAGTGTTCTCTGGAAGGAATGATGCTGAAGCCGAAACTCCAGTACTTTGGCCACCTCATGCGAAGAGTTGACTCATTGGAAAAGACCCTGATGCTGGGAGGGATTGGGGGCAGGAGGAGAAGGGGACGACCGAGGATGAGATGGCTGGATGGCATCACGGACTCGATGGACTTGAGTCTGAGTGAACTCCAGAGTTGGTGATAGACAGGGAGGCCTGGCGTGCTGCGATTCATGGGGTCGCAGAGTCGGACACGACTGAGTGACTGAACGAACTGAGCAACTGAACTGAACTGAACTGTGGGCAATGGTAATCAGTTCCCCATCTCCAAGCTCTAATTACAAAGTCAGTCCGGTCCCCCTGTGCATGCTCTGGGCACTCAATGAATAGAATGATAGTCATGATGAACAGAGAACATGTTTTCAATTTTTAAAAATACCATATGGAAACAATTAACAAAACCATGTAAACTTGTGCTTAACTTGCTGTCTGAATTTTCATTAAAAGTCAAATATGAGTAAATCTGTTGTTCTGGAGCACACATATTTATGTCTCAGCACACACGCTTAGCTATAACTTTGACAGTACAGAGAAATACTCATAAAGTAATTGTTGGGGATATTACAATGCTTTCCAAGCGGGAAAATACGCTGAAAGTTACACTGGTATCGACTTTGGACTCCCTCACCCCTTTTTCCCAGCCCTATTTCCATAGGGGGCAAAACCAGTAATTTTATGGACTTCCCCAGAATGCTGCTGCTGCTGCTAAGTTGCTTCAGTCGTGTCCAACTGTGTGACCTCATAGACGGCAGCCCACCAGGCTCCACCGTCCCTGGGATTCTCCAGGCAAGAACACTGGACTGGGTTGCCATTTCCTTCTCCAATGCATTAAAGTGAAAAGTGAAGTCGCTCAGTCGTGTTTGACTCTTCACAGCCCCATGGATTGCAGCCTACCAGGCTCCTCTGTCTATGGGATTTTCCAAGCAAGAGTACCGGAGTGGGTTGCCATTGCCTTCTTCCCAGAATGCTAGTTACTCCTAAAGGAAATATACATCTTAAGAGTCAGGTACTTAACTTCTAGTTCAAGAATTGTTATCACTGATTTAACTTTCTTTTAAAAGGTATGATTCTGATTTGTTCTTGCAAAGTTGGTCAGTTGCTTAAGGGCAGAATTTAACATAGGGTAGAAATTGCTTTCGACTCAGCAACTAACACTTTCAGTCGTGTCCAACTCTTTGGGACCCCATGGACTGTAGAAGGGGGTGATAGAGAATGAGATGGTTGGATGGCATCCTGAGTCAATAGACAGGAGTTCCAGTGAACTCTGGGAGACAGTGAAGGGCAGGGAAGCCTGACGTGCTGCAGTTTATGGGGTCACGGAGTCAGACATGACTTAGCAACTCAACAAGAAATTGCTTTCAGGGAACTGAACATTTATAATGGCCAAAGATAAACTAAAACATTTATATATTAGATACAGACACATACCAAGTTGTTTACAGGTTACCTCTAAAGAGGGATGGTGGGGGAGGAGGAGATCTGAAGAAAGATTTTCATTTTTCATCCTGTATTAATGGCACAAATTAACCAAGTTTTCTATTTTTGGTAGCATGGAGTCTTGTGTTATGTAACGCTCAAAGCTGTATAAAGACTCATTTTAGTTTGTCCTTTTTCCTATCAACTATACCTTCCCTTTTTTCCTCAAATAAAAACTTATTCTGAATAAAGAAAAATCTGCTAAAGTTAACTCCTGAATTTTATATACTAATCAGTCAACAGTAGGCCAAAAGTAAAATACTTCAAATGAATTGTAGGCAGATGTCTAATTTCTTGATTCACATGCTTAAGAGACCCCGATTCTAATTAAGTCCTGCCTTGCATTTAAATTCTGATTCTAATGAAATCCACCTAATTGGCCAGATTCCTCTGAGGAAGATTTTTTTGTTTTCTTTTAGGCCATGTGGCATGTGGGATCCCAGTTCCCTGACTACACCAGTGACCTAACACGTGCCCTCTGCATTGAGAGCGAGGAATCCTACTCACTGGACTGCCAGGGAAGTCCTTGCAGGTTTTATGGAGAGTTAGAAGTTATATAAAAAGGCAAAACACACCCAAAGAGATTTGGAAGAAAATGAAAATCTGTATATATTGACATAAAATCTCCTAGACATTTTGGTAGGAAAAAAAAGTTGCAAAACATATGCATAGTAAGACACAACATGTAAAAATTTTAAATGCATAAAATTACGTATTTCTACAGGTAAACATATTATGTATATAAATGCATAAAGAAAAGGTGATTGAAGAGTATACACCTAGAGCAACAGTTACCATTTTGGAGAGGGTACCTCAGTGGCACTTCTACAATATCTGTATTTTTAATTTTTTTCATAGAATATAGTCATATGTAATTAAATACAAAATGAGGAACTTTTATACCTCTAGGAAGTACTTCATACGATGATTTCCTTAAAATAGCTTGCTACCACTAAAGATTCTTGAGTTGTTTAGTCACTAAGTCGTGTCCAACTCTCTGTGAGCTCATGGACTGCAGCAGGCTGGGCTCCTCTGTCCACTGCATTTCCCAGGCAAGAATACTGGAGTGGGTTGCCATTTCCTTCTCAAGGGGATCTTCCTGACCCAGAAATCAAATCCGCATCTCCTGCACTGGCACGCGGATTCTTTACCACCGAGCCAATGGAGAAACCCACCACTAAAGGTAGAGTTTACCAAATACCACTGTTGTCTGTTTTTCATCATCATCATCCTTCACCCCTACTGTCCCACACCTTTCTCACTGCTCTACACAAGATCAAATTTAAGGAAGTCACATAAGCTTTTTCTTGAGTATTTGATAATGAAGAAATGATTTAGTCACCGGGAAATACCAAACTCATAGAGAACTGATATCATGACAATAAAGATCATTTAAGTAGGTGGGCTCATCCTCTGGCTTTAATCCAATGCACTTGGAGATACGTGCATCACTTGGAGAGGACAAGATGCTTTAAGAATAAGATTCTTTCTGGTGTGCCGTGTACCATGCCATGTTCATTATTTACTGTAGAAAAAATACTGCAGTAGAAAGGTTAAAACCCAAAAAGCAAACTCAGCTTCCTTAGAAGAGAGATTATACATAAATCCCAGATAGCCCAAGCAGTGCTAAAGATCTGCCAAAGTGGTATTTGTTTAGAAGCAAAGGATTTTTGCTTACAATTGCAAACCTTTAAGAGTATTTCTATATTTTTTCATTACATGTGATTAATACTAAAATACTTACATGTAGGAAAGTTTGCTGAAAATTATAGTTTTCTTGAAAAGGGAAAAGCTATCAAAGCACACATATGTGCAGCATGAATTTTAGCCCACATCATCAAATATATTCTGTTTTAGCTGACAAAAAATTATAAAACAGGAGCTTACTAGAATTAATGACTATTATGAAATCAAGTAAATGTACAAGTTCAATGAATCTCAGCTTTTAATTATTAAAATCTAGGTAATGCAATTTATAATTTAGAAAAGAACACTTAAGGATCTATTTAGTTTCTGTTTCTTTAGAAATTATTGTAAGGTTCTTGCTGGTCATTACTGTCTACCCCATTTTCTAGACGATATGAACATTTTAAATGGTCACAAATTAAGTATTCCCTCTGTCACACTGTGTCTACTTTAAAAAACATATATCTTTTAGATATATAGATACTTTTAGATACTTTTTTAAAGTATCTACTTTAAAAAACTATAATGGCAAACAGAAGTCAAAAGGTAAATTTCAAAAGCCAAAGGCACAATCAAACCCTTCTAGAATGTAAGTTATACCATCTGAAGTTAATCGAAGATCAATGTTCTAGACCCCTGGTAGCATCTGTAATACAGAAAATTGCAAATTATGGATTAAAAGAAATAAAGAGTATAACAACTCATTTTTAATGTTCTAAATATCTGGCACAATGCATAATTTGCTTTACAAACTATTTGTTAAAAGTACTGTAATTTTTGAAATGATTTTTTAAATTGTCAGGTTGTAGAATTTCCTATCTACCTGATTTTCATTCTACTTCTTACTAACTTCCCTCTCTATTTCTTTTCTCACTGAAAATCTAAAAATGAAACATTCTGCTTTTAATGCCAAATAAAAAGTAATTACTAATAATATACAAGCTAATATTTTTAATTTACCTATTACAGCCATGCTGCTAAGTCGCTTCGGTTGTGTCCAACTCTGTGCAAACCCATAGACGGCAGCCCACCAGGCTCTGCCATCCCTGGGATTCTCCAGACAAGAGCGCTGGAGTGGGTTGCCACTGCCTTCTCCAGTACATGAAAGTGAATTCGCTCAGTCATGTCCGACTCTTCCGACCCCACGGACCGCAGCCTACCAGGCTCCTCCGTCCATGGGATTTTCCAGGCAAGAGTACTGGAGTGAGTTGCCATTGCCTTCTCCATTACAGCCATAGCTTTAGGCTATTTTCAGAAGATATCCCCAGAACCAAAGAATATCAGATATTTCATATGATAATGTGATGCTTATTTTCAGATTAATGTTTACCCCCAAACTGTGAAATATGTATTTTTAAAAACAGTAATCTTCCTCTATAATCACAATGCAAAACAAGCAGAATACCCATTGTCATGACAGAAACTATGACTGTATACTTTAAATATTTGGATATCTTTTTAATGACTATCTTAAACCAATTTTTAATTTATATATACCAAGAGTATACACTTATTAGTTGAAAAATACATTGATTCTACCTACCTACCTACTACTTTTAATACACAACATGATAATTTGTGTCTTCTTTCTAGTAGCACAATTATAAGGACAGGAACACAAAAGATGTATTAGGGAGGTAAAGTAAGTACCAGAAAAACTTTCTTAGCCTTGGTTTATCATTTTTTTATCTTTCCTTTGAATACACATTGCAACTGATTTGTCCTCACTACCCTTTCACTCTATTCCTACCTAAAACTTTTGAGCTTTGGAGTCAGGTATACCATAGTATCTACTGTTGCTACTGAATTAAATTACAGGTGAAAAAATAATGAAATGCTTGATGTTAAGAAATATACACAGAAACCAAGGAAGATACACAGAAACCAAGGAAGAGTAAAGAAAGAAACAGAGAGAGTGGTTATACTTCACCAATAATTATCTGGCAACTCTGGAGAAGAGGTTTTATCTGGACTTTATATCATTAATATAGGGCCAAAAATCAAAGAGTCCAGCTCTCTATTATGACTTTTGATTTTACTTTTTAAAATAAACTTCAATTTCATCTCTAATTAGTTTTAAAAACATACTTCACTCCAATGGACAGGAGCTTATTTCCCATTTACATCTACAACAAGGCTTTCTCTATAGAAAAAAGAACAGGAAGGCAAAAACTATTTGTTCCAGTATCTGTACTCAGAATCCCCCCTGCCTCCCTCCAGGAAACCAAGAAACTACACAGAATACAATCATCCCATAAAAGAAGACAATTTTAGCTTATCTTCCAGGCAACTCTTTCCACCCCACCCTCCCTAACAACACACAACAGAGAAGCAGTGTGTTTAGTTTGACAGAGACAGTAATTAAAGATGGTAAAAATGCAGACTTATAAAATACTTAATACTAAGTTAAAATTGCAATATCATAACATCAAGATGGCAATTCATTCAACTTTAACCCATTTGGGCAAGTTACTTTTTTTGTAACTATAACTTCTTTATATTCTCTTAACTGTTCAAGCTAACAACTTTATTGTATACTACTGCTTCTTATAAGAAGTAAATCCAGGGACCATTCCATTTTATCTTAGACATATCATTTACTAGTTTTCCAAGCATGACAGAAATGGAAAAATATATATATTAGAACAAGAACAATTTATGTTAATTTACACAATTTGTGTTCTTCCTGTGCCTGATTCTATTAAAATTAACAAATTTTAATCTTATGCTTAAGGGAAAAAAAAAAAACCTAGTGAGACTCATTTACAAAGTATACAAGAATATAATTTTATAAATCTTTCCAGTGTTCGCTATAACTACATTACATGAAATGTTTCCCTTCAAAGAAACTCAGAAGGATAGCGCTTACAAAATGAAACAAAACTTTCAGTGTTCATCTCTGGCAAGCAATGAACAAATACAATTTGCTTAGGAAGGATCTAGAAGTGCTGCCTCTGGAGCAGAAACTACCACTAACATGCTGCTGTATAAGAGTCTTGGTGAGTGGCTACTATCTGGGACTTCTTCCTCTCTTCTCATACCAGTGAATCCATTTCATATAAAGTGTAAGAGAAAACTAAAGCTTTGCAGAAGTGAAACTCAGCATGCTCCACCCAAATACTTCTAAGGTAACCACTCTAAAGCAAAAACGGCAGAAGTCATCTCTTTTATCCCTGCCTCCAAAAAACAAACCCCACAAAAGAACAAAACAACCCAAAACCCAAAGGCAAATGCTGTTGTTCAATCAATCATCAGATGAATTTAGAGGCAAAAAACATGACAACAGCAATAATTCAAGTAAAGTATATGAGAAAATTTAAACACGCCACTTTCAAGTTAAGACAGAAGTGAAGGGGAGCTATGATCTTTATATCAGAGTCAAAAAGCTTAGGCATTATCACCAAATGTTAATTCACTTTACAGTCATCAATGAGACTATTGTATATATTTTTGCACCTTGCACTTGTAAAAGCAGATAAAATATTTAATATGTAATTTACATTGTATTTTACCAGCTTAGCATACAGGATGTATATAGATTATATCAAAGTGTAGTAGACAGTTAGGGGCCTGTGCAAACCCTGCAAAAATAGTACTTCAGGTATCTGCTAATTAAAAAACAAAAGAAGAAAACAAAAGACATTTTGCTGTTTAGAAGGGATACAATTCAAACTACCACAAAATACAAAGGACTGCAAAAATGTATACCATTCCAACAACATATATAAGTTATTAAATAAAGATTTGATTTAAAAGAATATAAATGAAGCCTTTAAGTAGGTCTTTTCTACATGCATATTATTTCTTATTAAAGAAAAAAATATGTAAAAAGGCCATTGGTAATTGCTTTGTTAACATTTGTAGAAAATGCCAATTCTCTGGTCACAAACTCCACTAGGTTTAGCACTTAAGGTCTCTGCAGTTATAAACGTAATTTAAAATACTGTTAATTCTGTAACTCCATCGGTAAAATAATGTGACTTGGAATATGGCAGTCTTCATGTTGAGGGCAATGATCCACAGTTTGTTTTTTTTACTTTCTTAGGGGTGAACAGTTATCCAGAAGAACAGCACCCTCCGCCAACGCTCTGGGCTTGAGGTTCATCATCAATAATCTGTACACCTCGCCTTGCAGCTCCCGGCTGACTGGAGCCATTGCCTTTTGCCCTCTCATCCATCTGTGCAGTTTCTATCATTCCTAAGGAGGGAGAAAGCAGACATCATTTAGGACCACAACCTGAGTCTTCTGTTTCTCTTATTTCCATTTACCATCATGATAGCGGACTTTCAACCAACAAGGAAACTAAGTAATAGCAAGGGTATTTGTCTAGCTGCATCACAGCCACAGTGACATCATGAGAGAACACAAGTTTTTGATCTGAACAAATGACTGTATATGCGTGCCATCCTTAAGATTTTCCAAGTATACTTAGAAACATGTCAGCTCAGTTCAGTTCAGTCGCCTAGTCGTGTCTGACTCTTTGCAACCCCATGGACTGCAGCACACCAGGCCTCCCTGTCCATCACCAACTCCTGGAGTTTACTCAAACTCACTTCCATTGAGTTGGTGATGCCATCCAATCATCTCATCCTCTGTCGTCCCCTCTTTCCGCCTTCAAAACATGTCAAAGAAGGTCAAATTGTTCCAAGTACAAGCAATATTTAGGGTACAAGATGATTCTTCAAGTAATGTAAAACTTTTAAGCAAATAACATTTGAAAGAATCAAAGAGTTTAGGATGAAGGAGGAAGAAGAAAGCTGGAGGACTCACACTATCTGGCTTAAACATACAATAGAAAGTTGCTCTAAGATGACAACGAGATACTGGTGAAAGAAGAAATAGAGTCAACAAAACAGGTCCAGAAACAGACTCCCATACATATGGTCACTTGATTTTTAACACATGTGCCAAGTTTACTGAATGTAAACAGAATCATCTTTTCAAGAAACAGTACTAGAACTGAACATTTACATGTAAAAAATCAAAGTTCAATCTGTACCTCCCACCACATGTGAACATTAATAAGAAATTAATTTCAGATCTAAATGTAAAACAAAACGTCTAGAAGAAAACATAGCAGGAGGGGCTTCCCTGGTGGCTCACTTGTAAAGAAGTAGATCTCAATGCAAGAGATCAATCCTTGATCCAGGAGGATCCCACGTGACTCAGAGCAACTAAGCCCACGCAGCACAACTATCGAGCCTGTGCTCCATAACACCTGGGACTACAACTACTGAGGCCTGCGGGCCCCTGAGCCGGTGCGCCACAACGCGGGGAGCCACTGCCGCGGGAAGCCCGCAGAGCACAGCTGGAGAGCAGCCTCTGCTCTCCGCAACTGAAGAAAAGCCCAGACAGCAGTGAAGACTCAGCATGGCCCAAAACAAATTAACTAATTTTTTTAAAAAAAAGAAAAAATAGAAGGAAATCTCTGTAGAAGAAAATCTTTATGACTTTTGAGTTAGCAAAGATTTCTCATGTAAGACACACAAAAAATGACTCATAAAGAAAAACTGGTAAATCAGACCTGATTAAAATTTACATCTTTTACTCTTTGAGAAACAGTTAAGAAAAATGAGATTACAAGACACAGACTAGGACTAAATAGTTGCAAAATACATATCTGAAAAGATGAGCAAAGAAAAGAGTCCTTAGAACAGAATAAGGGTTCTAAACTTGGGTCTATCTTGAACAATGGTTTCTAAATTGAGGTATATGGGACAACTCATTGAGATGAAATTAGAAAACAGTTTCCCCCAACCTTTCAAAATTTTTTTTTAATATGTTTTACAATATACAAAATACATAAGCACTTGTACATGTTCTAAAATTTTAAAATAACATATGGAGAATATTCAATCTTTTTATATAAAGATGTCATATATAACATTATAAGCCACTGATCTAGAACCTCAGTACTCAAAGTATGGTCTGAGGACAAGTGTCATTAATCCTTGGGTGTTTGTTAGAAAACAGAAGTTCAGGCCTACATGAGAGCAGCTTTATCAAATTACAATTTTAACAAGATCTCCTACTGACTGACATGTACAGCAGTGGTTCTTATATTTTAGTATAAATCAGAATCATAAGGAGGAATGATTAAAACACAGATTTGGAGAACCACCTCCTAGAATTTCGATTCAGTAGGTTTGGGGTAAAGCCCAAGAATTTGCACTTCTAACACATTCTCAAATGATGCTAATGCTGCTAATTAGGACTACATTTAGAGAATTACTCTCCCAGGTGAACAGGAATGACCTTCAGGTTTACATAAAACTAATATTTACTCCAAAGTTTGTGTATATGTACATTTTTCTAGAGAGAAAAACATCATTTCATCATGTTCTCAAAAGAGTCTGTGATTTCAAGGAATGTAATTTGACAAAATCATCTCAACCCATTATTCTACAGACTAGGGTGTTCCTAAGTATAGTATGTGTTCTATTGGTGATATGAGAAATGACTTTCAGGTTGTATATGATAAACATTTTCCTTTCTCTCTTTTTTTAATATGAAAAAGCACAAACATACATAAAAGAAAAACATAATGAAAATCTGTATGTCCACCACACACTTTCATCCATACTTGGCAATCATCACTGCCACTGCTTTTAAATCAAATTTACGTGCCAGACATATAAATTTCACTCATAAATTATGATTTCTAAAGATAAAAACTTAAAAAAAATAGAAATTAATTTTAGGCATAATCACATAATCACAACACCATAATCATGCCTAACAAAATTCACAATATTTCTTAAGATCATCAATATCCAGTGAGTGTTCATACAGTCCCAATTGTTTCACAAATGTTCTTTTTCACTAGTTTGTCAAATTAGGATACAAATAAGGTCCATCCACTGCAACATGCTGTTACATCTTGTAAATCTTTTATTCTGTATATTCCCCTTCCATTTTTATTTTTAATGGTATTGCATTTATTTTAATATATATTTAGCAAACACAACATATCCATACACCTACTTTTACAAAGGTCAAGAAAGAGTTCCTCAATTCCTTTGTTCTGTTTGGCTGAAGTGTGATAATGTTTTGCTCCCACAGATTCTGCATACCTTAAAAAGAAAAGTAACATCAGTAATTGCTGTAAAAAAAAAATGTTTCAAGTTTTTGACACAACTGCTATTTGAACTTTTTTTTACAGTAGCACTTTTGGTGACTTATTACCAATTAACCCAGGTTTAGTGAAATTATGTACTGGTTAATATCTCTATATATTGAACCAACTTTTAAATAAGAATATATTGCAAACTTGAAATTTTTATAAATTAATTTGCAACCCAAATATTTTAGTTTTTGTGACTTCCTATTTGGCCATGGAAGTTTCCTTTTGCATCACTTTTATACTTTTTACTGAAACCAGAAAAAGAACTGAAAGTGAAATATCTTTAAATGTCACGAAAAGTCCAGAAACTGCCAATGTAAACACACTTCACTGAATCCAATAGCTCAATCTATATTAAAAGATTTGAGTAATAACTAAATGGTAAAGAACACTGTGCAAGGATGAAGACTTCTTACAGAGAGTGACTGATGGAAGGAAGAGAAAGACAACACTTACGATTCTGCTTCTTGAATGGAAACATGTCTCTCCTTCTCCAAGTCTACTTTATTACCTAATTGGAAAAAGTAAATGCCAGTGTTTAAGATTGACTCATTTTTATAATGAAATTAAGCTAATTCTAAATATACAAATTCTATTTTAATCCCCTAGAAAAATACTGCAAATCCCCACCAGACTTCTCAGTGTCTTGAAACTATCAAGTGAACTCCTATGATATGAGGGTTGATCTTGACCGTCAGGGTGAATGCCTCAACCTCCGTCAGATGGCTCAATGCATATCCCTCCTGAAGCTGCAGCCTCGGAGAGAAAAGACCTCACCCAAGGAGATGAGCATTCTTTTTGATTTAGAGTATAAACGGGATTAAGATTTACTAGGGAACTCTAAGAAAAAATCTATGATTTTTATCCAAGTCTAAGTGAAGTCGCTCAGTCATGTATGACTTTTTGTGACCCCGTGGACTATAGCCCACCAGGCTCCTCCATCCATGGGATTCTCCAGGCAAGAATACTGGAGTGGGTTGTCATTTCCTTCTCCAGGGGATCTTCCAGACCTAGGGATCGAACCCAGGTCTCCTGCATTGCAGGCACACGCTTTAACCTCTGAGCCACCAGGGAAGCCCCAAGTCTAAGTGGTCCCCAATCAACTCAGAGATGCTCAGTAATTAAACAAGGCCACCTTATTGCTCATTAAAATGTATTAGGCTAGCCTTTGGATCCTAAGAATATTTTGGTTTTCTGGATGATATGAACTGATTTAAAAAAGCATTAAAATGTATGGCTTTTGAAGTACGTTATCAGTGCAAGGGAAGAAACTGTACTGTTTGTTTTAAAAACATCAGATATCTTAGTATATGAACACCATGCAGATTTTAAATTACTGAAAATAAGTTTGGCTTTCCTTAAGCAATGGAACCAAACTCAAATTATGCTACAAAGCAACCAGAATAAAAGTGAAGAAACTTCAAAGTGCAGATTCCTTATTATATACAGGCTAGAGATGAAGGTAAGAAGCCTGGACTGAGTGCTAAAGGCAAGGGAAATGAGTTTTCTGGATGATATGAACTGATTTAAAAAAGCATTAAAATGTATGGCTTTTGAAGTACGTTATCAGTGCAAGGGAAGAAACTGTACTGTTTGTTTTAAAAACATCAGATATCTTAGTATATGAACACCATGCAGATTTTAAATTACTGAAAATAAGTTTGGCTTTCCTTAAGCAATGGAACCAAACTCAAATTATGCTACAAAGCAACCAGAATAAAAGTGAAGAAACTTCAAAGTGCAGATTCCTTATTATATACAGGCTAGAGATGAAGGTAAGAAGCCTGGACTGAGTGCTAAAGGCAAGGGAAATGACAGACAGGAAAGGGGGAAATACACTAAGAAAGGACACGTTAAAGAAATATTTTCATTTCTTTTATTATGACCTATAGTGGTAAAAAAATCAGAGAAGGCAGTGGCACCCCACTCCAGTACTCCTGCCTGGAAAATCCCATGGACAGAGGAGCCTGGAAGGCTGCAGTCCATGGGGTCGCTGAGGGTCGGACACTAAGTGACTTCACTTTCACTTTTCACTTTCATGCATTGGAGAAGGAAATGGCAACCCACTCCAGTGTTCTTGCCTGGAGAATCCCAGGGACAGGGGAGCCTGGTGGGCTGCCGTCTGTGGGGTCACACAGAGTCGGACACGACTGAAGTGACTTAGCAGCAGAGGTAAAAAGGGAAATCCTGTAAATAGTCATTTTTTTCTTGGAACTTTAGAGCATCAAGAAGATAATTTCAGATAAAGCATTGAACTAAGCTCCCAATGAAAGATGCAATGCTTAGAACTGAGAGGTACAAGCCCAGAGGTTTTGTATATAGAAGACCTCAAATAATCTGAGCCCTTAATTATGTGCAGCCTCAAGCAACATCTGACACAGTAGCCTAAGACTGAGAGGGAAGCAGATACACTAAAGCTCAGAAGGTCCTAACAAATTTAGTACTAACTTTTCCTTCTTTGAACAGTTATCAGTCTACCTCTGCAAGAAAACACATATTAGTTCTGATCTCCCACATTATTCTGTCAATAAAATTTTTAATCTGCTAAATATTACAGCCAATATATCCAACAGTCACCAGCAGAGTAAGTTGTTCTATGCCATGAAGAATACAAAAGGCACCACCTAGTGGCAGATGGTTCCAACAAACAGGAACAAGATTCTGCCACAGTAAAAAGGTAAAGTTGACTTAAAGCTCAACATTCAGAAAACTAAGATCATGGCATCTGGTCCCATCACTTCATGGGAAATAGATGGGGAAATAGTGTCAGACTTTATTTTGGAGGGCTCCAAAATCACTGCAGATGGTGATTGCAGCCATGAAATTAAAAGATGCTTACTCCTCGGAAGGAAAGTTATGACCAACCTAGATAGCATATTAAAAAGCAGACATTACTTGGCCAACAAAGGTCCGCCTAGTCAAGGCTATGGTTTTTCCTGTGGTCGTGTATGGATGTGAGAGCTGGACTATGAAGAAAGCTGAGTGCTGGAGAATTGATGCTTTTGACCTGTGGTGCTGGAGAAGACTCTTGAGAGTCCCATGGACTGCAATGAGATCCAACCACTCCATTCTAAAGGAGATCAGTCCTGGGTGTTCTTTGGAAGGACTGATGCTAAAGCTGAAACTCTAGTACTTTGGCCACCTCATGTGAAGAGCTGACTCATTGGAAAAGGCTTTGATGCTGGGAGGGATTGGGTGCAGGAGGAGAAGGAGACGATAGAGGATGAGATGGCTGGATGGCATCACTGACTAGATGGACGTGAGTCTGAATGAACTCTGGGAGTTGGTGATGGACAGGGAGGCCTGGTGTGCTGTGATTCATGGGGTCGCAAAGAGTTGGACACGACTGAGCGACTGAACTGAAAAAGGTAAACAGTCTCCTATAGAAAAAGGAGACTTTTGTTGAAATTAATGAAAACCCTCTGAGTTGGTTTGATAGAGCTTAAATGTCTTTTTTTTTTCAAAATTGCCAGAATTACTAACATCTACTTTTTAAAAATGAGGATAGAGAAAGTAGACCATCACCTTATTGCCTCAAATGAATATTTGGGAAAACTGAGACACTGCTTTATTATTTAATAACATTTAAACTTAACCAACTTTAATAAAGCCAGTTATTTTCTTTCTAAATTTTTTGCCTTGCCACCGTGGCTTGAAGTATCTTGGTTACCCAGCCAGAGACTGAATCCGGGCCACAGCAGGCAAAGCGCCAAGTCCTGAACACTGGGCCACCAGGGAATTCCCTAAAATCTGCTACTATTAAAATTGATCACTATTTTAATAACACAATATTTTAAACAAAAAAATCCTTCTACTAAATAACTACTGTTTCTTTGAACAGCTAAGTGCTCATGATGGATTAACAGCACAGCCTAAGTCACAAAACAGCCTGTCAGTGACTGATACCTTCCCAAAGTTCAAGACCTTTGTAGCTCCTATGTTCTTTGAAGGCAAGAGAGCTAAAGTTGGCAGTTTTGAGGCTTATTTCCCTGATAGCTCAGATGATAAAGAGTCTATTTGCAGTGCTGGAGACCCAGGTTCGATCCCTGGGTTAGGAAGATCCCCTAGAGAAGGAAATGGCAACCCACTCCAGTGTTCTTGCCTGGAGAATCCCACAGATGGAGGAACCTGACAGGCTACAGTCTGCGGGGTCACAGAGTCAGACACGGCTAAACGACTTCACTTCACTTCTGTTTCAATACTACTCTGTGGCCACATTGGGAACTTTCCAATAGGCTTAAAACACCTGAAAACATGAATAACCACCAAAATAAGCACCTACTTGAAAGTACTGTATACTTTCTGAGGGCTGAAGCCACTGGAGAGGAAAAGGCTATCCTGCTAAGAACACTAAAAACTTTTTCTTCCTTTAAAATACCTATTTTAATAAAGAACATGGAAGGGATATACCCATTGCTAAGAGCAGATGGCTAATAGCAATAAAGAGAATTTTATTTTGCTTAGACTGGATGGAATGTGGCGTAGTGGAACTTAAATCTGATAAAATTTGTTTTAACTTCTGGCTCATTTCAAAACTATACGATTTGGGGCATATTACTTCACCCCTCTTATTTTCACTTTGTACAAATGTAGCTAATAAACTTTCCAAGGTTAATGTGAAAATAAGATATAATGTAAAAGGCCTAGTAAATAGTACACATGCAACGGAGAGTAGTTATTAAAATCAGCCATATCCATCAGTGAATGATCAAGTGAAAAATCAACAGTTATGAGAGACTTAAAGCCCATGATAATTAACACACTTATCACAATCCTGACTGGCTTAGGAAATCCTTTACCCACGCTACCCCTCAATTTAGTTAGGTTTCCTTTTGCATTATCCCAGCACCCTCCCCTTACCTCTTCACAGCTTTTACCATAATATACAATAACAGCTTGTTTTTCCTCTCTCACCCTACATGATAAGCTCTGGGACAACAAGAACTGTATCTATTTTTTAACTTATTCACTGTATTACTCTCAAAGCCTGGTACACAGCAGCAAGTAATACATACTGTTGGGTCAAGGATATGGGCCTGAAGCAGCAGACAGGCCTGAATTAAAATCCCAGGCCTATCTCTAAGTACTATGTAGTCTGGGAAATGTCACGCTCTCTAGGTCCATTTTCTCATGTGTAAAATGGCAATGGCAACAATACCTTCTTGCAGTGTTGTCAGGAGGCTTAAATGAAATAAGGGTGTAGTTCTTAGAACAGTACCTGGCACTCAGTAAGTGGTAAGTAGTTATTAATAAATATATGTTTAACAAACATACAAGTGTTGAGGACAGACTATTAACAAAATATTCTATTAAATAGAGCAACCACAGCCAAGAGTGCTAATCAATGGATTAACTAAAACTAGAGGGAAAAGTCTCTACTAGCAAAGTATGGAGCTCTCTATTCCTGATTTACATATTATCAGTGGTTTAGATTAGGACCGAGGTTAAGTTATCTAATTTACACACGAAAAAGCTAGTAGATTATAAATATGTCAAACATAAACATTCAGAACATATGGCAAGTTGAAATTCTTACACTTAGGTTTATATAACAGTTATGCAGGAAGACAGGAAAGGCCTAACAGAAGAGCTATACTTATAAAAACGGAATTCTGATTTTTGTTAACTATAATCTATATAAAAGACAAATTAAGCTGACATGACTGCTAAAAAGCATGTGCAATCTTAGAGATAACAATCTAAAGAAAAAAGGAACCAAAAAGAAATGCCGGAAGTCCACAGAGAGAGCTCTAGAGTTCTTTTACTTCACCCATTAAGAATATTCCTCCACTCTAGTGAATCATGGTCTACTTTCATCTTCGGAGTCACCTTTGGAGTCCTTAACTCAAAAATATGTATAGTTAAATGTAACAAGAATAGATTCAAGTGATTAGATCTGGTAGACAGAATGTCTGAAGAACTATGGATGTAGGTTTGCAACACTGTACAGGAACCAGTAACCAAAATCATCCCAAAGAAAAAGAAATGCAAGAAGGCAAAGCGGTTGTCTGAGGAGGATTTACAAATAGCCGAGGAAAGAAAAGAAGCAAAAGGCAAGGAAGAAAGAGAAAGATAAACCCAAATGAATGCAGAGTTCCACAGAATAGCAGAGAGAGATAAGAAGGCCTTCTTAAATGAACAATGCAAAGAAATAGAGGAAAACAATAGAATGGGAAAGACTAGAGATCGCTTCAAGAAAACTGAAGCTATCAAGGAAATATCTCATAAAAGGATGGGCACAATAAAGGACAGAAATGGTAAAGACCTAACAGAAGCAGAAGAGAGAGAGCAGTTCTCCTGGGTTCCCTTACCCTACTGCTGTCCACCCGGGTGCCCTGTCCCAATAAAATCTCTTGCTTTGTCAGAAAAAAAAAAAAGAAGCAGAAGAGATTAAGAAGAAGTGGCAAGAATACACACAAAAACTGTACAAAAAAGGTCTTAATGACCCAGATAACTAGAACTGGACATCCTGGAGTGTTAAGTCAAGTGGGCCCTCAGAAGCATGACTATGAGCAAAGCTAGTGGAGGTGACAAATTCCAGCTTAGCTATTTAAAACCCTAATAGATGATGCTGTTAAACTGCTGCACTCAATATGTCTGTAAATTGGGAAAATCCACCAGTGGCCACAGGATTGGAAAAGGTCAGTTTTCATTCCAATCCCAAAGAAAGGCAATGCCAAAGAATGTTCAAACTACCACACAATTGCACTCATTTCGTATGCTAGTAAGGTTATGCTCAAAGTCCTTCAAGATAGGCTTCAATAGTACGTGAACCGATAACTTCTAGGTGTGCAAGGTGGGTTTCGAAGAGGTAGAGGAAGCCAGAGCAAACTGCCAACATTTGCTGAATGATGGAGAAAGCAAAGAAGTTCCAGAAAAACATCTATTTCTGCTTCATTGACTACGCTAAAGCTTTTGACTGGGTGGATCACAAGAAACCGTGGAAAATTCTTAGAGATGGGAATACCAGACCACCTTACCCGTCTCCTGAGAAACCTGTCTGCACGTCAAGAAGCAACAGAGCCGGACATGGAACAATAGACTGGTTCCAAACTGGAAAAGGAGTACAACAAAGCTGTATTCTGTCACCCTGCTTTTAACTTATATGCAGAGTAAATCATGCAAAATGCCAGGCTGAATGAAGCACAAGCTGAAATTAAGATTGTTGGGGGGAAATATCAACAACCTCAGATATGCAGATGATACCCCTCTAATGGCAAGAAGTGAAGAGGAACTAAAGAACCTTTTGATTAGGGTGAAAAAGAGTGACAAAGTTGGTTTAAAACTCAACATTCAAAAAATTAAAATCATAGCATCTGGCCCCATCACTTCATGGCAAATAGATGGGGGAAAAGTGGAAACACTGACAGATTTCCTTTTGCTGGGCTCCATAATCACTGTGGATAGTGACTGCCACTACAAAATAAAAAGACACTTGTTCCTTGGAAAGTAAGCAATGACAAACCTAGACAGTGTATTAAAAACTAGTGACATCAATTTGCTGACAAAGATCTATGTAGTCAAAGCTATGGTTTTTCCAGTAGTCAGGTACAGAGTGAGTTGGAACAGAAAGAAGGCAGATTAGATTGCTGAACAATTGATGCTTTTGACTTGTGCTCTTCAAGACTTTTGAGGAGTCCCCTGGATAGCAAGAAGATCAAACTAGTCAATCCTAAAAGAAATCAACCCTGAATATTCACTGGAAAGACTGATGCTGAAGCTGACACTCCAATACTTTGGCCAACTGAGTGAAAAGCTGACTCACTAGCAAAGCCCCTGATGCTGAGAAAGACTGAAGGCCAAAGAAGAAGGGAGTGGCAGAGAATGAGACGATTAGATAGCATCATCCATTTAATGGACATGGATTTGCGCAAACTCTGGGAGACCGTGGAGGACAGAAGAGACTTGCGCGCTGCAGTCCATGGGGTTGTAAAGTCGCTTAGCGACTGAACAACAACAATATGACAAAAACACAGCCTAAGTCACTGATTTTAATTATATTGTAGTTGCCAAACTTTTATTTTCTAAAATAATCTTATGATGAAAAACTAAAGGTCAAGTTGAAGCAAGGCTGGGAGACTCAAAGCCCTACATATTCAGGGTTTCCCAGCTGCTCCCCAAAGGCATTCCTTGAATTACAGATATTTGAATCTCCTGAAAGATCCCTTCCAAATTCTAAATTACCCTAAAATATTAAATACTAAAATACCATTCTTCTTTTCTCATGTAACTTTAAAACGAAAATTATTCATTTACTATTTTTAATAAAGTATTAAAGAAACAAAGGACATTTTAAAAAATTAATGACACTTACCTACTATACATAAACAGATTTCATTTCCCAACATTTTCCGTAATTCTTTCACCCAGTTTTTAACCTGTGTATACAAGCGTAAATATTAAACCAAATCCTGTTACAATGACTACAATTACAATACCCCAAAATGCAATGTTGTGAAAATACCTCAAAATTCTAATGGTCCACATATTTAGTTATTAGGAATGATTCACTATATAGGATCATTTATATTGCAAATCTCACACACACACACACATCCAATAGAAAGATTTCTCTCTCATCTACATATAGGTATAAAGAGAAGCACCTCTAATTACAATCTTTCATAAATCGTCCACAAATCTAAGCAAAGCTGTTCAACAGAGCAAAAGCATGTCAACTCCAGCCTCTGATAATAGACGCTTGTATAGAACTGCATTGGATTGAAGAAAATATGGGCTTGGGAATTCCCTAGTGGTCCAGTGGCTAGAACTCAGTGCTTTACTCTCAGGGCCAGGGTTCAATCCCTGGTCAGGAAACTAAGATCCCACAAGCCACATGATGCGACCAAAAAAAAACCCTAAAAAACACACACATACACGAGCTTAATTAAGTCTTTTATACCCCAGTTGGTTCCAAAAGAGAGGGCACGGGAGCTTCTACGACACACATTTAAAGGAAAAACGAAACGCACAGGAGTAGAAAAAGAGCAAAATAAAGTTTTATCCTTTGGTGTGTGGTAGGTTTCTTCACCCTCAGCATCACTAGTATTTTGGCCTCGACAGTCCTCTGCCGGGAGGGGCTGTCCTGTGCAGTGAATGCTGTTTAGTGGCACCCCTGGCCTCCCACCAACTAGACCCAGTGCCACTGCCAGGTGTGACAACCAAAGATGCCTCTAATCACTCATGGATAACCACTGGACTGCAAGGGGAATCCCTAAATCTAATCAATATTCTTTTTAATTATTATTCATCTGCAGTCAGATTCCCCTCCACAGGTATTCCATTCATTAACCCATACAGTCTGTGATGAGTTAAAGAGGGTCAGAAATTCTCTGCCAAGAGTCTATTTCTTCTCTCTCTGACTCTGGTCTAGCCTAGTCTCTTGCTTTGACCAAGAGAATGTGGCAGCACTAATGTCATGCCAATTCCAGACAAAAGCCTTAGGAAGGTCCGGCAGCTCTCTCTTGGGATCTAGTTGTCATATAAGGTTTGGTTTGAATACAGAATAATGAGAGCATGTGGACAGAGTACTGGAGAACAAGACACCAAATGGAGTGGGAAGGCACACAGAGGAAAAGCAGGCCCTCTTGGATCCAGGTCCCACCCAGCCAACCCCCAGTTTATGCAGCTGTCTGAGTGACTCCACTGACACCACATGGAGCAGAGGATCTGTCCAAAAAAGAGAGTAAAAATCACTCAGTCCTGTCCGACTCTTTGTGACCCCACGGACTATACAGTCTATGGAATTCTCCAGGCCAGAATACTGGAGTGGGTAGCCTTTCCCTTCTCCAGGGGATCTTCCCAATCCAGGGATCGAACCCAGGTCTCCGGTGTTGCAGGCAGATTCCTTACCAACTGAGCCACAAGGGAAGCCCAAGAATACTGGAATGGGTAGCCTATCTCTTCTCCAGGGGATCTTCCCGACCCAGGAATTGAACCAGGGTCTCCTGCATTGCGGGCAGATTCTTTACCAACTGAGCTTTCAGGGAAGCTCAGGCAACCCTCAAAGCCATGAGAAATAATGTGTTGTTGTTTTAAGCCATCAAATTTGGGGTGTTTTGTTATGCAGCAAGAGATAACTGGTCATTTTTCAACCTAAATGACTCTACTTTCTTTTAGTCAATAAAATACTTAAACCATTTATTTTCATGCCAAAAAGGCAAGAAGGGATAGAAGGGATAACAAACAGCATCCCAAAGATAAAACATTGTAAAATATTATTAAATCTGAAAGCTACCTGTTTTCGTTTTTCTACTCCTTGGCCTAACTTTTTCAACATGGCATTAATAATCCAAAGGCTAACTTGTATATCTGCTTCATTCATTAAATGCTAGGAAATAAAAATAAAAAACAAAAAGGGCAAGTAATTTCAAGAAGTACAAACCTGTAACTCAAGGCAAGAAAAGCTTCACCTTGGAATTACCCTCTTTAGTTACATATCCTTTCTTATTCTCAGAAAGGCTTTCAAAAGATCAAATAAGTAAACTGTCACAATCCTAACTGTGATGAGAATTCAGGGGTAAGTTTAATGGTCACTCATTTTTGGTCCCAAAAATTTTATAAAAATGGAAGTGCTTTAAAATAAACACTGTGTAGATTTTCCTTTTAAAATCTGTATTGATTCTCCAGGATACCTAGTGAGGAGGAAAGAGCTCAAACTTGATTTAGTTCTTTTACCTCCCCATAATTATGAACCCACCCGTGCAGCCATACCAAGTTTTCAGGTGCCCAGTGTGTACAGAATTAACAAAAAAAAAGGCGTCTATATTTTTCTGAAGCTTAACTTCAGATTATTTCCCTTTCCTAATTTCTGAGAAAGCCATATAATAAACTATTAATAGATGATATCCATATTATTAATATGAATTAAATATGCCATTAAAAATATGACTGGTGATCATTTATGCACAAACTATACTTTTAAAGCCAAGGCTAATCACAAAGACATGTTAATGCAGACTTGACAAATCACTATTGCTCTACTAAGTCATCCACCTGTAAATAAGCAAGATACCTTCTGGAAAGAATCTTCATCTGTTATATCATAAACTAAAATAGCTCCATTTGAATCTCTGTAGTAAATTGGACCCAATGCGTGGAATCTCTCTTGACCTGCTGTATCCTAAATAAAGCAACAAACATTTATTAGATCTGAAGAAAAAATACATCTATTATTTAAACTATAGTGAGCATCTGATTAATTATAAACTAGGGTATGAAGTTATAGATAACCCAAAAACACTGTTAAAAGAAACAAGCTATAAAAATTTTAAATTAAAGTTATAATTAATATTTAATGTTTTACTGTTTTGTAAAGGTTACTTCTCTTCCCAACCCTCCACCTCAGCAATCTTTCCCATCCTCGCTAAAAAGCCAGTTCAGTTGTTAAAGGGCTGGAATGACCACAACGGCCTTATGAGCCAGCAACAGGTGTGGCACTGAATTTAAGTTCTCCACAGACAGGAGAGGAGGAGAAAGAGCGTGCACCAGGACCGCCTGGCAGTGATGCCTTACTGCATTGTCCCTGCCCTAGTCTCCACCAGCCGCTCCCTTGGAGATGAGGACATGGAGACGGGGGATAAAGGCCAGACAGCCTGTCCACCTCTTTCTCTGAAATGGAATCCCTTGAGTTCACCCTTCTCCGTTGAAAAGTTATGACAGCACTATTCATGTATGACAAGTGTATTCAAGATAAAATTCTTAGCCAGATTTTAGGGGGAAAAGATATTTAATTAAAAAAACAAAAGATTTTGGCTAACTCTGAGTTAACTAAAAAAAAAAAAAAATCCAGAAATTCAAATTCCTATTTCTTAAGCCAATTAGTTATTAGAGTATGAAGAATAGGTAAAGGCCTTCACTCATACAGTTGAAAACGTTAACTTACCCATATAGCAAGATTTACTCTCTTCCCACCAATATTTAACTTCTTTGTTAAGAATGATGCCTAAGAAAAGAGAAATATACATTAAATGATGTTTCACATAAAACTTCTTATCCTAAAAACTACAGATGAATGAATCACATCATATGAAACAAGTTATCTGGGAGAAAAAGTAATCATTGAGTTTTTATTAATAACTATAACATTGTTTCCACTGAAAACAGAACACTTTTTTTATTCTAATCTAAGAAAAAGATATTTTGTTTTATGAACACAAGTTATGAAAAGTACCCAAGAGCTGGTAATTAAATGTTTTCTTAGTTTTTTTCCCCTCATTAAAACATTTTCTTAGCATTTAATTTGATGCCACCTAACCTACTCATTACAGAAAGAGTCTAAGAGACTTCTAAGATGAGATAAAAGAAATATTTACTGGTGTTTACTTAGCTGTATGAATACCATTACTACTGGAAATTTTCCTGCTATTATTTTGCAATTCAATTATTTAAACTACAGCTAATAACTGTACCAGGTACTATCACAGAAATGAAAGAAAACAGTTCCAGCTTTCAAAGAGTTTATAGTTCCACTGCAAATATTAAAATGTAAAGATAATGGTTAAAATGGAGGGTCTGGCTAAGTACACTATAAAGAAAATGCTGAGAAAGGAGTGTAAAGCTTGCCTGGATAAGTCACTTCAGAAAGAAAGTAATGAGCTCCTCCTTATGAGTAGTAAGGGTTTTTCCTGACAAACGGGTGAAACCACTGAAGCCTGAAACATGTACTCCCTACGCCACAGGAAACTCCAAGTTGGTCTGGGATGTGCCAGAGATGAAGCTCTAAAGTTAGGAAAAGGTTGAATCAAAAAAACCTGAAACTCCGTATCTAAAGGTATGGACTTAACCTTGTGGGTCTCAATAAAAGCTGTTTCAAGACTCTAGACAAGGTTTTTGGTTTTTCTTTTTAATGTATACTACAGTCAGGTATAGGCTTCCCTGGTGGCTCAGAGGTTAAAGCGTCTGCCTCCAATGCGGGAGACCTGGGTTCGATCCCTGGGTTGGGAAGATCCTCTGGAGAAGGAAATGGCAATCCACTTCAGTATTCTTGCCTGGAGAATCCCATGGACTGAGAAGCCTAGTAGGTTACAGCCCACAGGGTCGCAAAGAGTCAGACACGACTGAGCGACTTCACCTCACCTCACCTCACAGTCAGGTATATTTGTGAACTGCTGTGTATTGTATTGCTCGGAGAAGGCAATGGCACCCCACTCCAGTGATCTTGCCTGGAAAACCCCATGGACGGAGGAGCCTGGTGGGCTGCAGTCCATGGGGTCGCACAGAGTCAGACACGACTGAGCGACTTCCCTTTCACTTTTCACTTCCATGCACTGGAGAAGGAAATGGCAACCTGCTCCAGTATTCTTGCCTGGAGAATCCCGGGAACAGGGGAGCCTGGCGGGCTGCCGTCTCTGGGGTCGCGAGGAGTGGGACACACCTGACGCGACTCAGCAGCAGCAGCGTGTTGCTCTGTACCCCTCTGTGCAGTCGCAGTGCACACTGAAGAGTCCGCCAAAAGAGAGACTGGCTAATTCCATTTATACAAGTATTTCCCAAACTCATTTGACTTCTTTTTCCCTAAAGAAACACCTAACTCATCCAAAGAAGTAAATGTTAGGAAATAATACTGACATTGTTCATTGACAATGAACAATCAATGAAGGGTTTTTTTAAGCAGTGAGAACATATAAAATCTATATTTTTAAGAGAATGACTATGATAGGAAGAAAGACAAGACTAGACTTGGAACCAGGAGGCTATTTTAAAGCTGGAAAGAAAGGCATAAAGGCCCTGAATTAAACGCATTAAGATAGAAAAGAAGAGGATAAAATCAAGACTAATTGAAGAGGGAATATAATCAGAAACCTGAGTCAGTTGACATGTTTAAAAAAGGAACAAAGAGCCAAGTTCAAAGCTCTGCAGAGATTATCACATTTAAGTGTATCGATACAAAAGAAAGTGGAGAGATGGAAAGTAAAATAGATAAAAAAGGCTTAGGATGGTGAATTCTTGATATTACTGAAGGAGAAAGAATCTAGATTTCAGGAAGGACTTTCTATTGTATATATAGCAAGGAAAATTAAAAACTAAGAAAAGGCCACTAGACTAAATGATTAAGGAATCCAGATACAAAAGAATCACAAATGGAAGAGGTTAAATCCAGGAATGTCTACCTTCAAGATATTTTATTAAATAAAACAGAGGTTATATAGAAAAGAGTATAACATTTAATTCAATGGCAAAACAACAAAGGAAATAACTTAGAAAATGAGAAGACCAAATACATGTTATTAAAATAAATGTGAATGAAGGAATATTTCCCAGTCATAGCTTAAGGGTTAAGAATATCAACTTTGAAGCAGAACTTTGGATTTGAATCTCAGCTTTGCCACTTATCAGTTGTATAATTTATTTGAACTCAACCATTTGCCCTATTTCACTATCAATGTTATATAAAGAAACTAAAAATCTGACTCCTATACAAATGTTTTAATAGATAAGTAAACTTAAATGCCTCTCTCTCTTCTTTCAAACATGTTTAAAGTTAAACTGATCTTCCCTCCAAAATTGGCTTTCCATTTTAACATTAGTATTTTGATCACATTCTCCAAGTCACTGAGGTTTAGTATCTCAGGAATATCATCATTAAATATTCTTCTTTCCCTGTCATCCCATAATCCAAAAACACTGATCAAGTCTTGTCTTCATATTTCCTCTGGAGTTCTATGACCACCAGTCTCATATTAAGTCATAACATAAACATCTTTGGTCCACCTCACACTCTGGTTCTCTAGTCTACATGCCACATTATCTTCCCCAAACCTCCATGATTAAAAATAAAAACAAGCAAACAAACAAAAACAAAAAGCCCTTACCACATCCACAGCTGAGTTCTCTAATAGTTATCACTTTACATTAGTATACTTGAGCTATATCCTGCTGGCAGCTAATACCATAAAAGCCTTTTGTCAAGAGTTTTGTGGGGATTTCTCCGCAGAGGGAAGTGAATTAGAGCTGGGAAAGCGCCATCATTTCCTTTCTACCATTCCTCTGAAACTTATCATCACTTTGCACAGTGAGTTGAGAGACAGTGCTAAGTCTCTCCTAAGGAACCATGTATGTATAGAACAATTTTATGGAAAGAGTGCTCATCAGAGCATTGATTCTTTAGAAAAAGAATGAAAATGGAAAGAAATAAACTAAGTGTCCATGACTAGGCAATTCTTTAAAAAATATACAAATGTAGCCCATCGATATAGTGAGACACTACACAGTCATTTCTACTGCTATTGCTAATACCAGCTAACAGTTACTGAATTCTTACCTTTCACCAAGTACTGTGCAATGCACTTTTTACAAAGTCATTCATAAGCTTCTCCTTTATGAAAGTCAGGGAGCCCTATTATAGAAATAAAAATCTCAAACCCTTATCTTTGTATCCAAGGACCTCCACCATTTGTCCACATCTATCTTCCTTGAAAGCTTCCAGTATTCAGAGTCTATACTATATATTCCCTCCAATCCTGTTTGTTCATAAAATTCCTCTCTAACTTGGGCCTATTCTTTATTCTCCATCTTAATCTCATCTCTCCAAGACCAGTTCATAGACCTATAATCTTTGAATTTTTAAATTGTCTCATACCACCCATATAGCCCACACTGGATTTCTCCATGCAGCAGAACTTTAGGGAAGCTAATCTGACAATATACAGCACATACCACCTCATATTTTAAGTTATCTTTTCATGGGTATAAGTATTCTGTTAACTAGATTACATATTTTTATTTATTTACACTTTCACAGTGCTTACAATGCAATGGGAAGTGTTTTAAATACTTTTCAATATTAATTCACTTCTCGTAAAACTCTGTGATTAGATAGTTATTATCCAAATATTATAGAAGTGGAAACAGAGACAAAGGAATGTTAAGTATCTTGTTCAAGGTCACAAGCGACAGAGTAGGATTTGCAATCTAGGCAGTCTGGCTCCAGACATGACTCATACTCACTGTGCTGTGGTGCCTCTCAGACTGAGAGGTGAACGAACACTTCTCTAATAGAGGGGTCAAGGGGAAGCACAGTACTGCCCACAGCAGACTTGCAAATGTTGTTACTGTAGATAAGTTCATCTACAGTCTGCCTGGTAGAACTCAATTTACGTAAAGGATATGTTTCGAAAAGTTTCCTTATAAACCAAATTATTTTAACTCAAATATGTGAGGCACCAGGAAAGTACATTATAACACAGTACTCGCTAAATCTTTTCTTTCTGCCTTCGTAACAAAAAACCTTAAGTCCCTCTCTGTAAGAGTCCTTCTGTAATACAAATCATCTCATTTTATATAAATCCTAAGTTCTTAATACTTCATAGATATTTTCTTAAAGAACAAACATCTTCTGTTTTAAAAACAATTATAGGTAGGTGAGAATAAAGCTGAAAGATTTTACATGACATCAAGATAGCAGCAAACGATCAGAAGACTGAAACCTCTTTTTTCTCCCCCCAACTACCTCTATGAGGCATACTTAATTTGGCCAAGCTACTGAGATATCATTCATGGTTATGTAATACTCTGGGGCAGAGGTTCTTAATTCTGTTACATGGTAGTAAAAATGGGAGGGAGGTATAATCATGGACTGCTTTCAGAATCAGATAAAAGCCATGAACCCACTCAACACTCAAGAAAACTGTCTATATGCATTTATAAAAATATCCCCCCAAATTTTTTTTTCACACACTTTCCTAAGGGATAAAGCCCTGGCAACATCTCAGTGAAAGAACCCCATTGAGAAAGAGAAGGGGAGAGTGGCATAGCAATGTCAAATCAAAGGTTTCGAGGAATACGAAACCTTTTTTTTTCCGAAGAAAAAAAAAAGTATATACCATGTGCCACCACGCTTCGTGTTTCTCATTTTATCTTTGTATTAATAACAACCCTGTGAAGTAAGCAATTAGCCCTATTTTACAGGTGTGAATCTGAGATTTAAAGAAATACAGTGACTCACCCAAGGTCAGACAACTCAAGTCAGGTACCGCAGTGGGTGGAAGGCTGTCTGACTCCACAGTGCTTTTCCCACTGCACAAAGCTGCCTATTCTAGAACACAAACACGTTCTTAACCTGGCTTTCCTCCACTCGGACTAAGTGCTCCTGGACACCAACTCATCTCCCAAAATACTCTCAGGGTAACCACAAACAATGAGAATCAAAGCAATGGTACATTTCTCACTTTCATCCTGCAATCCCTAAGTTGTATGTGTTTGTGTGCGCGCGTGCACTCAGCGTGCTCAGTTGCTCAGTCATGTCTGACTCTCTGCGACCCCATGGACTGCAGCCTGCCAGGGTCCTGTCTACAGCATTATCACCAGCAAGAATACTGGAGCAGGCTGTCATTTCCTACTCCAGGGGCTCTTCCAGACCCAGAGATCAAACCCACCTCTCTTGCACTTTCTGCACTGGCAGGTGGATTCTTTACCAGGGCACCAACTGAAAACCCTGAGTTACAGCATCACTATCTCTTCTAATTTCAAAGATTTCATCTTCCACATTTTAGGTGCATTAAGAGACTTAGCAATCTTATTAGACATCTGTAATTCACACCTGATGCTTATTTACCCAGCACTTTATCTGAAGTCACAGTTGGTATTTTTTTTATCTCTATTTTTAAAAAAATGCTTATAGGTGAGATATAGTAAGAATAAATTGCATTTGCCAAATGAAAGTCTTTTCATAACTGGTTTCATCGAAGTTTTAATGTTTTTTTTTTTCTTGGCCAAACCACTTGTTCTTTTGGCAAAACAAAATACCTAATGCAGTACAGTAATCAGTTCAGTTCATCGCGCAGTCGTGTCCGACTCTGCGACCCCATGAATTGCAGCACGCCAGGCCTCCCTGTCCATCACCAGCTCCCGGAGTTCACTCAGACTCACGTCCATTGAGTCCGTAATGCCATCCAGCCATCTCATCCTCGGTCGTCCCTTTCTCCTCCTGCCCCCAATCCCTCCCAACATCAGGGTCTTTTCCAATAGGTCAACCCTTCGCATAAGGTGGCCAAAGTACTGGAGCTTCAGTTTTAGCATCATTCCTTCCAAAGAAATCCCAGGGTTGATCTCCTTCAGAATG
>SJXQ01004788.1:0-192171 GCA_006408695.1 Aepyceros melampus
TTTGTAACTTCCCCTTGTTTTTTGTATGTGTGGTTTTCTTTTCTACAGTGTCTGTAGACACTGTACAGGACCTCTTTACAACCCCATGGACTGTAGTACACCAGGCTCCTCTCTCCATGGAATTCTCTAGGCTAGAGCCATGCCCTCCTCCAAAGGATCTTCCTGAACCAGGGATCAAACTTGGGTCTCCTGCATTACAGGTGGATTCTTTACTGTCTATGCCACAAAGGATATCTTGTCAATTTATCAAGTTAATGAATATTTGCTTATTATAGATACATTGTGAGTCCTTGGTAGCTCAGATGGTAAAGAATCTGCCTGCAGTGCATGAGACCTGGGTTTGATCCCTGGGTTGGGACGATCCCCTGGAGGAAAGCATGGCAATCCACTCCAATATTCTTGCCTGGAGAATTCCGTGGACAGAAGAGCCTGGCAGGCTACAGTCCACAAGATTGCAAAGAACATGACTGAAGCAACTTTGCTCATAGATAAGTGGTGACAGAGAGTAGATACAAACCCACTGTCTCTTTGTTGTTCAGTTGCTAAGTTGTGTCCAACTCTTTGCAACACCATAAACTGTAGCATGCCAGGCTTCCCTGTCCTTCACTGTCTCCTAGGGTTTGCCCAAACGCATGTCCATTGAGTAGTTGTAACTTCCCCTTGTTTTTTGTATGTGTGGTTTTTTTTTTTTCTACAGTGTCTGTAGACACTGTACAGGACCTCTTTACAATCCCATGGACTGTAGTACACCAGGCTCCTCTCTCCATGGAATTCTCTAGGCAAGAGCCATGCCCTCCTCCAAAGGATCTTCCTGAACCAGGGATCAAACTTGGGTCTCCTGCATTACAGGCAGATTCTTTACTGTCTATGCCACAAAGGATATCTTGTCATTTTATATTTATCAAGTTAATGAATATTTGCTTATTATAGATACATTGTGAGTCCTTGGTGGCTCAGATGGTAAAGAATCTGCCTGCAGTGCATGAGACCCGGGTTTGATCCCTGGGTTGGGAAGATCCCCTGGAGGAAAGCATGGCAACCCACTCCAATATTCTTGCCTGGAGAATTCCGTGGACAGAAGAGCCTGGCAGGCTACAGTCCACAGGATTGCAAAGAACATGACTGAAGCAACTTTGCTCATAGACAAGTGGTGACAGAGAGTAGATACAAACCCACTGTCTCTTTGTTGTTGTTCAGTTGCTAAGTTGTGTCCAACTCTTTGCAAAACCATAAACTGTAGCATGCCAGGCTTCCCTGTCCTTCACTGTCTCCTAGGGTTTGCCCAAACTCATGTCCATTGAGTTGGTAATGCCATCCAACTATCTCATCCTCTGTTGTCTGCTTCTCCTCCTCTCCTACCCTCAATTTTTCCCAGCATCAGGGTCTTTTCTACTGAGTCCATTCTTTGTATCAGGTGGCCAAAATATTGGAGCTTCAGCTTCAGCAACAATCCTTCCAGTGAACATTCAGAGTTGGGTTTCCTTAGGATTGACTGACTTGATCTCCTTGCTGTCCAAGGGACCCTCAAGGTTCTTCTCCAGCACCACAGTTCAAAAGCATCAACTTTTCAGTGCCCAGCCTTCTTTATGGTCCTATTCTCACATCCATACATGACTACTGGAAAAATCATAGCTTTGACTATATGGACTTTTGTCCTCAAAGTGATGTCTCCGCTTTTTAATATGCTGTCTAGGTTTGACATAGCTTTTCTTCCAAGGAGCAAGTGACTTTCAATTTCTTGGCTGCATTTACCATCTGCATGATTTTGGAGCCCAAGAAAATAAAATGCCACTGTTTCCACTTTTTCCTTATCTGTCTCTTAGAGTTATGTAAGGATTCAATAGGATAATAAACATAAAGCATCTGGCATGGCAAGAGCTTAATTCATGTTTTCCTTTAATTCATATTTTCCCTTCCTTATCCCAAGGTTCCAGTATTTATCAATGACTGCTTAATAAAACTCTTCTTTTTCTTGTAATAGCTAAATAGAAAACAGCCTTCTCTTTCACCCACTGCCTGAAGCCTCTAGGATTATGTTGACTCAAGTGTAAAAATTTATACCTTTCTTCTTAGACATCAAAAGCCTACCTGATTTAACTTAATCGCTCTAGTTGAGTGTCCTTCTGCCCTCCCTGTCAGCTCTCCCTCTAGAAGTAATTCCTTCTTCCCAACAAAACAAAAACAGAAACACCAGTGAACATGTGTGTTCAGCATCTCCCCTGTGATTATCTCATTCTAATCAGAAAATGATTTCTGTTAAGCCCACAGACAATAGAAAGTAAACATGGTTACTAAGGCGAGAAAGGGAAGGGATAAGCATATAGTTATTACTGTATATAAAATAAACAGTAGGGACTTATAGTATAGCACAGGGAACTATAGTCAGTATTTTGTAGCAACCCATAAGGGAAAAGGGCTTCCCTGGTGGCTCAGATGCTAAAGAATCTGCCTGCAATGTGGGAGACCTGGGTGAGGAAAATCCCCTGGAGAAAGAAATGGCAACCCCCTCTAGTATTCTTGCCTGGAGAATTCCATGGATAGAGGAGCCTGGTGGGCTACATACAGTACATGGGGTTGCAAAGAGTCGGACATGACTGAGCAACTTTCACTTTCACTATAAGGGAAAAGGCTCTGGAAAATAATATATATATATATATACTTATATATGTGTGTATATATATAACTGAATCACTTTGCTATATACCTGAAACTAACACAACTTTGTAAATCAGCTATACTCTGATAAAAAGAAGAGAAAATAGTTTCTTTGCTGGATAAACTTAGAATCACGCATTTACTCCTTGAATCTCCACCTTAGACTGCATCCAGTGCTTCAAGTGATGTTTCTCTGCTCTTGTTCTTGTGTCACTTTTTTTTCTTGGCCACACCTCATGGTATGTGATAACCTAGCTCCCCACCAGGGATCAAGCCCACACCCCCTGCATTGGAAGCACAGAGTCTTAACCACTGGACCACCAGGGAAGTCCCTGTCATCTCCACTTCTTGACTTTGTCTTCCATTCAGTTCAGCCTAGGACTGAAATTGCCCTTTGCAGAGCTACCGTTTCTGACTGGGTTGCTTTTGGACAAGTTTGTTAATGTTTCTGATATTCCATTTACTCACAAGTAAAATAAAGAAACAGGTCCAAACGGGATGTATGTAAAATACCCAGCATCTTAGAGGTACTTGGTAACTGTTAGTTTCTTCATCTCCCTAAGTTAGTGGCTCTCACTCTGGCTGCACACTGGAGTCACAGGAGGTATAGATTGGAGGTCTGTTTGAAATATGTCAATGCCTTGTTCTCAGCTGCAGATCTAGTAGGTCTGGGCACTATGTGGGTATTAGGATTTTGAAGCCCCTACGTGATTCCAGTGTCCTTTCAGGGCAAAGGACATTTCCCCATCCAGTGAACGGGATGTATGTAAAATACCCAGCATCTTAGAGGTACTTGGTAACTGTTAGTTTCTTCATCTCCCTAAGTTAGTGGCTCTCACTCTGGCTGCACACTGGAGTCACAGGAGGTATAGATTGGAGGTCTGTTTGAAATATGTCAATGCCTTGTTCTCAGCTGCAGATCTAGTAGGTCTGGGCACTATGTGGGTATTAGGATTTTGAAGCCCCTACGTGATTCCAGTGTCCTTTCAGGGCAAAGGACATTTCCCCATCCAGTGAGTCTCAACTGGGGGACTAGGTTGCTCCCACCCCCATACCCATACAGGTGGTAATATCTGGAGACATTTTTTTTTTGGCTGTGCTGGGTCTTTGTTGTTGCATGTGGGTTTCTTTAGTTGCAGAGAGTGGGGGCTACTCTCTAGTTGCAGTGCAGGGGCTTCTCATTGCAATGGCTTCTCTTGTTGCAGAGCACAGGCTCTAGGGTGTGCAGGCTTCAGAAGTTGTTGCAGCGCTTGGGCTCAGTAGCTGCAGCTCACAGGCTGTAGAGCATGGGCTCAGTAATTGTGGTGCATGGGCTTAGTTGCTTCACAGCATATGGGATCTTCCCAGACCTGGAATTGAACGCATGTCCCCTGCATTGCAAGGTGGATTTTTAACCACTGGACCACCAGGGAAACCCTGGAGACGTCTTTGATTGTTACAACTTGAGTAAGATTGGAGGTTGCTACTGACATCTGGTGAAGAGAGGCCAAGGATGCTGCTTAAGCATCCTACCATGCAAGAAGAGCCCCACAGCAAAGAATTATCCAGCCCCAAATGTCAATAGTGCTGAGATGAGAAACCCCAACCAATGTGATCCCTAAGATCCCTTTCGATCCTGAAGTTTCATGAGTCCTTTCTTTCAGAATGTTGTCTTAATAATAATAAATGTCTAAGGTGCTGCTGGAAAGACTTTCTATCTTCCATTATGTTTGCCTCTGTCAGTTCACTCTGAATTATCAGTTCCCAGCCCAAGCCCCTCCTTCAGTTCACCTTCAATCTTTGGCTCAGTCAGTTGGCTGCCGGCCCCTGGGTTACATCCCCGGCAGCAGAAATTCCAGCTTACTACAGTCTGTCTTTCTGGCATTTGCAGTCCTTGCTTACTTTCTTAATACATGGCAGAAGAATAAAAGACAGATAGGTTAAAAGAAAAGCAAAGAGAAATTTTTCCTTTGGATTCCCATAGGACTTTGATCATATCTCCAGTTTGGCACTCACCATATTATTTTATTGTAATTTATTTGTTTATATGTCTGTGTTCTTCCTGTATACTCCTTGAAGACAGACAGTCCAGACTCAGACATTCCTTCCCTGGAGTACCCTCCTGGTGCCAGCAGCTGGGACAAATCTCTTATGCTGTGCAGCCCGTTTTGGGGGTCTATGCTCAGGCACCCTTAATCCACCTTAATCACGCCTATGATCACCATTATGGTGATCACACCTTAGACCACCTTCATGACCTCACATATGGCAGGGGTCCCCAACCTCTGGGATCTGTTGCCTAAGAATCTGAAGTGGAGCTGATGTGATAATAATAGAAGTAAAGTCCCCAATAAATGTAATGTGTTGGAACTATCCCAAAACCATCCCCCCAAATTTGACACCAAATTCTTTGACTGTGTGGATCGCAACAAACTATGGAAAATTCTTAAAGAGATGGGAATACCAGACCACCTGACCTGTCTCCTGGGAAATCTTTATGCAGGTCAAGAAGCAAAAGTTAGAACCAGACATGGAACAACAGACTGGTTCCAAATCGGGAAAGGAGTACATCAAGGCTGTATATTATCACCCTGCTTATTTAACTTATATGCAGAGTACATCATGCAAAATGCCAGGCTGGATGAAGCACAAGCTGGGATCAAGATTGTCAGGAAAAATATCAATAACCTCAAATGCAAAGAACTGACTCACTGGAAAAGATACTGATGCTGGGAAAGATTGAAGGCAGGAGGAGAAGGGGATGACAGAGGATGAGATGGGTGGATGGCATCACCAACTCTATGTACATAAGTTTGAGTAAGCTCTGGGAGATGGTGAAGGACAGGGAAGCCTGGGGTGCTGCAGTCCATGGGGTCGCAAAGAGTCAGACACGACTGAGCAACTGAACTGTTCCCCCTGACCTCATCCATGGAAAAATTGTCTTCCATGAAACCAGTCCTTGGTGCCAAAAAGGCTGGAGACTGCTGGAATGGTACTGGAGTCCTATGTTACTTGTTGACTATAAGAATCCTGGGTCCGCCTCCTGTGTGTAATTCAGCACTTACAGGGGTGGTTGGCTGGGAATGGGTCCTACTAGCATCTGCATTTAGCGCCCAGGACACTGAGCTCAGCCTGGTGGAGGGACCTGCCGAGGGAAACAGTTTGTGAGTGGTGGAGTCAGGTCTCAAGTCCAGCCTCAGTCTTCATTCATGACCCACATTTTGTGTATATGCCCATGGCCACTGGCAAGAAAAATGTGACTGGGGAGTGGGAAGGACCTGTGCCCTTCTCCCTCCCCTCATCCATGAGAAGAAAGATATATTCCAATCCCTCATAGCTTTTTGTCCCCTCCATACTGTTCTATCCCTACCCCACTATTACCTCAAACCTCAAACCTTATTGACATCATCTGGCCTACCTTCTCGTTGGAAATTCTTAGGCTAGCTTGCCAGAGTTCTATCTTAGTCACTAGACTTCCACCATCCACCTCAACAGAGATCTTCTGAAGCTATCACCTAAAAGAACGTCCAGCTCTTAAGCAGTGTTGAACATTTTGGAGAACTAAAGCATTGTGCAGCTTTTTTCCCTTTAAAAAAAAAATTGTGGTAATATATATAAACATAAACGTTATCGTTTTAACAATTTTAATACTTCAGGGGTATTAAGTACATTCATGATATTGTACGACTATCACCACTATCAGAACTTTTTCATCTCCCCAAAACTATACCTAATAAATAATAATTCCCCATTTGCCCCTATTTCAAGCCCCTGGTAACCTCTACTTTCTGTCTCATGAATCTTAGAAATTCTACTCTCTGTCTCATAAATTTTCCTATTCTAGGTACCTCATCCAAGTGGAGTCACAGACTGTCTGTCCTTTTGTGTCTGGATTATTTCACTTAGCATAATGCTGTCAAGGTTCATCCACATTGCAGCATGTGTCAGAAATTTATTCCTTTTTATGTAGCTACCACACTTTTTCATCCACTCATCTGTTGATGAACGGTTGGGTCCTTTCCACCTTTCGGCTATTGTGAATAATGCTATTGTGTTTAGTCCCTACTTTCATTTCTCTTGGGCATATACTTAGGAATGGAACTGCAGCATCATGTAGTAATTCTGTGTTTAGCTTTTGAAGGAGCTGCACAACTGTTTGCCGCAGTGGCTGCACCCTTTTCTATTCTCACCAGCAACACACGAGAGTCTCAGTTTCTCCACATCCTCACCAACATTTCAAGTGTGTTTTTTTTTTCAAGTGTGTTTTTAAAAGAATATTTAAGCAGGGAGAAACACAGACTGCTCTCAAGCATCAGGAAAGGATGCTGAGATGGGCTTTATGACCTCTTTCGGTTACCTGTGATAAGTCGTGGCAGCCCCAGGTAACGTCTGAATGATGTCCTGGCCCATGGCTGGATGCTCCTCATCTATACTGGCACAAGAGAGGGTGGTCCTCGAACGTTTGGATTTATATTTGGACTCAGTTCTTGCCTTCTCTTTAGCAGCAGGCTTTTATGATTCCTGTCCAAAACCAAACCCTTACCAAAGATCCCCTGCCAGGGAGACTGTGGAAAGATGCTGTTATTTGTTTGAGCACTCCTGGGCTTAATTTTGCATTACATACTTTCCACCTGGTGTCTGACAGCATGCTTCCCTTTGATTTAGGAAAGCTCTGATGTCCTTGCATCGGTTTACATGAGCTTTCTTATAACTTTTATAGTCTCTCTGCTTTGAAAAGCTTTCAGAGACACTGGAACCAAGTGAAATCCATTCTGCTCCACCTCCTTATGCTCCTTGTATTTTCACATTATCTACTTTTACTGTCTGGAAATGTAAGACTAAATTTCCCTGTTTGTACTTGGATTTGCCTTTTGTTTTGTGGGGAAGAGTTAAGCTGTGATTTGTTTTTGCTTTTAATTGTATCATCTGTCTCAGACATATGCAAAGCACCCCACCTGCTTTTTTGCACCTAATGGGATCTCTCCTGAAATGCAGGGAACAGCTGTTGAGGAGCTGGCTCTTAGATTTTTATGAAAGTGGTTTGACAGCCCTGTCTCTGCAGAGAGAATGACATTCTCTTCCAGCAGCACCTCCAGACAGCATCTTCAGCAGGGCTGCTAATCACTTCCAGGTCTTATACCTGGATTAGGGTAATGGCTCAGAACCCATTATCTGTGCGTCCAGCATGGACAGAGCTGTCCTCAGTCTATCCACTCTAACCCACTTGGAAGTGCCTCTGAGCTTTCCCTCTTTGAACAAAGTCTGGCTTTTGAGGGTGTGTTAGATCACTGATCTTCCACATTAGAGAATTAATATGAGTTAAGCCTCAAGAAGAGATTTCAAAAGCTTAAACTACATTTAATAAATATAGTTGACTTCAGGAAAGAGAAGTGATAGCCAAAACAAAGAGTAACTTCCAGAATTTCTTAACCAGCAGCTGGGGCTGCCTACGCTTTGCTGCTCTGTGGTCAATTCTATTTTTTGGAGGTCCTCTGCTTTCTCTCAAGAGCTAAAGCTTCTGAAATGGGAAATCTGCCTTCTAAGATGGGCCTCCTCTTCCCTCCAGGAGAAACTGAGCACGCTTCTCTCATTAAGCAGAGCTGCAGTCCTATTCTGCTCTTCCTTTACACATTTCATTCTTGCTAATAAATCCCTGAGGGTTGAGCTTTGAAGACCCGCTGCTTTTCTCCTGCTAGAGGTGGGCTGCCTTTGCTAGCTATCACCCAGCTATTTTAGCCAAGATTCAACTGCTCTTAGAACTTTCTGCATCTCCTAATTCTACTGGATCCTTTCCCCAGGCCAGACATTATTCCTTGAATTATAATCATACAGATGTCAGAGTGGGAGAAGTACACAGCTTCTGTCTGAATTAAGTTGATATTCATGTTCCTAAGAAAGTATACATAGCCCCTACTCCCCCAGCTTCTTTTGTCACCCTGATATTTATTTTGCTTTGGGGGCAAAATTTGTCTCCTGTCTCCTCAGTATTTATTCTTGTCTTAATCTAGAAATTCTTTAATCTGATTAAGTAAAACATTGCTCTTCTTGTGACTTGATATTCATTGCAGCTGCCCTGTGCAATGCCTTGCAGAGATATGAAGTTGTGATCCCTGCCCCAGAATGTACACGCATGTTAAGTCCCTTCAGTCGTGTCCACTCTTTGCAATATGATGAACTGTAGCCCACCAGGCTCCTTTGTCCATAGCATTTTCCAGGCAAGAATACTGGAGTGGGTTGCCATGCCTTTCCCCAGAGGATCTTCCCAACCCAGGCGTTGAATCCTCATCTCTTATGTCCACGGCACTGGCTTGGGCAGACAGGTTCTTTACTGCTAGTGCCACCTGGTTAGCCGCATTTACAGTCTGTTTGAGACTTCTTTGAAGATTTTTGAGACTCAGCACTATAGGATTGCAAAGGATGGAGAAATCATTTCTAACAGGATAAACTGAGGAGGAACATGGGGAGATGGCATTTAAACTGAGTTTTTAGGGCAGGGGTTGGCAACCTTTGGGGCTGAAAGTGTCATTTAGTGAGTATTTTAGGCTCTGCAAGACTTTTGGGCTCAGCTAGAAGCCTGTTGGGCTGCCATCTATGGGGTCGCACAGAGTCGGACACGACTGAAGCGACTTAGCAGCAGCAGCAGCAGCAGCAGCAGAACTACTTTGCCATCATAGCAAGAAAGCAGCCACAGACAATATGTAAACGAGCGGCTGTGGTTACGTTCCAAGAAAACTTGATTTATACAAAAGACGGTAACCAAATTTGGTCTCCCTGCTATAGTTTGCCAACCCCTGTGTTATAGGATAGATAGGGCTTTATCATGGGCTTCCCTGGTGGCTCAGACAGTAAAGAGTCTGCCTGCAATGCAGGAGACCTGGGTTCAGTCCCTGGGTTGGGAAGATCCCCTGGAGGAAGGCATGGCAGCCTGCTCCAGTATTCTTGCCTGGAGAATTCCCATGGACAGAGGAGCCTGGTGGGCTGCAGTCCATGGAGCTGAAAGAACAACTAAGCACAGCACAGGGTTTTATCAAAAGAAATAGAGGAAAGAACATTTCAGTCTGAAGCAAGAGCTAAGGTTCAGAGAAGAAGGTAATATGACCCGTGTCTGGACATAGTGTAAGTAAGTAAGGATGGCCTTGAATTTGAGGCTGTAATTGTAGGATAAGGCCAGACCATGGAAGCCCTTTCATCCCAGACTCCATCCATTGGATGAATCTTTGAGGAGATCTCAGCCACTGAAGATGTAGGGCTGGAAGAGGGTTGTGACAGAATCATGCCTCACTTTAAAGGCATTTTTTGGCAGTAGTAGGGAAGGAGAAGAATGGAAAGCAAGCATTTCAGAAAGGCCAAGTCTATACCAAGAGTCTGAGGACAGGATATGACTAATAAACAAAGTATTGGTGTATATCAGTGGGCTCCAGGACTCCAAACAATAAACTGAACCGTAAGGAACCAGTTTGTGTATGTGTGTCTTTAATCAGTGACTAGAAGTGTCTCATTATACAAAAACATGATATCCACCAAACCATTGCTAGCTCCTGGGATGATAAAGTGCATTTGGCATTTGGAATGATCTGGAACAAATGAGAGTAGAAGGAGAAGATGAGTAATTTCAGGATGGGGAACACATGTATACCTGTGGCGGATTCATGTTGATGTATGGCAAAACCAATACAATATTGTAAAGTAATTAACCTCCAATTAAAATAAATAAATTTACATAAAAAAAGAATGCTGCTAAGCTGCCAAGTCACTTCAGTGGTGTCCAACTCTGTGCGACCCCATAGACGGCAGCCCACCAGGCTCCCATCCCTGGGATTCTCCAGGCAAGAACACTGGAGTGGGTTGCCGTTTCCTTCTCCAATGCATGAAAGTGAAAAGTAAAAGGGAAGTCGCTCAGTCGTGTCCGACTCTTCGCGACCCCGTGGACTACAGCCTATAAGACTCCTCCATCCATGGGATTTTCCAGGCAAGAGTACTAGAGTGGGGTGCCATTGCCTTCTCCCTAAAAAAAAAAAATTAAAGCAGAGATTTGAACACAGGCAAAAAAAAGAAGTGAAAAATTAAGAGATCATTCCTACTTATAAAAGAGGAGTTGGGGACAATATACTAAGGGGAAATCTAAGTTACAATGAAGAGAAACTAAGTCTCTTTTCTTGTCTCTAAAACAGCACTCTTCAAACCCAGCCCAATCTTTCCTTCCTTGGTGGTGAGTTCTAGGAATGCCGAAGCCTAATGGTTACTTAGTACTTTATCCGTGCCAATCACCTAATCCTCACGGCAGCTTCTCATCAGGCAGCAAAGATCCTGTCCCCATTCTTCACTAATGCTTTCCTTAAATGGAATTCCTCTATTTTCAATTACCCTTTACAAATCATATATCCAGTGCCTGCCTGCATGCTAAGCCACTTCAATCACGTCTGACTCTTTGCGATTCTTTGGACTGTAGCCCTCCAGGATCCTCCGTCCATGGAATTCTCCAGGCAAGAATGCTGGAGTGAGTTGCCATGCCTTCCTCTAGGAGATCTTCCCAACCCAGGGGCCCAACCTGCAACTCTTACGTCTCCTGCATTGGCAGGTGGGTCCTTTACCACTAGCGCCACGTAGGAAGCCCCATATATCCCATAACTTTCCAAAATTGCTGCAAGAAGACCAATATTAACCCTAAAGATAAATTGTTACTAGTTCAGTGGAAATTTGTTCCTCAAAAAAACTAAAGATTTTTTTCTAAATGAATGCTGCACATTGTGGTTAGCCTTTCCTTTACTTACAAACATGTGAATGGCTTAGACTAACTTGGAATTTTCAGAAACATTCATAGTTACCAGTTCCACTGGCATAAGTACACAGGATACAAAGTCTCAAACATTTCAATATGAATAGAATTGTACAGGTTGTACAATGCAAATTTCTGGATCTATAGCCTTCAATCAGTTGCTTGACCTCCCCATATATCATTTTATTTATCTTTAAAATGAGTGGACAATAATGCTTATTTTATAGGGTCTTGTGGAAGATTAAGTAAGATACTACCAACAAACATTCATCACAGTAGCTGACACAACATATGTATTCAACAAGTATCAGATGTTGTTATTACTATTTTTATTGTTACTATTATAAAAACTAGTCCAGAATTACATGGTTATAGGTCCACATCCTTGTGCTTTAGAAGTTTGTCTGGATAATAAATAACCCTTCCACAAGCAGAGACTTTTTCTAACCATACCAAGCCCATAGTGAAATCAAAGTTTTCAGCACTTGCTTTTATAACTGACAGTAAATTAGATCTTAAGGGCTGTTTGGATTGTATCCAGGCCATGTGATGTCTCTTCTTAGAGCTCATCGACTTGAGGCATTACCACGATGTTCACAGATGCAGTCAGAAGTTGATCAACACTTATATTTAAGGTCTGAGCAGGGATCAGGGATTGGACCTTTAGATGTTCTGCTTTTAATATGAATACTGACTTTTTATTTTGTGATGTTTTTAAAATGTTCAACCATGTCACAGAGACCCATGGAAATTTCTGCTGTGATCAATACGTCTCTCATAGCAAAATAAACCTCAGTGCTGGTCAGTGTGGGGACTCTCAGAGTCTTTACGACACAGACCCCTTCTGGAAGGGTGAAAAATGAAGGTTAAAGTCGCTCAGTTGTGTCCAACTCTTTGCAACCCCATGGATTATACAGCCCATGGAGTCCTCCAGGCCAGAATACTAGAGTGGGTAGACTTTCCCATCTCCAGGGGATCCTCCCAATCCAGGGATCTAACCCGGGTCTCCCACATTGCAAGCGGATTCTTTACCAACTGAGCTATCAGGGAATCCCATCAGACTTGTTCATCCCAAGACCTTCATGTTGCTAATCACTTCAGTCGTGTCCGACTCTGTGTGACCCCAGAGACAGCAGCCCACCAGGATCCCCCGTCCCTGTGATTCTTCAGGCAAGAACACGAGTGGGTTGCCATTTCCATCTCCAACGCATGAAATTGAAAAGTGAAAGGGAAGTCGATCAGTCCTGTCAGACTCTTAGCAATCCCATGGACTGCAGCCTACCAGGTCCCCCGTCCATGGGAGTTTCCAGGCAAGAGTACTGGAGTGGGGTGCCATTGCCTTCTCCATAAGACCTTCATGGACCTGCTTAATTGACTAAAATGTGGCTCAATGGTAAAATGTCTGCCTGCCAACACAGGAGACACAGGAGCCATGGGTTGAGTCCCTGGGTCGGGAAGATCCCCTTGAGGAGGAAATGGCAACCCACTCCAGTATTCTTGTCTGGAAAATCCCACACACAGAGGAGCCTGGAGGGCTACAGTCCATGGGGTCACAAAAGAATCAGACACGACTGAACAACTGAGGACACAGATAAGTTTAACTTGTCAACATAGACCTTTATTCCCTCTTCCCAAAACAAAAATGGAAAAGAAATACATGTTTAAGGACAGAAAGCTTGACTTCTGGCCAGAGCCATTAGCTGGCCTAGCACTTATTTATTTGTTAAATAAGCATTTTATTGAAGTATTAAGTATAGATATATAGGAAAAGGCCTCAGCTCAAATTTGTATAGCTTTGATGAATTTTCACGACGTGAACCCACTCGTGTAACCAGTACCCAGATCAGGAATTAGGACTTTATTGGCATTCCAGGAGCCCCTTCTGGCCCCACATTCTCTCAGTCACTAATCCCTTCACCTCTGAAAGAAACTGCTTCTTTTACTATTAACACTCTAAATTAGTTTTGTCTGTATTTTTTTAAAGCCTTATACATTGATAAATATGGAAAATACAGCATATACTCTTTTATATATGGCTTGGGGGCAGAGAGGTCTAAACATTGTTACAGCTTAACTTGGAGAATAGTATAAAATGAAATTACAGGTTTTTTCCTCCTGTTTAGCCAATTTTCCAACCCCACATTTTGGATAATTTATTTATTTAACACTGGAATGCTTAGAATGTGCTACACGCTCATATTTATCCTAGGTCTATTTCATGAGTGCCTGTTCTGTTCCATTTATCTGTCAAATAAATTCTGTACCACATTTTGACTATTGCAGCTTTAAAATGTGATTTAACATTTGGATGGCAAGTCTCTCTTCTTTTGCTTCTTTTTAACAATATTTAAGATATCTGGGTGAACTTCCCTGGCAGTCCAGTGGTTAAGACATCATATTCCAATTCAGGGGGTGCGTGTTTCATCTCTGGTCAAGGAGCTAAAATCCCACATGATTTGCAGCCAAAAAACCAAAACATAGAGTGGAAGCAAGATTGTAACAAATTTAATAAAGACTTTTAAAACAATCCACATCAAAACAAAAAATACTTAAAATAAAATAAAAAAGGTAATCTAGGATATTTGTATCCCAGGTGAGTTTTGGAATCCCTTTATCACATTCAAAAAATGCTATTGATATTTTCTTGGGACTGTGTTAAATCCACTCAGTAAACATGTTTTGAGCACTTACTATGTGTCAGGCTCTGTTCTAGGCACAGGGAATACTGCAGAGAAGGACACACCAGTGCCCTTATGATACTTACTTTCTAGGGAAGGAGCTTGGAAACAAAAGAGTAAAAATATCCTTTCGGATGGAAATATATGCTATAAAAAAAAAAAAAAAAGCAGGGAGAGTAGAGACAGAGTGGCTGGCTGGAGGAGCAAGGTGCTACTTGAGTTCAGTGGTCAGAAAAGATCTCTCGAAGGAGGTGATACTTGGATTGGAAACTGCATTCTGCTTCAGTTCAGCCCCTCAGTCGTGTCCGACTGAGTGTACCAGATGTATATTTCACTGTGGGAGTAATAGACATAATTAATGCATCCAGCCTCAGAATGTAGCATTTATTTCCATTTATTCAAATAGTTTATATCTGCCAGTAAAATTTTAACATTTCCCGTATAGATTTCTGCATTTCTTGTGAAGACTGGTCTTAGTATTTAAGCGCATTTTGCTGCAGGATGATGATGATGGAGAATGAAATCTGTTCCTATTTTATCTTCAAATTGTTATTATTAGCATATAGAAAAGTTATGAATTTCTTACATTTACCACTGTCTGACCACTTTATGAAGGTGAAAATTGCTCACTTGTGTCTGACTCTTTGCGTCCTGTGGACTGGAGCCTGCCAGGCTCCCCTGTCCATGAAATTCTCCAGGAAAGAATACTGGAGTGGGTAGCCATTGTCTTCTCCAGGGGATCTTCCCAACCCAGGGATAGAACCCAGGTCTGCGGCATTACAGGCAAATTCTTCACCATCTGAGCCACCAGGGAAACCCCACTACGTTGTGAACTTTTATTAAATTTGAGTGTTTTGAGTTGATGGTTTTCTAATGATATATCAGATAGAAATAATTACAATGTTGCCTTCTTCTTTTCAATTCTTTTTCATGAACTATTCAGTATTACCACAACTTTGCCAAAATTTCTAAAACCACTGTTCATGAGTGACAGCAGACGTCTTTCACCTATCTCTTTCATGTGAATAACCTCTAATTTTCACTATGGTGAAAGATAAATGTATGCTCAATACATATTTTAAATTCATGTATGATTACATGCCTATTATCAGATTGAGAAAGTCTGTTTCTAATTTTGTAAATGTTTTTACCAGGATGAGTTTTAAATGTCATTTTTGGCAGCTATTTAAATTATTTTTTCCTAAAAATTTCCTATATTAAATCATTCTTGCATTCCTGGCATACAACCTTCTTCATCTTGCTCAGGGATCCTTTTTTCCTTCTGTTGAATTCAGTTTGCTGGTACCTTACTTAGGACTTTTAAAATCTATAAGTCATCAGCAAGACTGGCCTATTGCTTTCATTTTGTGTTACTTCTCTGAAGCCTCAGTTAGGTTAACTTTCCAATTTTTATATGCTCTGGAAAGGTTTATATCATTACCTAGTCCTTTAGATTTTGATGGAAACACACCAATAAAAAACATTTGGCTCTGGAATCTTTAAAAGTAATTATTTTGGGTAACTCTTAAAAATTCTTTTATGGTTACTAGTCTATCGTGATTTTTTGTTCATCTTAAGTTGATTTGGTAATTTTTAAATGTAGCTTTTTCATGGAGAGCTTCAAATATGATAGTATAGAATTATGCATAGAATTCACTGATTATTTAAATGTCCCTGATGCACTGGGGCTTTCCTGGTGGCTCAGACGATAAAGAATTTGCCTGCAATGTAGGAGATCCGAGTTCCATCCCTGGGTTGGGAAGACCCCTGGAGGAGAAAATGGCAAACCACTCCAGTATTCTTGCCTGGAGGATTTCAAAGGACAGAGGAGCCTGGCAGGCTACAGTCCACGGGGTCACAAAGAGTCAGACATGACTGAGGACTAACACTTTCAAACTCTTCTGATATATTATCTGTTTTTAGTTGTAATATTGCTTGAGAGGCTTTTGGCTTTTTTCTTTATCAAAGTTGCATATTAAAAATGTGCAAACTTCCAGTTACAAAATAAATCATGGAGAAGCAATGTACACCATGGTGACTGTCGTGCCTGGTACATCTGGAAAGTGGCTTTCCTGTGTTTCATGAGTTCCTCACCCTTCACCTGTTGAACATATTGAAGGAAAATTCTATCAGCACACAGAAGAATAGTAACCAGGACGACAGTCACCTACCCTGTCCATTGTGTGTTCAATCACTCAGTTGTGTCCTACTGTTTACCACCCCATGGACTGTAGCTGCCAGGCTCCTCTGTCCATGGGATTCTCCAGGCAAGAATCCTGGAGTAAGTGCCCTTTCCTCCTCCAGGGGATCTTCCCGACCCAGGGATGCCCCCATCTCTCACATTTCCTGCACTGGCGATGGATTTTTTTACCACTGGCGCCACCTGGGAAGCCCACAACCTGCCTATTAACAGGCACCAAAGCTGGACTCATTCCTCATTCCAACATTTAGTCGAGAAAAGTTACATAGTCAATTCTGAGCATAGGGCTAGATGGTGACCAGTAAGCCCGCGGGAATAAAAATTACACTACCAACTCCTTATTTCCAGGTGTTCACGTTTTGTAACTGCTTGTTCTTTAGGACTCTAGTCTACCTCTTAATGTTGTTATGGTCCTCTGTTTCAAATAAGAATTTTATTTTCTATGAAAAATTATGCTGATCTGCTTTAATGTTTCAAAGTAGTGAGGTCTTGGCTGTTGGGCCAGGAGACCATAAGCAAGGTATCATTGCTTCCGTCTGACAGCACTTTCTATGTTTAGGAAAAGCCCATCAGAGGAAAATGAGCTCATAAACTAACATCTCAGAAACTGATCTGTGTCAAGGATCTGTTAGTCAAAAACCTTGGAATGTTTTCTACGCAAGTTGCACTTATTCATTTCACTCATTTAATTACTTATTTCCTTCATTGATTCACTCATTCAACAGAAGTTTATTGAGAGTCTAAGCCAAGTCTGTTTTAGGCTACAGTTATGACTTCAGTGATAGCTTCTTGTAAATGTTTGTTTTGTCCACATGTGCTTGTAGGTACTCTATATGATAATTTCTTCTACCTTCCCTTTTAATAATAACAGCTCCTTGAGTGAAAATCTGGATTTTCCCTTTTCTTCATAATGCTCCCCAGCTCCCAATTGGATACTCCACGTGGAATAAAGTGCTTAGCACATGACTGATTTACTGACTGGTGGAAAGCCTTTATAATCCAGTCTTCTTTCTTAAGCTCTATCCAGAATTCCTCCCTTAACTTTCCTATCATTCCCAAAGGTTGCAAAGAACATTTTCCTTTCTGCCTTTAAGGGTGTGTGTAGAATTACCAGGACCCAGACTTCACCCTAAAGATGAGTGTATTTACATACTCAAATGAAGTGATCCTGAGGTAATATTCTGAATTGTGTCCTAACTTTTAAAGAGGCTCCATATTGCGTTTGACTCATAAAACTGAAAAGTAAAATGTTAATGTGTAAAAGTGTTATTCCAGATAATAAAACCTGTTCCCAGCCTTTCATAATCACTTCCAGCCCAGTCGACAAGCTTATTAGCAGAAATAATGGAGAGGAAAGGAAAATTAAAAGTTTTATAATTAAAAAGAGTAAGGCTCTTCTATTAAATTACCTGTTTAATGTCCATCGTTGTTGGGATTTTTCTTTCCTTTTTCATGAGCTGCCTATAATTTTTAAAAACCTACTTTTGAGGGCAAAATGTTAACATCTTGGAATAATCATCCCTGTCCAGTTTCTATTTATTTATTTATTTTTAGTCATTCACTTTGACATTTCCATTCCCAGTTGTGACGTTCCAGAACCCCACGCATCTGGCTCTTCTCAGGAGCAAGACCATTTACCTGGCTCCCATCCATCTCTGCCCATGAGATAACGCACATGAAAGTTTTTTGTCCACCATTGAGTGCCAGGCAAGTGCCAAGGGTCCTCTGCTCTGAAGCTCTCCCCATTTGGAGCTGCAGAGATCTTCAGTTTATTTCTTCCTCAGTGAGATTCTGATAGATAGATGGTAGGTCTAAAATGTGACCCCAAATAGCCAGTCTTCCTGCTGGAAATTTCTACAAAGTGTCTTTAACTCTCAAAACATGTTTTAGCTTCTTGGTATTCTCATGTGGGGGCTTCCCTGGTGGCTCAGATGGTAAAGAACCTGCCTGCAATGTGGGAGACCTGAGTTGGATCCCTGGATTGGGAAGATCCTCTGGAGGCGGGCATGGCAACCCACTCCAGTGTTCTTGCCTGGAGAATCCCATGGATAGAGGAGCCTGGTGGGCTCCAGTCCATGGGGATGCCAAGAGTCAGACACGACTGAGCTACTAAGCACACAGCAGGTCCTCATGTGGGTATGTATAGTCAGTCCAAGGATGGATCTCAGAGCCTGTGTGTTCTTCCCTCTCTGGAAGCCGCTACCTGGTTCCTCAAGAGGCTTGGGACCTCTGGGCTTCTGGAAGTAGCATCAAGGAAGGGGCAGTGGAAAGGCTCAGTGAGTCTTTTGAATTCTGTGTCCACCACCGGGCAGCTCTGTGATCTTGGGCATGTACTTTGAATTCTGTGAATCTCCTTCTCCTGACATATAGAGATAACAGAAATGAAATCATGCTATATGAAGCTGCCTCCAGATACAAAGTAAGCTTCATTTTCTTGTCTCTGCTCTCAGAATTATCAGAAAGTAGTGAGGCAGGAAGGGGAGCCAAGAGCATCCAGGCTTCCCAATGAGACAGGAAAGTGGCCTGAAGTGCCAGGAGCCGGGCCATCCTCCAAGCCCTGCCTTGGACAAGCTCTGTAACCTGGGGTGAGTCTCTGGAACTCACCTGTTTTCTGACCCATAAAGCGGAGCTAATATTGTCACCTTCGTTGAGGTCATCAGTGCCTGCAAAAGGACTGGCACCTCATCTGCAACAGGGAATGGATTTTTTCAGGTGTTATTTCCCCCCAGGCTGGGCTCAGAGTCCAGGACCCCATCTGGATCCTTCTGTTTGGACCATGCTCCCCCACTTTCCTAAACACTGTTAGAGGCACGGAGTGACTTCCTCATGAGGCAGCCTCTTACCCTGAACAGCTCTGATTGCTCAAAAGTCTTTTCTGTTTAACCCAAATCTGCTTCTTCAAACTTCCTACCCATAATCCATAAAATACCCCCAAGCCATTCTCCAACTAAGGTTTTTTTTTTTTCTTTTTAATCCCAATGGAATCAGGTTTGATTAAACATTAAGGTCAATCTTAAAAGGAAAAAATAAAAAGTCAGCCAGAGAGCTCTTTGCAGCAGGACCATCCTTGCCCTTCATCTTGGCCCTAGTGGTGTGTATGTTTTTGTGATGGATGGGCAGTTACTTCTGGGTTTTCTCTGAGTCTCCCATTTTTAAGACTGCCAGGTGGAACTGTCCTCTTCGGCATTGCTGGCTCTCTCTTGGTATCACTAGGCATCAGATCAGAATCCTCACAGAGAAGCTGAGGTCCCAGAGGAGCTGTAGCTCTCGCTCCAGACTTCACCCTAAAGATGAGTGTATTTACATGCTCGTGTATGGTGCTAGAGTGTATATTCCTAGATTTTCACAAAGTTGCTTAGCAGGATGGGTGGGATGGTGCTAGAGCCTATATTTCTAGATTTACACACAGTTGCTTGGCAAGGTGGCTGGAAGCCACATGTCAGAGGGGCACATGGAGACTTGACTGCCACCACCATCCAGCTTCAAGTAAAATTGTGAGGACATTGTGAGGACATGGAGTCTTGTTGATACTCTGTGTGGAAGGAGAATAATTCCCTCTCCAAGAAGTTCACACCCAATTTCCTGGAACCTGTTAACGTGTTAAGTTACAAGGCAAAGGGAATTATGGTTGCAGATGGAATTTAAGTTTCTAGTCAAGACCTTGTGATGGGGAGATTATCTAGGTGGGTCTGATGTAATCACAAGTGTTCTTAAGTGAAAGGGGTAGAAAATTTGGAGTCAGAGAGAGATTTGAAGATGCTTCACTGCTGGTTTTGATGAGGAGATAGGGCCACAAGCCAAGAGGGACAAGGAATATGGCTCTAGGAAATAGGAAAGGAAAATGTAACCTCCTTGAATTTCTGTAAAGCAACATCTGAAACTTTGATTTTGGTTCAATGAAACCCATTTCAGACTTCTGACCTCCAGAACTGCAGGAGAATAAGTGTGTGATGTGTTAAGCCACTAAGCTTAAAGTAATTTGTTACAGCAGCAGTGGGGAACTAATACACCCTCCTTTCATTATCCTGCTCCCACTGTGGGTGTCTCATTCTTTACTGTCACCTGCCTGGAGACCGTAACTGCTAAGGTATTCACTCATCATTAAGAGCAGCTTGCTTGGAAAGGAAAGAGCACGGACTTTAGATCCAGGCAGCGCTGCACTGAGTTCCAGGGCCACCACTTCCTGTCTCCACAGTCATACTCAAATTACTTCATACCTTTTACTATCCTCATCTAGGAAATGAGTATCACAAAAGAATTAAACTGTAGAAAGTTCTCCTCATGGAATACCTGGCACCTAGTGGACTCTCAGCATATAGCCTCTTTTATTAATGACTAAGGGGAGTATTTCTCTTTATTTAGAGTGTAGGAACTCTTGTTCTCGCCCCTGCCCAGCACCAGGGAGCCTGGCTCCAGGGTTTCCTAGTGACAGCATCACAGGTAGTTGGACTTTGGAGAGCTGGACACTCTCTTCTCCAGGGTCAGTTAATACGTGAAGACTTGGCAAAGCACATCTAAAGGGAACTCAAAATTACCCAGCCATCAGGATTCCCAAAGATCACACCAGCCAGGTGAAAACCTCAATAACCAAAAACAGCAGAGTGATTAGGCTTTAATGTTTAACCTCTCCACCAGTGGCAGCCAAATTCCATCTGGGATGCTCACCAATATTAACAAATAATTACACAGGCGTGTTCTCTATTTGAATGACCAGAGCCTCCGCAGGGTCAATTTCTCATATAATTAATTTATGAGGGAAAAAAAAAAAAAAACAGGACATGGATACATACAAAAGATTGTTCCAGAACATCCAGGCACAAACATAAAAGTCACATGGGGGTACATGCACTTGGAAGAGGACATTTGAGTCTAATTTTGATTTTTCCATTTTTCTAAACTGAATCCCTGTTATGAGTTTGGAGAATTAAAGCGATCATGAGGTCATCTTCCTGGAATTTTGCTCCCAGGCCATCCCTCAAAACAGTTCAGGACATTTTTTCCTTTTTTTTATTTTGCTGAATGCCAAGGGGATTTCGCTAGACAAAAGCTGTACTTTATGGCAGGACACATATTCTTCCACCGGAGATTTTGTTGTTGTTGTTGTTCACTGGGTTGTAAGATTTAGCTCTGCAGTAGGCAGGGAACTATCAATGAGCTGGAGGTCAGGAACCAGCCATGGTGAACTCAGCTTGGCTACCAGAGCCAGTTTCCCCAGCTCGTCACCCTCGTCACCCTCAGTCTCCCTGGTCTCCTCTTTTGTGCCTAAGCGATTGGCCGGGAACATCCCTAAGTTTCTGTGTAGCTCTGATGCCTGAGGGTATCTTAAAGAAGCTGCAGGAGAAAGCGGGGAGGGGAGGAGTGACACTGGGTCTATTCCTGGAAGTAAGAAATCCTGCTCCACACCCTGGTATCTGGTGGGATTCATGCTGCAGTGAAGGCAATTGGGAAATGCTGACCTGGGTGATATTTTATATTTGATATTTAAAACTATCTTTGTGACCAGTGCAAGTTCGATGCATGAAGCAGGGCATCCAAAGCTGGTGCTCTGGGACAGCCCAGAGGGATAGGGTGGGGGAGAGGTGGAAGGGGGGTTCAGGATGGGGGGATACATATATACCTGTGGCCAATTCATGTTGGTACATGGCAAAAAAAATCACGATATTGTAAAGTGATTATCCTCCAATAAATGAAGTTAATTTTTTAATTAACATAACTATAAAAAATAAAACTCTTTGGAAATTTTGTAGCTGATATGACAATCTAAATTAATATAGAAATCAATATACAGAATCAAATATTGTGGTTTAGTTATTAAGTCATGTCTGGCTCTTTTTTTTCTTCTTCTTCTTCTTTTTAAATTTTTTTCCCAATCCTGAACCCCCCTCCCACCACCCTACCCATATCATCTCTCTGGGTCATCCTAGTGCACCAGCCCCAAGCATCTTGTATCCTGTATCGAACCTAGACTGGAGATTCATTTCTTACATGATAGTATACATCTTTAAATGCCATTCTTCCAAATCGTCCCACCCTCTCCCTCTCCCACAGAATCCAAAAATCTGTTCTATACATCTGTGTCTCTTTTGCTATCTCGCATACAGGGTTATCATTACCATGTTTCTAAATTCCATATATATGTGTTAGTATACTGTATTGGTGTTTTTCTTTCTGGCTTACTTCACTCTGTATAATCGGCTCCAGTTTCATCCACCTCATTAGAACTGATTCAAATGTATTCTTTTTAATGGCTGAGTAATACTCCATTGTGTATATGTACCACAGCTTTCTTATCCATTCATCTGCTGATGGACATCTAAGTTGCTTCCAAGTCCTGGCTATTATAAACAGTGCTGTGATGAACATTGGGGTACACGTATCTCTTTCAATTCTGGTTTCCTCTGTGTGTATGCCCAGCAGTGGGACTGCTGGGTCATAAGGCAGTTCTATTTCCAGTTTTTTAAGAAATCTCCACACTGTTCTCCATAGTGGTTGTACTAGTTTGCATTCCCACTAACAGCGTAAGAGGGTTCCCTTTTCTCCATACCCTCTCCAGCATTTATTGCTTGTTGACTTTTGGATCGCAGCCATTCTGACTGGTGTGAAATGGTACCTCATTGTGGTCTTGATTTGCATTTCTCTGATAATATATGGTTTTATGGAACATTTTCCTAGCTATCTCAGAGTGCCTGTGTGCTCCTAGAAACTGCTATTTGAACATTATGTATTTCTTTTTGTTTACCCAATGAGCTTATTGTGGCAAAGGAGTAGTATTAGGTGAGATTAGGTCAAGTAGTATATCTCTCTCTCACACACACGCACTTTAAAATAAGAGAGGTTTTAATAAATGTTTTTAAATAGTTTGCTTCTGTCTCATGTAAAGGAAATCTAGAGATAGGCAATTGGGAGTGATATAACATCTTCGTGTAGTTATTAGAGATGCCTACTTCATCAAATTCATACATCCACCATCTCTAGGTGAACTAGCCTCATGGTCCAACACGGAGACTAGAACTCAGCCATCACACCCACATTGCAGAAAACAAGACAAGGAAGGAGGAGCAAAAAACCCAACCCAGCCATCTTTAAGCAGGTTTCGTGTGTGATTTTACAAAACATTTTACTTACAACGTTTTTCCAGAACTTTACCACATAAAAAGAGTATTTTTAAGAGTATCTAGAAAAAAAAGTATTTACTTCAGCATGTACCCAGTTAACTTACATCAAGAGTTCTTTTACCAAGGAAAATGTAGAGAATAGATATTGAGGTAGACAATTGTCTACCACAGAGACTGGGACAGTAAAGGAAGTGAATTTAAACATTTAGGGGAAAAAATTAATAAGCAGGTTTCGTGTGTGATTTTACAAAACATTTTACTTACAACGTTTTTCCAGAACTTTACCACATAAAAAGAGTATTTTTAAGAGTATCTAGAAAAAAAAGTATTTACTTCAGCATGTACCCAGTTAACTTACATCAAGAGTTCTTTTACCAAGGAAAATGTAGAGAATAGATATTGAGGTAGACAATTGTCTACCACAGAGACTGGGACAGTAAAGGAAGTGAATTTAAACATTTAGGGGAAAAAATTAGTTTCTAATTTTATTATTCTGAGGACAATAGAAAAGTTACCTGTAAAACCCCAAGAAAGAGGATAAGTTGAATGATGTTATTAGAAAGAGGGATTAAAATGGAAAAAAAAAAAAAAGGCTACATAAATATCTTTGTCATGTCTGAATTTTACAGGATTTTTTTTTTTTTGCAAGTAATATGGACTTATTGGGAAAATCATATGGATTGATGTTTCTGCTCTTCATAAGCATTTTATCATTGAATTGTAACAATATTTAGCAATAACTTACTGAAATTATAGTCATCTTATTTTATAAGTATATGTAGATAAACAGATACAGATATAGATATATTTAGTTCTGGAGTCCTGCTGCTGCTAAGTCACTTCAGTCATGTCCGACTCTGTGCCACCCCAGAGACGGCAGCCCAGGCTCCCCCATCCCTGGGACTCTCCAGGCAAGAACACTGGAGTGGGTTGTCATTTCCTTCTCCTCTGGAGTCCTATTGTTTTTAATAAAAGGGACAGAACTAAATACTCTTCATATTGAAAACCATACTCAATTGAGCTTGTTTTTCTATTCTTACTCTTCTATATTGATTATCAAAGCAATAAGGTGGAAAATGTACATTTTTAAATTAAGCAAGTTTTGCTGAGGTTATATGTCTTACAAACTGCAGATAGGAGTAAAATAAAATATGAGTTTTGAAGATTTTGAGCATGAAAATGTTGTATTACATATTTTAATGCATCAGCCAAAAGAGTAACTATCAAGCAAATAACTGAGTCAGAAGAAAAACTTTACCAAGTTTTATCCTTCTCATGTGTGCTTTTTACTTTCAGCCCAGGAGTTGGAATGATTTTTTTTTCATAATTTAATTAATCACTTTGTGCACTAGTTCCCTCGTGGCTCAGTGGTAAAGAATCCGCATGCCATTGCAGGAGATGCTGGTTTGACCCCTGGATCAGGAAGATCCCCCAGAGAAAGGAATGGCAACTTGCTACAATATTCTTGCCTGGGAAATCCCATGGACAGAGAAGACTTGTGGGCTGTAGTCCATATGGTTGCAAAGAGTCAGACATGGCTTAGTAACTAAAAAACAAAAAGCAAATTAATCATTTATGGATTATTATAAATAAATAGGATTATTTAATATTTCCTTCTTTAATAGAGAAAATGCTTTTGCTGCATTTATGACTTATTTTTCATTATAATAGGAAATTAACTCAAGTTTATTCTTTTGAAGTTGTAGTTATTCCAGAAAAATCTCTTCTAAAAGTTCTCTCTCAATGTACTTCTTAAAATCTCTTATGTTCATTTGAAAAGATTCTCCTAATAGAAATATTCTATAATTCTGCCTGCATCTTTTACAGGCATCAAATATCTCTGTGGCTTTTTGTTTTCTTTTTTTTTTTTCTATTTAATAGGACATGACACGAGTTAGTTGGTTTCCCTGGTGGCTCAGACGATGAAGAATCTGCCTGCAATGCAGGAAACCCCGATTCGATCCCTAGTTTGGGAAAACCTGTGGAGACGGGAATGGCAACCCACGCCAGTAATCCTCGCCTGAAGAATTCCATGGTCAGAGGAGGCTGATGGGCTATAGTCAATAGGATCGCAAAGAGTGGACACAATTGAGAGACTGGTCGCTCAGTCGTGTCCTGTAGCCTGCATTGCATGGAACCCCAGATTTTTTACTGTCTGAGCCACCAGGGAAGTGAAAGCGAAGGTGAAAGTCACTCGGTACTGTCCGACTCTTTGTGACCCCATGGACTACAGTCCATGGAATTCTCCAGGCCAGAATACTGGAGTGGGTAGCCTTTCCCTTCTCCAGGGGATCTGCCCAATCTAGGGATCGAACCCAGGTCTCCTGCATTGAAGGCAGATTCTTTACCAGCTGAGCCACCAGCGAAGCCCAAGAATACTAGAATGGGTAGCCTATCCCTCTCCAGCAGATCTTCCTGACCCAGGAATTGAACCAGGGTCTCTAGCATCACAGGCCGATTCTTTACCAACTGAGCTATCAGGAAAGCCCCAAGTCAACAGGGAAGCCCCTATTTAATAGGAACTGAGGTAATTATATTATTGCATGGAATATTCATAAGTCTTTTATATTATGCTATTTTATAAAATGAATTTATAAATTCGTCATGTCAGAGAAAGAAGAGAAATAATCTAATGGCATTCTTTTCATATTTACTATTTGCCTTAAACATTAGTAGTAAAACCACGTTAAGATATATGTATTTTTAAGTTGCTGTATAGCGGTACTGAGGTTTAAATGTGTTGTAAATATTATTGAACAATTGCAACATTATCAGTATCCTTTTTACTTACGAAAAGCTATTTGTGGAATAAAATATATTAACTCTGAGCCTTGTTATAAACTCCCATCTCCCAGTACATCAGAGCCACTACAAGTACATTTAATATCTTGATTATAAAGTCTCATTTTGGTACACATTTCAATTGATAATTTTCTTCAAAATTTTTCCACTGTCAGCAAAGGGTCAAAAATCATCCATGGAGCTAAACAATGCACACCGATACTTATATGCATCTGCAAAGATTTTTGGAGAACAGAGAAGAAAGCTTGTGAGATGTCTTTCCTCTTGATGCCAACTAATTCTCATATTAACTGGGAGGGTCTTACAATTCTATTTAATTCTGACACACACCACTCAGCAGTCTCATCAGATCACCCTCCTTGCAGACGTCAGTCAAAAGTGTTGAGTCCCCCAGGTTACTCACACTTCCACCCAACTTGACTACAAAGTCAGGGATCCCCACAGCCCCCTCCTTCAGGTTTGACTGTTAGAACAACTCATAGGACTTAGGAAAATGCTTTACTTGCCTTTTATTACCAGTCGATTGTAAAGGATACAACTCATGAACAGTCAAAGGGCAGGAATGTGATGCATAGAGCAAAGCACTGGGGGGGAGAAGCGGGCTTGCAGAGCTGCTGTGCCCTCTCCAGGCCCACCACCATCCCAGCACCATGATGTGTTCACCAACCTGGAGCTCTCTGAACCCCCATAAAAAAGGAGATTTTAATGGAGGTTTCCTTTGTGGACATGATTGATGACGTTGTTGTTAAGCCACTCAGTCCTGAAGGACTCTGCAATCCGTGGACTGCATGCAGCACGCCAGGCTTCCCTGTCCTTCACTGTCTCCTGGAGTTTGCTCAAACTCATTTCCATTGAGTCAGAGATGCTATCCAACTGTCTCATCCTCTGTCCCCTTCTCCTCTTGCCCTCAGCCTTTCACAGCATCAGGGTCTTTTCAATGTGTCAGCTCTTCGAATCAGGTGGCCAAAGTATTGGATCATGTACACTCGTGGCTGATTCATGTCGATGTATAGCAAAACAAATACAGTATTGTAAAGCAAAACAAACTAAAAAAAAAAAAAAAAAAAACAGTTGCCCAGCAGCTGCACATTCAAATCCTGGCTCTGCCATGTATTAGCTATGTGACCTGAAGAAATGACTGTCTCTGCGGGCCCAGAGGGTGCTGCAGGTGAGGGGCCACGTGGGGAGGGCAGTGTTGCAGGCTGGGCCTGTGTGCCTGGGGCAGGGATTAACCAGAGAATGGCTGAGGGAGAGCGAGGTCAGTTTTGGAGGAGGCTCTGCATCTGGCAGAGCAGGTCAGAAGCCCAAGAACCCAACTCAGGTTGGAGTAAGGGAGGGGGTGGCTCCCCATAGGTTGCAGGTATGGCTGGATCCAGGGCCTCAGTTGGTTCTGCCTCCTCACCTCTGGGCTCTGAGAGGCACCAGCCTCATGTGCTTGTGTGGCAGCAAGTCAGCAGCCTGCAGCCCATGTACCTCTTCCCAGCACCCCGTTATTAGTCTCTCAGCCCCACAGGTCACTGGGATTCCCCATGGTTGGGTCAAGTATCACAGGCACCATCAGGCATGTCTGAGTCAATGTACAGTCCTGGGTCCATGATGCTAAACTAACACTTATCCATGGCCTGAGGGGTTTGTAGCCTGACTGCTACTTGGAACCTTGCTCTGTCACTTTTGAGCTTTGGGACCCAAGGCAGTCACTGCGCCTCTTCCTGGGTCTGATGTCCACCTGCAGATTGTGGGTGAGTGTAGCACCTGCTCACAGGCCTGAGAAAGGTGTGGTCCCTGTCCTTGGAAGAGGCACCACACAGGTAAGGAGGCATCCATTGAACTCAAGCAGTTGTCATCAGTAACACGTGATGTTTCCAGTGCCACCAGGGGCCAGTCTGTCTCTTATCTCACTGACCCTCGCTAGGTGACCCCCACTCCTGCAGATGTTGTATCTATAGAATCTCTAAATTACCTGGAGGTCATGTCACCTGTGGTGGGTTTCAGGCACGTCATGCATCTGGCAATCAACTGGGCATGGAGACCCATCAAACCATTACTGAGTTCCTACTGCATACAACCATGGTATCAGATCATTACTGAGCCCCTACTGCATACACTCACAGTGCCAAGCCTTTGCCAAATGCTTACTATGTACATTCACATTGCTAAGTCATTGGTTAGAACCAACTGTCTACATCCATGGTGCCAGGTCATGACTGAGCACATACTGGGTACATCTGCCTCAGAACATGATGCTAAGGGGCCTGAACCCTCACTCACACACCCTGGCTTTTCCTCTCCAGCCACATATTAACTTGCTCAAGGAGAGCAACCTGGTGCTCTGATTCATCATGGAGCAGGCACACATTTCCAAGAACCATCCCTCATCCATCCAAACATGCAGCTGGTTGAAATTTTGAACTATAAAAAAATGAAACAATTTTTCAAAACCAGCCTAATCTCTATTTCTTCATCCAAAATAACTGCTTGCACCACATCTAATCCGAGTCAATTCTAAGTAAATGTGGTCACGTCAAGACTGGACTTGGTCAGTTCAGGATGTGCCTCCCTCCATCCTTTCCTGGGAGGTGTGGGTCTGGATGCTTCTGGATCCTGTACCATTATCTCCCTCCTCACAGTCATCTGCAGTGACATCCATCACAAGCTGTCCTTGTGGGTGGCATTTGGATGGGTAGACAGATGACAGACGGATGATGGATAGATGGATGTGGGAGGAGACAGCTCTGAACAGCTGTGTACAATGTACTTGGAGCTGCTTCTCCAAGCCCCACTGTAGGGCTGTCTTGGAGGCTAATCCTGTGATCACCTCTTTCGGTCATTTCCTCTCTGGCCAGTGTTAGAGAAGCGAGGACCCATCTCGACCCTCACTACCACCAGAAAAAAATTTTAGCAAATCAGCCCAGCAAAGGGAAATGGGACTGTCCATGTCAGATATTGATTTCTCCCTGGTTACTCTGAAGAAGCCCTGGGGGAGGATAGGAAAAATCGATAGAAAGTTAAAATGAGTAATGAATTGGCAGTTTTCTTACAAGACAGATTAAATTGAGACAAATTAAAATAGAGTGGGTACCTGGGCAGTGCTGTATTCCCTGGTGGCTCAGAGGGTAAAGAATCTGCCTGCAATGCAGAAGACCCAGGTTCAATTCCTGGATAGGGAAGTTCTCCTGGAGAAGGGGATGGCAACCTACACCAGTATTCTTGTCTGGAGAATCCCATGGACAGAGAAGCCTGGCAAGCTACAGTCCATGGGGTCGCAAAGGGTCAGACGTGCCTGAGCTGTTAACACTGTCACTTTTGTGGGTGCTATTTGGGGAACGGAAGCACTGCTGGCTCATGCAAGGAATGACTCAGTGTGTGGATCAGTATCTGCCACAAATAAGAATCACCTGGGGAAATCTCCTGTTTCCAAACTGTGCCTCAGACCAAGTTATACTAGGATCTCTGAAGGTGGCAGTCAGGATACAGTCATTCCAAAACTTCTCTGGTATTCTAGTGGACAACTATTTGGGAAATCATTGGCTAGAGCTTTGCCATCCCTCTTTGGCCCTGGAGGTTTCTGTCTCACTCCAACCTGGGTGGAGGGTGGAGTGGGGAGTGGGCTGAGCTCAGGGCAGTCCCAAGCTCTCCTGGACCTGCTGTGTCTCTGAGCCATCCTTTGTCTTTCCTCTGCTAAGCTGTGGTCTCTACTGGCCAGAGAGCCCAGAATACATACCCTCTACTTTGGCCAGGCCCTTCTCCTAGGCCAAAGTCCTAGATGGGCCTGAAGAGTGACATTCATGTGCTAGACATTAAGCCTCGATTTCCCTCTTTCTAGCCTCTCCTGTGGCCCAGAGGTGGCTTCATTCCTGATGTCCTGAGGGTGGGTTATGCCACCTGGCTTCAGCCAGAGTGATTGATTCAGGGATGGGCATGTGACTCGAGCAAGACTCTCTGATTCAAACATGGAAGCCCTGAATTATGGATGAATGACTTGGATGGTAGTTGATTTTTCTTGAGACTTCTGAGTCTAAACTAGAGGGACTAGGGGATGTTAGGTTGATCTGTTGAACACAAATACTCTGAGAATAAAGCCAGCACAGAGAAATAGAGGAGAAAATGACCCCTAGTAATGTCATTTGAGCCCCTGAATCAAGCCAGGCCTAAAAGCAATCCTTGTTTCCCGCTAGGTGCATCAGTAACACCTCTTTTGATTTAAGCTGGCTCGGTGTTGGTTTGCTTTCATTGCTTACAACATAAAGGATCCTGAAAAACACAATGGCCTGCAGCTTCTCATTATATGACTCTCGTCCTGCCCACAGCCAGTCTCTAGATACGTCATGTTCTGTCTCCTCTTGGAGCTAAAGTGACAAAGAAGGATCTTAAAGGAGCTCAATACAGGGAACCAGATGGCCTGGTTCAAAGCCTGGTCCTGCCACTCATGAGTTGTGTAATGTTAAGCAAGTTACTTATCCACACATGCTTCAATATCCTCATCCAAAATACAGAATGTTAATGGTACTGGGTTCATTAAGATGTCTTTACTCATAAGGACAGATTAAGGATCAAATGAGATGGTTGTTCAGTTGCTAAGTCATATCTGACTCTTCACAACTCCACGGACTGCAGCACGCCAGGCTTCCCTGTCCTTCACTATCTCCCAGAGTTTACTCAAATTCATGTCCACTGAGTCAGTGATTCCACCCAACCATCTCATCCTCTGTCATCCCCTTGTCCTCCTGCCTTCAATTTTTCCCAGCATCAGGGTCTTTTCCCATCAGGTGGTCAAATTAAATGAGGATGTATATTTAAAACAGAACTGTGTCTGGATACAGTGAGGCCTATGTCAATGTCAGCTCTCATTATGACAATGATGTTTGTGTCCAAGGGCTCTTCACCCTCCCACCCCAGGTCTTTGCACCTGCTGTTCCTGCTGCCTGGAACACCATCTACTGGCATTCCAGGTCACACCTTCAAATGCAAGCTCCCTTAATGTCCCTGTTTTATATCCCCAAGTTCCCTGCAATTCTCTGTCCCACTGTCCATCAAAGTTCTATGTCTTTAGAGCAGTTATTCCTTGCTGTATCCCTCTCTAGACTGTGAACTTGAAGATGTGATGAATCTGTTTTGCTGTGATTTGTAGCTTCAGTACCAAGGACAGAGCCTGGCCCCTTAGAAAATACATTAGGAAGGAAGGGAGGGAGAGAGGAAAGAAGGAAGCAATCGAATGGTCTGCTAACTCAGGGACTACTTCATTGAGAAAATGTGACAGATTCCAGAGACACACTGGTGCTCAGGCTGGCAGGAGCAGTCCAAGCCCTCAGAGGTTCAGCAGTGGGGCTGAACCTGTTCACCCTCTGACCTGTTCAAAGCTGTAGATGGTCCATATTCTTTTATTACTCTATACAAACTTCAGGTTACAGCATTACAGTTCAACATCTGTATACACATCTGTAGGGCTTCCCAGGTGGCGCTAATGATAAAGATCCCTCCTGCCAATGCACAAGACTTAAGAGACGCAGGTTCGATCCCTGGATCAAGAAGATTCCCTGGAGGAGGAAATGGCAACCCACCTCAGTATTCTTGCCTGGGAAATCCCATGAACAGAGGAGCTTTGAGAGCTATGATTCATAGGGTTGCAAAGAGTTGGACACAACTGATGTTACTTCACATGCACACATGCATTTGTATACACCAGATGGTCCACATTCCTGATCACTTGATCAGTGGCGAGCACTCACCACTGGACCCACTCAGCACCTGCTGCTGCAAAGCTCCCAGCAAGGTCTGCACTAGGCACAGGGGATGGTTTAAACACACCGTGAAGAGAAGCAATGGACTGTAACAGGCACATGACTGTCCTCAAAGGGGACCTGTATCCTTTTTTCCTTCTAAATACATTTCAACATTATGAGCTTTTAATTAAAACTAAGGCAGGTGTCTCTCTGCTAAGATCATGCATAGGAAATGAGAGGATGGAGATGATGCTAAGAGATATTGATAATGCAGAGTAATTATAATGATGTTTCATGAGATGCATTTTGTTCTTGGAACTGAAATTGACTTGGATGGCTTTCAAAGCCTCAGTGCATTTTTAATCCTGCAGAAACTCTTAGTTTTCTGGGCTCTATCAGGATCACTGGGGACCAGAGACATACTGGGAGCTGAACATAGCATGAGCTTGAACAGAACTATTGTAAGGAGATGGTCCTTACAGTGAGCAGCATAGGGCAAGAGTGGGTATTTGGAGTCTGGGTGCAGAGGGTGAGGGTCCCAGTCCCGTCACGGCTGAACTGAAAGTCATCTCCATGCTGCAGAAGGGTTGATCACCTCCCAAGGAACCCAGGTCCAAGGTTGTGCTACACTCATGGGTCACATTTCTCTGCCAGGGACGAGTCAAGGTTCTCTGACTTCAAACTACAGAACTGGACTCTGGCCACTGCCAAGTGTCAGAAAACTTGGAGACACTTGGAAATTTAATGGATTTTAATTCAGAGCCTAAGAATTTCCTTTGCTCTCCTGATCCCCTATGTGTGCTGTGTGAAGTGAAGGGAGCGGGGAGCTCAGAGTGGTTTCCAGCAACATACGTGAAACAGCCTCCTTGCCCCACCCGGGATGAGAGCTCCTCTCGGGGACCTGGCAGATGACACAGCCTCCCAGGGTCACCTGCCTCCATCGGCCCCAGCCTGGCAACTTATCCATAGCTTGATGAGTGCTGACCTACAGCAGGAAGAGCCTTCCCGGGCTGCTGTAAAGGTGAAGAATAAAAATGCTCCCAGGATAGAAAGTCCAAGTGCAGCGTCGCTCCCTGTCTTTCATCAATAGCCTCCTCATGAAGGTCTCTGGCCTCGTCTTTTCTCTGAGCTGTGAGGTTGGATATAATAAGCTGAGTCTTCCTGCTGCTGCTAAGTCAATTCAGTCGTGTCCGACTCTGTGCGACCCCAGAGACGGCAGCCCACCAGGCTCCCCCATCCCTGAGATTCTCCAGGCAAGAACACTGGAGTGGGTTGCCATTTCCTTCTCCAATGCACGAAAGTGAAAAGTGAAAGTGAAGTTGTTCAGTCGTGTCCGACTTTTAGCGACCCCATGGACTGCAGCCCACCAGGGTCCTCTGTCCATGGGATTTCCAGGCAAGAGTACTGGAGTGGGGTGCCATTGCCTTCTCCATGAGTCTTCCTATAGTTTGTCAACAGTCACATCATCTCAAAGAAGCCTCACTTCCAGTAATGAGAGGGGCTCTTGGGAAGGCCTAGGAAGTGGCATGGAACCAGGGAAGGTTTGTGGAGTAAGTCCAGAAGGCGGTCCATGCAAGTGCTTTTTTATCTAAGAGATAAAGTCTTCATTGCAAAGTATTTATTGCACCTGTGATGCTGGAAAAGAAATACACACAAAGGTTATTTTATTTAAATACCTTGATGATCTTCTCTGGAAGACTGAAGGATAGTGATTTAGAATCATGACATGCTATACAAACAAGTATTCAGACTGCCACTATAGTGCCCAGATCTTTCTCTGAGATCCAAGTACTATAGCTGAGCTGCTGGTCCGTCTCAACACTCCCACCCTGGTTTCCAAACATGTTGTGTCTCCTAGAGTATCTGACTCTTAGGCTCCAGGGACATGTTGGGTCCATATCTAGCTCTTACCGTATCTTATGACCAAGTCTGGGGCTGAGTCAGCTTGTATATGTGTTACAGGTGTGCCAACCACGTGGCTAACCTATGGGTGTGCGTCAGAGACCCCTCATCACCGTCTCTCAGAGCCGAGGCTTCCCTGTCAGCCCTGGGCAAGGCCTGGTGCTCACTCTGATTGAGTCAAATGAGGTCATGTGACCATCTCTGACCCTATCACTGCAGCCAGGAGATAGCCAGTAGAGAGTGTAAGAGCCTTTCCTGTTGACCCTGGGACAAACACTGACACTCACCTTGACTGGACATGTTGAGATCATGTGATCAGCTCTAGAACAATTTTTGTGGTCAGGGCAGAGCTCACTTGGCCTCACCTGCTTCACAGCCCCATCTGGAACCAAAGGTGCCCCACCTGAATCGCAGGTCTGAGCATGGAGAGCAGATTCCTCCATGAAATGTGAGGGCATTCCTAGAAGGAGAGGTGGATGCTGGGAGCCTGCCCACGGGTGTTATCTACAATCTGGGTCAGTGCCAGTGAGGCACCCAACTGCCCCCTTATGGAGCCTGAGGGGTGGAGAAGAGGTGACTCGACTTGCAAAGGAGAAATACTCCATCGTGAAATGCAAAGCTCTAAAATCACTCAGAGGAAAACATAAGAAACTTGCAGGAACATCTAGAAGGCTAAAAATTGGGGTACCACAGCCCCTATGTCCAGATGAGGTGAACACACTCCTGTAATAATAGGTCTGTCTTTAGTTGGAGAAAGTGCCCAAACTGGCTTCCCTACCATTCTCCCTCTGACAGGGAGAATCCACATCAGCAGTTAAGGGACAGGGAGCCGAAAAGGCAAAGGCTGAGCATCACAGAGTGCTCAGACCTCCACCCACTTCAAGAAATGTCTGAGTCTCAGCCTTTTCTGACCTTCTCTTCATGATGGGCAAGGCCTGGTGCTCACTCTGATTGAGTCAAATGAGGTCATGTGACCATCTCTGACCCTATCACTGCAGCCAGGATATAGCCAGTGGAGAGTATAAGAGCCTTTCCTGTTGACCCTGGGACAAACACTGACATTCACCCTGACTGGACATGCTGAGATCATGTGATCAGCTCTAGAACAATTTTTGCGGTCAGGGCAGAGCTCACTTGGCCTCACCTGCTTCATAGCCCCATCTGGAACCAAAGGTGCCCCACCCGAATCACAGGTCTGAGCATGGAGAGCAGATTCCTCCATGAAATGTGAGGGCATTCCTAGAAGAAGAGGTGGATGCTGGGAGCCTGCCCACGGGTGTTATCTACTAATCTGGGTCAGTGCCAGTGAGGCACCCAACTGCCCCCTTATGGAGCCTGAGGGGTGGAGAAGAGGTGACTCGACTTGCAAAGGAGAAATACTCCATCGTGAAATGCAAAGCTCTAAAATCATTCAGAGGAAAACATAAGAAACTTGCAGGAACATCTAGAAGGCCAAAAATTGGGATACCACAGCCCCTGTGTCCAGATGAGGTGAACACACTCCTGTAATAATAGGTCTGTCTTTAGTTGGAGAAAGTGCCCAAACTGGCTTCCCTACCATTCTCCCTCTGACAGGGAGAATCCACATCAGCAGTTAAGGAACAGGGAGCCGAAAAGGCAAAGGCTGAGCACCACAGAGTGCTCAGACGACTTGCAAAGGAGAAATACTCCATCGTGAAATGCAAAGCTCTAAAATCATTCAGAGGAAAACATAAGAAACTTGCAGGAACATCTAGAAGGCCAAAAATTGGGATACCACAGCCCCTGTGTCCAGATGAGGTGAACACACTCCTGTAATAATAGGTCTGTCTTTAGTTGGAGAAAGTGCCCAAACTGGCTTCCCTACCATTCTCCCTCTGACAGGGAGAATCCACATCAGCAGTTAAGGAACAGGGAGCCGAAAAGGCAAAGGCTGAGCACCACAGAGTGCTCAGACCTCCACCCACTTCAAGAAATGTCTGAGTCTCAGCCTTTCCTGACCTTCTCTTCGCCTCTCCTGACCCCCCTTGGAAGCCCTCCCAGACTCCAGTCTGCCCCTAATTGCTCTTTCCTTTCTGAATTTCCATAGTACAGGGTAGAACTCATCTCATTCCTATGTCTTAGAGTTGGTCTCACTCACCTAGGATAACGGGATTGCTGAATGGAAGTCATGAGTCACTTCTATCCCAGGGCATCTGACATCCTTGCCAAGCACTTCCTCCTTCTGACTTAATGACAGCCTGGGTCCTGAGGTGATTGTGGTGAGAGGAGCCCTTCTGTCAGTCCATGATTGGTGTGTGGCACAAGCAAGAAATGGACAGTTGTTCTAAGTCACTGAGATGTGGAGATTCTATGTGACTGCTGAAAATGCATTAGTCAAAGCAGCTCTTATAATAGACTGCAGTCTTGGATGGGAAGCAAAAGTTCCTACACAGCCACATTTAGCTTATCTATTTCACAGGCTTAGGATTGACCTTGTAATGCTGTATTCCAGCCCTCAAAGCTGGAACCCACATTTCCTGGAACATCCTCTTCTGCAAGGATCAGAGTTTATTTATTACTTAACATCTGACACATCTATTTGTTAGCTCCAATGTGTTTACTCTTATTTCCAATCAGTCTTTAATTAATTTTTTTTTCATCAGAGTGTGCTTCAGTAGTCTCTCTTGGTTTTGGATGCAAACATTTTAACAGCTGCTTCCCTTGTCCAGCCTCATTCACCCCTCTCCTACCAGTATTACTTAAGGTCTTCTCCAAAATACTTAGCTTGACCTTGAATCTTTGCTCCAGACCTGCTTATGGAGAGATGTTAATGAAATGATACATATTAGAAATAAACCCACCAGGACTTAAATTAATAGTGGGATGTGAGGCAGAGAGAAATCATGGATGAAGTCTAAATTGTTGACTGGAACTTGAAGGCAGCACTGCTATAAAGATGTAGATTATATGAAAAAGAACCATTACATAACTGGGGACATGCTGCTAAAATCTTGATGGGCACACTATCTAGACTCTTCCTTAGCAGCCATGGATAAAGGGCTCTGAATATTTCTAGAATTTCAAAAGCCTGAAACTCCTCATGTCCCCAGTGAGTCTTTTCAAGTCTACCTTAGAGCATTAGAGGATTCTTCTTTCTATTATCTATCAGCAATGGATTATTCAAATAGCTTCCAACGAGCACCATTCATTTCTGTGTAAAAAGTCCACTGTCCCAGAAATAATTTAAAATTAGCTGCCTCATTTTCAGCCACACATGACTTTATTAAAGTTCCTCTTAGGAATTAAATTTCCATGCTTGGTCTCTACTTGATGGTGACTTCATGGCAGAATTTAGTTAAATTTGCTTCAGTTCTTTGTGAAGTAAAAATACGGGCATTTACAACCAACAAATGGATTTTTACAACTTTGTTTGCCCATACTTGAAAGTGTCAAAAGTATTATGGTCGGGAAGTTTACCCTTTTTTCCCAAATGTGCATACCACAAGAAAAGTATGGGTAGTTTTGGCAAAAGCTTCTTCTTTGGGGATCTTCTCCAATAAACTATCACTCCAAAGTCCACATATTATTCATAACATATGCCCCTGGTTCTCAAAGTACTTGCAGATTAAATAATCTCACTTATTTAAGTGAGGCACCCATTCATTCTATAATATTTTTGTTTTATAGAGAGAATTTTAAGATATATTTTTCTTCCACATACTAAGACATAAAAACAAATCTCAATAAATTTAGAAGGTTAGAAATTACATTAAACATCGTTTCTGACCACAATAGTAAGAACCTAGAAATCCATTACAGAAAGAAAAATGGGAAAAGAAAAACATGGGATAGCAATAATGTGCTACCAAAAAAACCAACAAGCCAGTGAAGAAATCCAACAGAAAATCAGAAAATACCTTGAGACAAATGAAAATAAAAGCACAGTTTTCCCATATGTATGGGATGCAGCCAAAACAATACTAAGAAGGAAGTTTATAGCAATATAGACCTACCTCAAGAAATAATAAAAATCTCAAAATGGCCTGACCTACCATCTGAAAGAATTTTTTTAAAATAAGCAAAGCCCAAATTCAGTAGAAGGAAAGAAATAATAAAGATCAGAGCTGAACTAAAAACAATATAGGCCAAAAAACTGATAAAAATGATCAATGAAACCAAGAGCTGATTTTTGAAAAGATAAACAAAATTTTGTCACAAAGAAGGCTCACAAAGAAAAAAATAGAGAGAGCACTCAAACAAAATAAGAATTGAAAGAGGAGAAATTAGAACTGATACTGCGGAAGTGCAATCACAGGAGAATACTATGAACAGTTACGTGCCAGGCAGTTGAACAACATAGAAGTGGATATATTCTTAAAAATATACAACCTTCCAGGACTGGATCAGGGAGAAATGATATAAATAGACCAATTTCTAGTATTAAAATTGAACTTGTGATAAAAAAAAAACTCTCAACAAGCAAAAGTCCAGGACTAGTTGGATTCACAGGAGAATTCTACCATACTTGGAAAGAAGAGTTAATACCTATCCTTCTCAAGTTATTCCCAAAAATTGAAAAGGAGGGGATACTTCTAAACTCATTCTTTGAATCTACCATTACCCTGATACCAAAACCAGACAAAGATATTACAAAAAAGAAACTTACAGGCCAATATTTCTGATGAATATAGATGTAAAAAATCCTCAACAAAATATTAGCAAACCAAATCTGACAATATATGGAACAGATCAAACACCTCAATCAAGTGTAATTTATTCCAGGATGCAAGGGCAATTCAATACCACAAATCAATCAATGTGACATGCTATATTACCAAAACAAAAAAGAGAAATCACATAATCATCTCAATAGATGTGACAAAGCATTTAGCAAAACTCAGCATTCATTCATGATAAAAATGCTCAACAAAATGGTTATAGAGGGAACATATCTCAACATAATAAAAGCCATTTATGGCAGATCCACAGCAGACATCTTTCTCAGTGGTGAAAAACAAAAAGCTTTTCCTCTAATATCAGGAACAAGACAAGGATGTGCACTCTCACCACTTCTGTTTATCATAGCACTGGAAGTTCTAGTCACAGCAATCAGACAAAAAAAAGAAATACATTGCATCCAAATTGAAAGGGAGGCGGTAAAACCATCACTAAATGCAGATGACTTGATAATATATATAGAAAATTCTAAAGTCCCCACCAAAAAACTATTAGAACTAACAAATGAATTCAGGAATTTGCAAGATACAAGATTAATATACATAAATCTGTCCTTTTCTATACATTAACAGTGAACCATCAGAAATAGAAAACAAGAAAAAGATCTCATTTACAAAGTTATCAAAATGAACAAAATAGCTAGGAATAAGCATAACCAATGAGATGAAAGACATATATTCTGAAAACTACAAGACATTGATAAAGGAAATTGAAGATGATACAAAGAAAAAGAAAGATATCCCATTTTCATGGATTCAAATAATGAATAATACTAAAATGTCCACATTCCCCAAAGCAGTCTCCAGATTTAATGCAATCCCTATCAAAATTTTCATGACATTTTTCACAGAACTAGAACAAATAATCCTAAAATTTGTATGGAATCACAAAAAATATCCTGACTAGCCAAAGCAATCTTGAGAAAAATTAATAAAACTGGAGGCATCAAGTTCCCAGACTTCAGACTATACTACAAAACTATAGCAATGAAAACAGTATGATACTGTCAAAAAAAAAAAGAGAGAGACACACAGATCAATGGAACAGAATAGAGCCCAGAAATAAACCCATGCAAATAAATTCATTTATAACAAGGAAGGCAAAAATTACAATGGGAATAAGACAGTCTTTTTGATCTCCAGTGGTTGTGGAGTGGCCAAGGTGTGGCAGCTTGAAGCAGGACCTCAGTTCCACAACCAAGGACTGAATCTAGTTCTTAGTACTACCTTGGCTCTTGTTTGCTTTGAAGAAAGAATTTGACAAAGAGACAAAAAGTAGTGAGATAAGTAAAGTGTTTTTAGGAGAGAAGATGCATGCAGAGAAAGCACAGGCAGACTCAGAAAAAGAGAAGCAGAAAGACCAAGCTGCATGATTTGGAGGTGGATTAAATCACTTCTGTGGGGGCAGTGCTTCCAAGTTTTCACTTTCCTCTGGCCAATAATCTTACTTTGCTTCCCACAGCTAACCAGACTAAGGATCCTTCCCATTATGTGTGCATACATTTTAGCCTAGCTGGATTTCAGTAGGGAGGGTCTCTAGGAGATTGACAGTGCCTATTATGGGATAGTGCCCCCTTCTTTTTTGACCCCTGAGGAGCCTTTCTGCTACATTTGCAGTTGAGGAGATCTCTCTGACCTCAAGAATGATGGATGTGGTCTTCTTTCTTTACTCCAGAAGGGCTCAGTTCCTCTATGCTCCTGTCATTAGCTTTTTCCTTGAAATGTCAGGGACAGACAAGTTCCAGTTCACTCAGCTTGACAAATTCCAGCTGCTCAGCCCACGGACCCATTGTCCTCCTACCTCATCTTCAACAAGTGGTGCTGAGAAAACTGGACAGTTGTATACAAAATAATGAAACTAGAACATTTTCTAACACCATGTACAAAAATAAATTCAAAATTAATTAAAGACCTAAATGTGAGACTAACAAAAAAGCTCCTATAAGGAAACATGAGCAGTACACTCTCTGACATAAATTCTAGCAATATTTTTTGGATCTGACTTCTCAAGCAAAGGAAGCAAAAGCAAAAATAAACAAATGGGATCCAATTAAATTTAAAAGCTTTTGCACAGCAAAGAAAGCCATTAACAAAATTAAAGGACAAATTACTGAATGGGAGAAGATATTTTCAATTGATATGTCTGACAAGGGGTTAATATCTAAATTACATAAAGAGCTCATAAACTCAAAATTAAATAAAAGGACTTCCCTGGTGGTCCAGTGGTTAAGACTCCACACTTTCAATGCAGGGGGCAAAGGTTTGATCCCTGGTTGAGGAACAAAGATCCCACATGCCATGTGGTGCAATTGAAAAAAAAAATCTCAATTAAGAAGATGGACAGAAGACCTGAATAGACAATTTTCCAAAGAAGACATACAGATGGTCAATAGGCACATCAAAAGATGCTCATCAGCAAAATGCAAATCAAAACAACAGTGGCACCTCACACCAGTTAAAATGGCTATTTTCAAAAAGACAAAAACTAACAAGTGTTGGTGAGAATGTGATAAAAGAGAATCTCGAGCACTATCATTGGGAGTGTAGGTCGGCATAGCCCCTATGAAAAACACTATGGAAATTCCTCAGAAAATTAAAAATAAAACTACCATATAACCAGCAATTCCACTCCTGGGTGTATATCCAAAGAAAGCAAAAATACTAATTTAAAAAGATATATGCACCCCAATGTTCATAGCAGCATTATTTCCATAGCAAAGACATGTAAGCAATCAACATATGTGTGAATAAAGAAGGTGTAGTATCTACAGACAGTGGAATACTACTCACTCATAAAAAGAATGAAATATTGTCATTTGCAACAACATGGATGGATTTTGAGGGTGTTATGCTTAGTGAATCAAGTCAGACAGAGTAAGACAAATACTGTATGTTTTCAGTTATATGTGGAAACTAAAAAGAATGAATAGTAAAAAAAAAAAAAAAAACACCAAACTCACAGAAAACAAACTGGTGGCTACCAGTGGGAAGAGAAGTGGAGAAAGAACCAATGTAGGGGAAGAGGATTAAAAGGCATAAACTACTAGATATAAAATAAATAAGGTACAGGGATGTAATGTACAGCACAGTGACTACAGCCAATACTTTATTACGACTTTAAGTGGCTTATAATCTATGAAAATATTGACTCACTATGCTGTATGCCTTAAACTGCTGTAATATTGTAAATCAAATAGACTTTAATTTAAAAAAATCCTTTTCTTCACCATCATACAGTCCTTCAGTCATTCAATGTTTGCTGATAAACTATTGTGCATCTGAACTTGTGTTGCTGCTGCTGCCGCCGCCGCCGCTAACTCGCTTCAGTCGTGTCCGACTCTTCGCGACCCCATGGACTGCAGCCTACCAGGCTCCTCTGCCCATGGGATTTTCCAGGCAAGAGTACTGGAGTGGGTTGCCATTGCCTTCTCCGGAACTTGTGCTAGTACTACTGATAAAAACACCATTACTCCCTTCGGAACTTGCAGTCGGTTGGAAAGCCTAAGATGTAACCTCTTATATTTTCCCTCTAATTTTAATAGAGCTCCTGAATTTAGCTGGATGCACAGCCCCCTGGAGATTTCATTCTCCAGGCTCCTTTGCAGTGAGTTATGGTCATGTGTCTAAGTGCTGGCCAAAGGGATGTCAGCAGGTGTGATGCTCTCACTTCCTTATAAGGAAGTTGACCATCCTCCACTTCCTGTCCCTTTCCTCACCTGCAAGCTGGGTTGCAGACCTGGAAATTGAGTCCCAGGCTTGGCCTTGTGGACTAGAGTGATGCCCCAGGAAAGGCAGAGCACTGAGATGGAAGGGCCCTTGGACCCTCTGCCAGATCCAACCTTCCTCTGGGGTTGGGGGCTGACATCTGATCTTGCTCTGACAAGCCTATGGAGCCTCAGGTGAAGCAGCTGCATGAATATGCTAACACAGGCTCCTGAAGAGACATTGAAATACTGTGATCCTTTCTCTAGTAAGTATGCCAGATGTGACATGAGCTCAAGGGAGAAGCATCAGAGTCAGTGTGCAAGAGATCAGAAGGTTGGAAACTGGAATCAGCCTACAGACCCTCCCCTCCCTCCGTACCCTTCACTCCTGGTCTCCGCACTGTTTCCCCAGGTAAATGTGCTGGTCCACCGCACTAAACACCCGCCACCACTTCCTCTCCCTTGGTTCCCTCCAAGGCTGGCATCACTGTCTCTGTGAGGCTGAGCCTGGTGTGCCTGCCCAACGCTGTGTCTTCAGGATCTAGAAGGGCACTGGCATACAGCAGGTGATAAGTATTTTTTGATTGCCTCCATGGGCAGTTACTGTGCATGGTGACCCATCTGTTATGTGGAATGTGATGGAATGTGATGGTCCAGAGGAAGTTGCTCCAGATCCCTGGTGAAGCTGAGGAAGATTTCCTGGAGGAGGAGGCTCCATGAAGGGAGATTGTTTTCAGCCTGATGAGGGGAGAGGACATTACAGTCTGGGAAGCATGGGGACCAGGGCTCAGAGAGTGAACTCAGTGGGTGACTGAGGACCACTCTGGGACAGCAGGAGGTGGAAGGAGGGGCTGGGGCAGCAGATGAGACTCAGAGGAGTCAGGTGAGAGCCTCTGAAGGGTGTTACAAGAGCGGCCAACACCAGATCTGATGTTAAAAATATCATCTAGAGGCCTGGGAAGGGGGCTTTGGGCTGATTTGTCAAATGAGAAATTTCCCAAGCCAGAGACTATAAAGTGCAGAACTACAGGCTGGATGGCCTCCAAGTGCTCAACCTGGTCAGTGCTGGAACAATCTGAGTTAGTGTCCAGTGCTTAAACATTAAGAACTCTTGCCTAAAATGGGCATTTCTGTATGTTGCTGAGGATCAGGGCTCAGATCCCGTGCAGCGGATCCCTGAGCCCCATCCCACATGGCAGCCATGGCTGGTGCCGAGCAGTGGAGTCCCCGCCCCGGGGCGCACACTCACCATTGCCCTAGCCCCACCTGGTCCACAGTTTCCTGTCACCGCCTGCCTGAGCGTGTCCCGAGGGCTCATCTTTGCATCAGCTCATACTCACTGAATGGACTCTTGGAAATCTGAGACCCTTCTTGACCTTGAGAAGGTTTGACCCTCAAGTCAGAGGATGGGGACAGATAAGCAGTTCATCACATCACAGCACAGCATCCCGTTGGGGAAACAGCTTGAATCAAGGAGAACCTTGGTTCTGGTTCTGGTTCTGGTTCTGTGTGACTGGGCAGATAATGGCCCCAAAGGTGTCCACATGTGATCCCCAGGACCTGTGACTGTGTTACCTTGCATGGGAATGGGGGTCTTGCAGATATGATTAGGGGTCCAGATCTTGAAATACACCGTACATATTGGATTATCCAGATGGGCCCAATCTAATCCATCAATTCTTAAAATATGATAATGTCCATTGGTATTAATTCCAGAACATCCTCTGTGACTTGTAACAGGATCAGTGTACTCTAAAGAACACAACCAATTCTTAGGATGATGCTAAGCCTCAAGCAAGGGATGGGCATGACTAGGATGTGGACAGTACACTGGGAACCTTGGCTCCTCCCCAATTTGCCTGACGTTCACACTTTCTACTGACATTTCTGACTGTGTCCTGTGGGTCAGGTCCTCCCTGGGTGCTGGGTGTGAGCAGCACAGGGAAGATCAAGTCCTGCAGCTCAATACATGGATCAGAGATTCCAGGAGGTGGAGACAAGGAAGGGCAGAGGGAGGAAGTCTGCACCATGTGGACTCCAGGAGGGAGGTCACTGTGACTTCATCCCAGACATTATCAGTAGGATTCCCAGGAGACTGGCTGAGTTCTTATAATGTGACAAACCTCTGCTGTGTTCTGTAGCCACAGGCCTCACCCTGGCATCTCCCTGAGTCTGGGAGAAGCAGCAGCACTGTCCTGTGGGCTGGAGGGGATGGACCTTCCTAAGAGGTCTGAGGTCTCAGGGAGCAGGGCATCCTGGATGGTGGGAGGGGGAAGAGTAGGGGTGAGGTGCACCCAGAAACCTGGGAAGATGAGACGCCCTGTGGTAAGGCTGAAGGATTTCTAGAGGGATGACCCACTGCATCTGGGGTCGTTTAAGTAGTTTGCCTCATGTGAGTGACTATGGAAGAGAGAAATAAGACAGAGAGAGAGAGAGAAAGAGAGAGGGGTAGAGGGAGAGGTGATTCTGGCTGACAAGGATGCTAAGGGCACGCTGACAAGGTTGAGAAATGTTAGCTCTCCCTCTAGTATAAATTAAGAATCATCTCAAGTGAGTGGACTCAACTCAAGGAGACTCTTTCCTTCCAGATGACAGGCAGGAGGAAGGAGATGTGAAGAAATGAAAGGAACGTTCTGACTCAATGTTAATGGCCCAAAGGCATGTGTGAAAGGTAAGATGATAAGGAATCATAAAATCAATTTTAATCTAAGAGAAAAAAACAATGGTATTATTTTTACATTACTATTATATCCCATTCCAATTGGTCTTCTAAAGTCTAGACTTAAGAATTAGGAATGAGAGGATAAGAAATATGAGTTGAGGCAGCCAGGAGAGGGGAAAAAAATGCACATTAACATGAAGAAATATTTGACTTCAGGGTCCTAGGTATGAAAAAGCATGTGATAAAGGCCTTTAAAATCGAGTGCTTCATTCACGAATGCCCTGAAATACAGCATGACAAATTTCAAAATTACTTCTGCACCCTTCACTGAAAAGTCCATCCTGTGAATGTGAAGTTAATAACCACAGTGTTCATGAAGCATCTCCTGGGTGACAGGCCTTGTGCTAAGGAGCTTAGATGGATTATCTCACTGATCCTTTCCTAGTGAGGAAAGTTCTTCAGTCATCCACACTTACCAATGAGGAAGCTGAGAGCAGAGAGACTACAGAGTTGGTCACACATCCCGGGAGGGGTGGAACCAGTTTTCCCACACAAGTATGTTCCATTCCCAGTTGGTGGGCCCTCAGCACCCAGGATGCAGCCTGGTGTCAGGGGTGCCACACAAGACACATGGTCCACGAAAATAATGACAACATGCAAGAGTCCTGCCTGACACAAGGTTTAGATTTATATTGAGTTCCTTTAAAAATTACAAGTTACCCAATACTGGAACCAATCACAGTTGTTGTTTTTCCCCCTCTGTTGAACATAAGATAAAATACATGCTTGTTTGTAGGGCCAATAAATGAAAAAGACAATTTTAAACCCTGGCTCATGTCAGCACAATGAGATATTCACCCCACTAGAGACAGGAAAGGGGGTAGCGGATCCCCATCCCCAGACTCCTCTGCATTTGAGGTGTGGGCTTCTTCTCCCACCCCTCCCTCTACCCTCTCTCTGTTGATACATCTGGATTTAATACATAGACAAGTGTGTGCCAGGATCCCACTCTGTGCTGTGTCATAGCTTAGAGGACGTTTCCTTGGTTGACATCCACATAGCTCCCTACACTGACTTCTGTTCCCTCTGCACACAGGGGCAGAGGGCTGGGTCAGCCCCTCTCCAGTCTTGGATACATCTCTTCTTGCTGGAGGAGGTGCTGGCTGAAAAAAGAATCAGTGTGTCTGTCCCCAACCTGCTTATGTCAGTTGTATCTGTTATTGAGTATAGATATTTTAATAAACCGTCATAAGTGAATAAGATAACAGGCAAAATAGGGTTGCTCTTTCTATTAAACCTGAACCGGAAGCCTTAGGTTTACTTCATAAACAGAAGTGCTTTAAAACGTCTTTTTGAATTAAGTATGGATGAAGCCACTGTAGAGAACCGGGTAAAACTCTGAAGGATTTTGTACTGAGACTGTAAGTTTCATCATCTTATTTAAAACAACAAAAGCCCTGGAAATAACTCCTGAAAATTATATTATTGCTGCAGAGAAGAGCCAATTCTGACTATACATTCAAACTGTTTCTTTGACTAGCTTTTCATTGCTTTTGTTATTATAATTACACATAATGGTCTGCCCTCAGAGAATCCTGCCCCTCTGCCTGACTGTTAAGCTAAAGCACTTTTTGTTCAGGACCCTGTCCACCTGTGGATGGCAGGAAGGAAGAAATTAAAACTAAAATGTCTCCTTCCAGAGGCTTGCCATTCTAGGAGATATTTACAAGATTAATGGACATTTCACTTGGTTTCCCCACCTCCCCCTCTTCTATAAAAGAATCTGGCATCCACACTCTGATAAGGTGGTAATTTTGAGACATTACTCTGCCATCTTCTCAGTCAGTTGGCCTCCCTGAATAAAGTCATAATCCTTGCCTTAAAAATGGAGTATTTTCTGCCATATTAATAAACAAGGATGTCACAGTCATCAATGATTCCAGCCCTTCAAATGAGAAGTCCTGAGCCCTAAGAGCACTCAGGAAGAAGAGGGCCTGCAGTCTGGCAGTACTCAGGCTGTAGCTATTCCCTATGGTGAGCCCAAGGGAGCTCAGGATGTGAAAATCACAGTATACTAGCCCCAAGATAGCTGAGATGCATAGAAAAGAAGGATTTTGGTGAGCCCAGACTCTTGCATCTTTCCATACCTAGAGAGCACAAAGTTCCTTATCTTGAGATATCTGGTTTTCTTTAATTAACAAAAATACTTTTGATGTTCAAACTACTTGCCCTTTGTTGCAAACTTTGTGCTACAATCCATGGGGTCACAGAGTCAGACCCAACTTAGTGACTGAACAACAACAATATAACCTGACTCTTCCCTCCTCACCTTCTTGGAGCAGTTCTCTCGGGAAAACATCGCTGAGATGTTTTCCTAAAAATTCCCACTGGATAAAACATAACTCTCAACTTTTAGGTTGTGACTATCTTTTTTAAGTCAACAGTCTCAAGACCTCACTCCAATTCATTGGCCCGCCATGCAGCAAGCAGACTTGGTAACACTATAGCTGTGCTGAAGTTATTAAAGCCACACTCCAGCTATCAAAGCCCATACTCAAAATATTGGCAAACAATTGGACATTCACACACTTTATATTAAGAATATTTTCAAGAGATAAGATCTTTTTTATTATGGTTCCACATCTTACCTCGCCACCTCTACTCAGATAACCACATCAACTAAAGAGCTCTCTACTCTGCTCATAAGCAGGAGAGAGAAAGCCAGCCTTCCTTTGGGGAACTGGGATTTTTCTTTTATGCTCTGATTCACAGCTCGCTCTGCTTGACACTGATTCCTTCAACACCTATGCCCTCACTTTCTCCACCTTCCCCATCGCTGGCTTCCATTCCCTCTGCTCCCACGTTTCAAAACTTATTTTCCCTTAACCTGAGGGAAGCTGCTGCCTCCATCTTCCCCCCTTCCACCCCCCACTATCTTGAGATGCTGCCTATGTCTCTCTTGGCTGAGTGTCAGGCCATTTAAAGATGCCATTTATGTGAAAGTTCAGCCTTGTACCATCACATCCAATATTTTTTACATGGTAGCATCAACCAGAACTGTGAGCATGCTGTCAGAGAAAGGGCACTACAGCTAAATCAAGTGAAGAAGCTGTACACACAGGTTTCTATGAGACCTCCCTTCCCAGGGGACATTTCCCTCTTTGTGGGTCTCACTTCCCAGTGTGGAAACCAGAGGTCAGTTTCCCAGCCTCCCCTGTAGCAGGGGCCAGTCACATGACCCAGACCCACCAATCTGAAGCCTCGCATGAGCTTCCACTCCAGAAGAGAGAAGATGGCACTGCTGGAACGCATGAAGGCAGTGTAGCAGGCAGGGACTCAGCAGGGAGAGATGGAGCAATGAGATCCACCTCCCAGGGCCAGGGGTGGCTGTGAGGTCTGGCTGGGTGGCCCTAGTGTGGAGTGGGCATTTGTTCCCCATGAAGGGCCTCAGAACCTACTGATGTCCACCGGAGGCCACCCACCGGGCTGCTTCACCAGAGGCAGGTTGGAAATATGCAGGCCCAGACCCACAAGACCTACTGGGCCAGAGTTTCTTCTAACAAGGCCCCAGGAGATTTACACGCACATTAAGCTTAGAAATGCCAAAACATGCTTACTCCTTTTCTACTTAACCCAGCTGCAGGGGTTCCTATCCTTACAGTTACTAACCTTGATGATATAGAAGTCCTGGGAGGATTTAACCAGGTAGTGAGCTAATCTGGTTTATCCTTTAAATGACTGTCCTACCTTTCTGACTTCAGGAAACATTCTAACAGCCAGTGCCTTATTTTTTCCACAATTGTAGAGAAAATGAATTTTTGAAATTTTTGAAAATTGGTGAAGGGCATTTGTTTCCTTCCTGTGTTGGTTGAAGGCAGGCTTTTAGCTACTTTATCCAGGGAAGATTTCATAAAGCCCCAAGCTCACAAGACATGGCAGGGGGGTGGGGAGTACTAGCCCAAAGCTGCTTTTTCCTTGTATCCCTAGAACCATAGGAAGTGACCAAGGCTGCCTTACTTTGCTCCCCTCCTACTGCCAAAACCTTGCAACTGAATTAAATATCCATTAGCCCAAGAAGCCTGGTTTGTGAGACTGGCTCCTGTGATGAAAAGTGACAGCTCCAGGCCAAATGAGATGCCTGTGCCGTGGTCTTCCTTCTGCCAGGGAGAATCACTCAGTTTAGCTCCCCAAGGCTGTGCATCAGTATGGACCAAATGCTCCCATGTTGAACCCTAGGCAGTGTGTGTGCTGGCAGTGGGCGCCTTTGCTCTCCACAAGCAGAGTGAGTGTGTCATGGGCTATGATGGCTTGGCGATGTGGTGTGTGTATCGTTTGTGTATCATCCAGGCTTTCTGACATATAGACACTGAGAACATCAGCTTCTGCCCATGATCAGTTATGAACACTATACCCAGTCCAAGTTTATCCCACTAACCAATTACAAGGGAAGTGAATCAGATTTAAGAGATAGTGATTCTATAGTATGTTGCATTTTAAGTTTGTCAGTCCAATGGGAGGACACCTGCCTCTGTCCTGTAATTCTCACTAGTGGAATGTGAGAGGAGTGAGGTGTCTCCTCTGATAGAAGCTTTAGAAACCAGCGTGTCATTCTCTTTCCCCTGCCACAGTGAATAGCAGTGTTCCAGATAGAAGCTGCCTCAGCAGCCAGGGTCTTGGAGTGACGATGATATGGACCAAACCCATAGCCAAGACAAGATGGACTTGAAGCCTGAGCAAGATTTAGCCTCTGTCTTTGTAAATACTAAATCTGAGGTAGTTATGCTGTTTGTGTTTATTTAGTCTCTGGGGTGGTTCTCTTCTCTAATAAAGTCTCTCTGGCTGCTTGCCCTCCTGGCTGCAGTCTAAAGCACCAAACAGGGCTCCAGACGCTGGTCAGGGGCAGGTAACAAGCTCCAGTTTACCCTACTGACCTGAAGAAATGATCTGGTTCCCATCAGTTCTCCTTGTGAGCTTGGGGCTTTATGAAATCTTCCCTGGATAAAGTAGCTAAAAGCCTGCCTTCAACCAACACAGGAAGGAAACAAATGCCCTTCACCAATTTTCAAAAATTCATTTTCTCTACAATTGTGGAAAAAATAAGGCACTGGCTGTTAGAATGTTCTCTGAAGTCAGAAAGGTCCACGACTCCAATTTAGCTTTTGTTCATTCTAGACTCATTTGGAGCTCCATTGAGCCAGAGGCATCATCCCTCACAAACCAGCCTCTCCCCACTCCCCAGGATGCGGTCCCTGCAGAGGAAGGATATGTTATCACTGGAGCTTCCTGCACTCAGCCTGCAGGTGCCTCCTGCTGCAGCCTGATCCATTCCCATCTGCCCTCCTCCTTGACGGGATTTTCATTTCTGGAAATCAGTTCAGTAAATGTATCTGTTTGTGTGGTCGGGTGTGTGTGTGAATAAAACATTCACTGAGATGTTGTTTATAAACAAATAAAACCAACAACCACAGAAGTGTGCCCACATTGAGACAAGTTAAATACCATTTTTTCATTGTTTATGGGGAAACTGTGTGGCAACTACTGTGGAAAACAGTATGGAGGTTCCTCAAAAAGCTAAAAATAGAACCACCATGTGACCTCCCAATTCCACTTGTAGATATATATCTGAAAAATTCCAATTTGAAAATATACATGCAACCCCAGTGTTCACAGCAGCCTTATTTACAAAAGTCAAGCTATGGAAGCCCCCTAAGTGTCCATCAACAGATGAGGGAATAAAGATGTTTATACATATGTATATATCCATACATCTTAATCATAAAAAATAATGAAACTTTGCCATTTGCAACAACGTGGACAGGCTTGAAGCACATTATACTAAGTGAAATAAGTCAGACAGAGAAAGATAAATACTGTATGATATCACTTATGTGTGGAATATACAATCTACTATATAACACAACATACTAGTAAATAGAAAAGAAGCCGACTCACAGATACAGAGAACAAACTAGTGGTTACCAGGGAGGACAGAAGAGGGAAGAGGCACTGTAAGTGTGAGGGAGTAAGAGGAACCAACTATTAGGTGAAAAATAAGCTACAAGGGTGTGCTGTACAACACAGGGAATACAGCCAACATTCTATATTAACCATAAATGTATAACCTTTAATAATTGTGAATCAGAATATTGTACACTTGTAACATAATATTGTACTCAGTCGTATCCAGCTCTTTGAAACTCCATGGATTGGAGCCCACCAGGCTCCTCTCTCCATGAGAATTCTCCAGGCAAGAATACTGAAAGGATGCCTAACACTGGAGTTGTTCAAGAGTCAACTGTAGTGAAAATACAATTCTTCAAACAAGAAAATTGCAAATGTTTTAGTGTGAGGGAGTAAGAGGAACCAACTATTAGGTGAAAAATAAGCTACAAGGGTGTGCTGTACAACACAGGGAATACAGCCAACATTCTATATTAACCATAAATGTATAACCTTTAATAATTGTGAATCAGAATATTGTACACTTGTAACATAATATTGTACTCAGTCGTATCCAGCTCTTTGAAACTCCATGGATTGGAGCCCACCAGGCTCCTCTCTCCATGAGAATTCTCCAGGCAAGAATACTGAAAGGATGCCTAACACTGGAGTTGTTCAAGAGTCAACTGTAGTGAAAATACAATTCTTCAAACAAAAAAATTGCAAATGTTTTACATGCAATATGTAGCTGCACACACACATTAACTCACAGAATGGTGTGGGCAACACATCTCAGAGAGAAGCAGGAATTTAAATGTGTGTGAGAAACCGTCTCTCCTTCAGTCCTTTCTGGAACTGCAATTTGAGCCCATCTGGGGACAAGGTTGAAAGTTTAAGGTTGATCCCATGAGAGACTGTGCTGTTGTTCCCAGTTCTTCACCTGCTCTTGTATGCTCACCTGTTCTCTTGACTTTGGGTTTAAACATGTGACTTGCTCTGCCCACTAGATGCAGCGAGAAGGGCATGGGGCAATTCTAAGCTGGACTCCAGAGCCTTCTGATACGTCCTGTTCCCTCTTACTTCTCTTGTGGGGAGAAGAGTGTGCCTAGGCTGGCCCATCGGTCCCAAAGGGGATAAGAGATGATAGGACCAGAGACTCCTTGGCCACATTTAGCCCAGTCCTGGCAGTCCCTTGCCCTCTGCTGACCCATGAGTGAGCCCTGAGACCAGTCAGCCTACCTGAGCCAACCCTCAGCAGGTCTGTATGTGAGAACATGCTGTTTAGGCATTACAGGATGATTCAGGATTCAGGATGATTCTGATCCCATCCCAATTCTTATTGCCAGGATGTTGGGGTCTTCCTGTCCTACAAGAGACGGCCTCCTCCCCCACTGAAGCAGCAATCCCCCCAAACAGGTGGGGAGCAGACTCTTCTCTATTGTATCTGTTGAAGATACCAGGTATTTACAGGCTTAATTGCTTTTTATCCACTTAGGGAATTTATGACTTACATAAGAAACACATAATTATTGCTTATGAAGGTTTTATGGTTGTGTTATGGGTTGGGGGGAATCTATGTTTGCTCAGAAGTTAGTAGAAAAAATGTCCTCAAACTAGCCTCCTGAACAGCAATGTGTACGTGCTCATTCCTGCTGGGTGGTGGCACTGTGAGCAGCCTTTACCTTCAGAACTCTGGGCACATCAGGAAAACCCTCAGTGAGGACGGTCTGATGAAACTGGTATCACCTGTGCGGAGTCATCCCATCCCCAGGGAAGAGATTTCTAATCGTCACAAACAGTCCTGAATTTGGAGATGTGGGCCCCAGGTGGCAAAGTCCTTGCACATTTCAGGGGACTGATAGACATGCTTTAAACTCATTTTGGTCACCCCAGGAGGTGGGACAAGACTGCCAGGATCCAGAATTGCCGTATCTCCTCCGGGGTGGGCAGTGGGAGCTGTGAGGTCTGAGTCCAGTGGGGGGAAAAGCAGGTCTGTGCTGTGAGTGGAGCAGAATGGGGACAGGTGCACAGCCGGCTGCATCTGGAGGAGACTGGGTGGTTTTGCAGGACTGTCTTACCCGCAGCCCCCTACACCCTCCTTGGCATGAGCAGACCCTGCCCCACTGCCCGTCCCACCAGGGTCACGTTTCGATCCATAGTAGACTGACGCCCCCACAGTGCAGAGAAGTGTCCACATGGTGGGACCGAGAGATGCTGCCCGTTTCCTGCTGGTCCAGGAGGCCAGGATCTGAGGTCTGACCTGCAGATCGAGGAGCAGCCGCCGCCAGGCTTCACAGAGCTTCACCGCCTCCTTCCCAGCTCAGGTGGGCAGACAGCACAAGGGTGGCTGAGAGCCACCTGCAGTGATCCTCCGGCTGCAGCCCCTTGTGGCCGTGGCCCAGAGGGGCTCGTGCTTCCAGGGAGATGCCCACAGCATTACCTGATGTTGACGGATTCCAAGCCTGGGGGAGGTCCTGACCATGGGGCTACAAGCAACACCACAGGATGGAGTTCTGGTGCCCCTTCCTCCGTCCTGCACAAGTCATCTCACCTCCGCATCACACCATCCTTGCGTATAGACAGCAGTAATCACACCTGTCCGCTTCTTACGGAAATTAAACATCTGAACCTGCAGAAGCTTTTAGGAGCCACAGAAGGTTTTAGGAAGGTTTTAGGAGGAGTGTGCATAGGCATCACTACTCCATGCTGAATGGAGTGACTTTGCCCAATTATTGGGGATCCTGCCATCCAGACTGAGAGATGGGGCCTCACCTCACAGGCTAGCCTTTCCCCCATGTCCTCTGCACCACCCAAGTTCAACAGGATACAGGAGCTGCAGACTCCAGCACAAGGCTCCTGTGGTCAGATATTCTGAGAATCCTGGCATCACACCAGGTCAATCGCACCCTTTGCTGCCCCTTTCAGCGCCTTTCCTGTGAAGAGGAGGCTGTGCCCGCAGCTTTTCAGGGGTGACCCTTGCCTTTGCAGAGCATCTCTGCCTGGAGAAGGGCAACACACATGCACAGCCTGCCCTGCTGTCCTTTGCCACTAACCGCCTCCTGCCCAGGTCCTTTTAAACGAAGTTACTGTCAAATGGACAAAACAGGAAAAGACTCCTTCCTCCAACCAGGGAAGTATAAGGAGGCAGCTGGCTCTGTTCACCTCTGATAACAGACAGAAAATAAGCTGACTTTAGTTTGTCCAGTGTTTACAGCCCATCCCTGGCCCCTTGTTAGCAATGATGATAACACTGGGAACATCTCTGACCTGCTCAGCTTCTCCCTTCAGACCAAGGAGCTATCAGGGCTGAGCCAGAAATTGCCTTCTTGGAACACATGGACCCCTGCTTCTCTGCCAGGGAGAAGCTTGGTGACAGCTCTCCAGCACGATGCCCATCAAATAAAAGTCTCCTGATAAAATAGGATGGATCTCCCATCCCAGGTTTTTATCCTGAGAGTGGGCACTTAGGCAAAATCTCCAGTTTCAACACGGAATTTGTGAGTGACGAGTTGTCCTGGTCCTGCAACCAGAGACTCACATCAAAGTCCCCCAGACACTCAGTGCCCCTGCAGAGATCACTCCGCACTGCAGATGCTGTGCTGGCAACAGACATCTTCATGGTACAGGGACTTCCTGTACTGTGAGGACCAACCACACTGCCTGGGACCAACACACCAGGAGGGAAGCCCATGCTCCTGTCCACCCCCAGAAGCTTCCTGGTTTGACATTTTCATCCCAAGATCTTCACTTAGAGGCAATGCTCTCTGAGGGCTGTGTTCAGTTGACATAGGCTGGGGTTGTTGGTGGGGTATTTTTCTGGGAAATTTTCTGAATTTTCCAGTTTGCTTTTATTTTCTGCTTTTAACATCTTCACTGAGTTGAAATGAAGTTGGCAAAAAATGAAGGGCACTTACTGATAGTTCTGGACATATGTGTATCCGTGTGAAACCATCACCACAGTCACGATAATGAGTGTATCCATCACTCCAAATCTCCTTGTTTCTTTTTGTCACCCCAGCCTTCTGCCTGGCAACAAATGCCCTGCCTACACTCATGATAAAATATTTCCATTTTCTGAATTCTATATAAATACGATTCTACTACTTGCACTCATTTTGTCTGGCGTCTTTTACTCAGAATAACTGTTTTGAGATTCATGTGGCTGCATATATCTTAGTTCATCCGTTTCACTGCTGAGTAGTTCCCTGTATGCATGGACCACAGATTGCTTTCTGTTCAACTGCTGATGGACGTTTGAGTTACACCCAGCTTTCACTCATTACAAATAAATGTGCTGTGGATATTTGTGCACATGTTTCAGTTTAGACATTTGCTTACATTTCTTACAGGTCAGAATCTAGGAGTGGACTGACTGGGTCATATGCACGAGAGTGTTAACTTTTCAAGAAACCATTGTATTATTTTCCGAAATTGTGCCATTTCATGCTCTTGCCGGTTCTGTGTAAGGTTCTGGTTGATTCACATCCACACCCTTCTCCCAGTTTTATTTAATATTTCTTTTATTTTTACAGTGTTGTGTTGGTTTCTGCCAAGAATAACACAAATCAGCCATAATTATACATACTTCCCCTCCCTCCTTAGCCTAACTTTTTTTACTGTCGTTCGAGTAGGAGTGAAATTGTATCACACTTTGGAACTTTAATTTTATTTCTCTAATGATTTATAATAATGAGAATCTTATCCTGAATTTAACATATATATATGTATGCTGCTGCTGTTAAGTCACTTCAGTTGTGTCCGACTCTGTGCGACCCCATAGACGGCAGCCCACCAGGCTCCCCCATTCCTGGGATTCTCCAGGCAAGAACACTGGAGTGGGTTGCCATTTCCTTCGCAAATGCATGAAAGTGAAAAGTGAAAGTGAAGTCTCTCAGTCGTGTCTGACCCTCAGTGACCCCATGGACTCCAGCCTTCCAGGCTCCTCCATCCATGGGATTTTCCAGGCAAGAGTACTGGAGCGGGGTGCCATTGCCTTCTCCATATATATGTATAACATATATTATATACACACATATCTGTTATCATTGTTGTAGTGTCATTCAAATCTTTTGCTCATATTTTATTGGTTTGTTTTAATGTTCCTTGGATATTCTGAATTCAAATATTTCTTTGCTTATGTGATTTGTGAATATTTTTCTCTCAGCCTGTAGCTTGTCTTTTTATTTCATTAATGTCATTTTTTCTGGAACAAAAGGATTCATTTTAGTAAATTTGTCACCGTTTTTTAAAGATCATGCTTTTGGTTTTACATCTAATAACTCTTTGCCTAAGTATGGGCATGAATAATTCTCCTACATTTTCTTCTAAGAGCTTTATCGTTTTCCATTTTTGCATTTGATCTATAGTTGGTTTGTTTTTCTACGAGGCACAAGACTTCCTTAGATTTATTTTTTATATTTTGCATATGGATGTCAATCTTTTCAACAATATTAGCTAAATATACTATTTACTCCACTGAATTAATCTTTCAAACTTGTCAAAAAAAAAAAAGCTTCTATATTATTGTGGGTCTGTTTCTGGGGTGTATAGTCTCTTCCCGTGATCTAAGTTTCTACATCTCCATCAATACCACACTCTCTTAGTTACTTAAACTTTGTGAGAAATCTTAAAATTGGGTAAGACTTTCCTCCAACTTTTATTCTTTCTCAAAATTATTCTGGCTGTGCTACCTCATCTGCTTTTTCAAATGAATTTTAAAATCATCTTGTCCCCATCTACAATTAATTCCTGCTAAAGTTGTTGCACTGCATTACACATGGAGATTACTTGGGAAAGACTGATGCACTAACTCCTAAGTCTTCGCGTACAAGATCAGGTATGTCTCTTTATTTACTTAGATCTTCTTTGATTTGTTGCCTCAGTGTTTTGTAGTGTTCACATTACAGACCCTGCACGTGGTTATGACCAACTGTAATTGTATTTTATGGTTCAGATTAGCATTTCTTGTCCATAGAAGCATGATTCATTGTTGCCTATTGATCTGTGTACTAAGACCATGTTGGATTCATTTATTAATACTCAATTATGATTTTAATGATTATAATGATTTTAATGATTATAATTAAATTTTACTAATTTGATTTATTAATTATTAATTTAATTTAATGTTCTAATTAATTTTAATAATTTTAAAATAAATTAGGAAAAGGCAATGGCACCCCACTCCAGTACTCTTGCCTGGAAAATCCCATGGATGGAGGAGCCTGGTAGGCTGCAGTCCATGGGGTCGCTAAGAGTTGGATACGACTGAGCGACTCCCCTTTCACTTTTCACTTTCATGCATTGGAGAAGGAAATGGCAACCCACTCCAGTGTTCTTGCCTGGAGAATCCCAGGGACGGGGGAGCCTGGTGGGCTGCCATCTATGGGGTCACACAGAGTCGGACACGACTGAAGCGACTTAGCAGCAGCAGCAGCAGGAGGACTTTAAAAATTTTTTGCATATCATAGACGCCAATTAATAACAAAAGGCACTTTGACTCATGTGTTATTTAGAAGTGTATCTTAAAATTTTCCCCAGATGGACTATTTTGAATGTTGCCTTTATATTGATAACCCACTTAATTTTGTTGTGGGCAGAGTTTAACAACTGTTGAGACTTACTTTGGTACATGGTACATGTTTGCCAATGTTCCATTTGTGCTTGAAAAAAAAATATTTTCCTCATTTATTAGGTTTGGTGTTGTATTTACAGTCTTTACATCAAGCTTATTTGGCTAGTGTGTATGTCCAAGTTTTAGTAATTACTGGGTATTATATTAAAATTCTTACTATGATCTGTTTATCAGTCTTTCCCTGTATTTTGGTCAACTTTGATTTTTTGAGGTTGCATTATTAAGTATTTATAATTTTAGGAGTGTTTTATCTTCCAAATGATTTCAATTGCTTTTATTATGTATAAATTGATTGGTTTTAATTAATTAAAAGATTTTTCCTTTTGGTAGATTTGTTGAAATTTTCTTCATAGAAAATCATGTTGTCTACAAATGGAGGCATTTATTTTGTTTCAACATATATGATTTTTATTACTTTCTTGCCCAGTGCCCTCCCTACGACATCCAGATAATGTTTGATTGTGCTGGCTGTGCTCCAGTCTAGAGGGGATATTCAGTCTTACACCACGAGGCATAACTTAGATGTGTGTGTGTGTGTGTGTGTGTGTGTGTGATGATCTCTATCCAGTTAAAGAAAGCAAAGGAATTAAAGTTAAAAAGAAATCAAGGGAATTCCAGAAAAACATGTACTTCTGCTTCATTGACTATGCTGAAGCCTTTGACTGTGTGGATCACAACAAACCGGAAAATTCTTAAAGAGATGGGGATACCAGACTACCTTACCTGTCTCCTGAGAAACCTGTATGCAGATCGAGAAGCAACAGTTAGAACCTTGTATAGAACAACTGACTGGTTCAAAATTTGGAAAACAGTATGACAAAGCTGTTCATTGTCACCTTGTTTATTTAACTTACATGCAGAGTACATCATGCAAAATGCCAGTCTGGATGAATCACAAGCTGCAATCAAGATTGCCAGGAAAAATATCAACAACCTCAGATAGGCAGATGATAGCACTCTAATGGCAGAAAGTGAAGAGGAACTAAAGAGCCTCTTGATGAGGGTGAAGGAAGAGAGTGAAAACGCTAGCTTAAAACTTAACATTCAAAAAACAAAGATCATGGCATCCAGTCCCATCACTTCATGGCAAATAGACGGGGAAACAATAGAAACCATGACAGACTTTATTTTCTTGGGCTCCAAAATCACTGTGGATAGTGACTGCAGCCATGAAATTAAAAGACACTTGCTCCTTGGAAGAAAATCTATGACAAACCTAGATAGCCTATAAAAAGCTGAGACACCATTTTGCCCACAAAGGTTCATAGTCAAAGCTATGACTTTTCCAGCAGTCATATACAGATGTGAGAGCTATTCTGCAAAGAAGGCTGAGTGCCAAAGAATTGACGCTTTTGAACTGTGGTACTGGAGAAGACTCTTGAGAGTCCCTTGGACTGCAAGGAGGTCAAACCAGTCAGTTCTAAAGGAAATCAACCTTGGATATTCATTGGAAGGACTGTTGCTGAAGGTCCAATACTTTGGCCACCTGATGCAAAGAGCTGACTCACTGGAAAAGATCTTGATGTTGGGAAAGATTGAAGGCAAAAGGAAAAGGAGGAGGCAGAGGATGAGATGGTAGGATGGCATCACCAACTCAGTGGACATGAATTTGAGCAAACTCCAGGAGACTGTGAAGAAGGGAAGCTTTGTATGCTGCAGTCCATGGAGACGCAAAGAGTCAAATGTGACTTGGCAACTGAATGACAACTAATCCTTGTTTGCTGAGAGTTTTTGTCATGTAAGTATATTTAATTTTGTCAAATGTTCTTTTTGTGTTTTTGATATAATCATGTGTTTTGTTTTTTTGGAATCCATTAATATGAAGCATGGTGTAATTGATATTGAACCAGAAATACATGCCTACATATATCCACACACTTATTTGCGTTATATTAAATTTTTACATTTTTCATGATTCCATTTTTTAAAATATTTACATGATGATTTTGTGACTGTGTACGTAAGGGATATTGTCCTCTAGTTTTCTTATCGTGTGATTCAAGATTGCCAGAAAAATATCAACAACCTCAGATATGCAGATGATATCACTCTAATGGCAGAAAGTGATATCGTGACTCTGGTATCAGGGTGGAAGTGCTGGCCTCTAAAGCTTGTTGCTAAGGGTTTTCCAGAAGGGACTGTGCACAATTGATATCTTTTATTTAAATGGTTGGTGTTTTTCCTTAGTTGAAGCCTACTTTGATATGAATATAGGTTTTCTAGCTTTCATTTCGGAGAAGGCACTGGCGACCACTCCAGTACTCTTGCCTAGAAACTCCTATGGATGGAGGAGCCTGGAAGGCTGCAGTCCATGGGGTCACTGAGGGTCGGACATAACTGAGCAACTTCACTTTCACTTTTCACTTTCATGCATTGGAGAAGGAAATGGCAACCCACTCCAGTGTTCTTGCCTGGAGAATCCCAGGGACGGGGGAGCCTGGTGGGCTGCCGTCTGTGGGGTCACACAGAGTCGGCCATGACTGATGTGACTTAGCAGCGGCAGCAGCAGCTTTCATTTGATTAGCATTGCACAGTATGTCTTTTTCATAATTTTATCTTTCCCAGAATGATGTATTTAAAATGGGTTTCTTATAGACAGCATGTAGGTTACTGTGTATGTTTGGGTTTTGTTTTTACTTTTTGTAATATTCTGACAACAATTGACTAGTGTGTCTAGACCGGTGTTGCTCAAGTTTTGGTTTCTTTCTATAACAGGACAGATGCTAAGTAATTTTCACTTTGGGCCACAGTGGTTCTGCTGCAGCTCTTCCATTCTTCAGTTTCAGCACAAAAGCACCACAGACAATACACAGATAATGGTAAAATCTCTATTCCAACAAACCTATATTTACAAAAGCAGCTGGCAAACTGAATTTGGCCCAAAGGCTGTGGTTTGCTGAACCCTATTTTAAACTGTTTATAGTTAACATAATTATTGATGTTTGAATTATATCTAATTATTTATTATCTTTTTCTGTTTGCTGCCTCTGTTCTTAATTCCTCTCTGTCCCTTTTCTGACTTCCTTTTATAACATTTAATTTTTTTTAGTATTCTACTTCAATTTATCTGTTGATTTTTTAATGTATCCCTTGTATAATTCTCTGTGTGTGTATGTGTGTGTCCTGGGGGTTAAAATTCATATACTTTAACTTTGCACAATCTACCTAACACTGATAATTATGATTTCACATGGAACACAGGGGTGGCAGTGATCTGGGTCACCTTACCTTCCCACACTATGCTACAGGTGTCTGTGCATTACACCTACATTCTTATAAACCCCGTCAGACAGTGATACATACACTCGCTGTCAAGCATCCTTCTTGGAAGCAGGACATGTTGCACTGGGTGATAGAAACAGGGATGAACAGGCTGTTAGTGGGAGGCCCCATGTCCTTCTGGGTGGGATGGGCTCTGGGTGAGGTTTTCTGTGGCTCCAGGTATCGAAGGCTCCAGGTTCCCCTCGTGCCTTTGTCTGGCACGCCCCAGACTGGGCTTCCCCGTGTGCTCATCTACAGAGCCGCTGGGCCCTGCAGCTCTTTCAGCCATAATCATGGTTATTACACCAGTGCCGAGTGGTTGTATGCCTAGGGGAGGAAAGTGGTCTACAATCATATGATGAAATCTATTAGTGGCTGAGCCCTGGGCCATGACCTCCCCACATGCTTCTCCAGAGGCATCAATTCTTCTCCCCCATCAGGTCAGACAAAGGCTGGAAGGGTTGCAGTGGGGCAACCCCTCCTCCAGGCTGGGACAGTCTTCAGGACTGAGCTCTGGCACACTCCCACCTGGAGGCAGCCTTTGCTCCAGAGAAGGTTCTGGACCCCTTCACAGGGACTGCTCTCCCCTTCCTCTGCCTTGGCCACAGGCTTTCTTGGGTCTTCCTAAGGAGAACCTGGTGGGGCTCCTGGAGGTAAAACCTAGAACGGTGTGGGTGTCCCCTGACACTGTGGCCAATAGAAGCTTCTGGCCCTCACACAAGTCCTCACTCAGGCTCGGTCATACATCAGTGTCGTCAAAGTGTTCCTGCCAGCTCGCCTCCCCAGCTGCTCCTGCTCCAGGTGAATAGCTCCTGGCCTGACCTTCTACATCCTTTGTCTCTCTGGATTTTGACGTGGTGGTTTGTCTGCTCCTCACTTCTCAATGCCTCCAAGCAAAGTTGATTTTGGTTTGTTCAGTTTTTCCTGGTTTTATGGATGAAAGTGAACTCTCCAAAGCTCTGTAATGTCAAAGCTGAAACGAGGAGTTTCATGTTTTAAAGAATGAAAAGAGAAAAGCAGCCAACTCTAAGGACCAGATACTCACCATTTCTGCTGCTCCTCCCTCCCTTGTGAAGTCATGAGCCTCCTCTGGTCTCTTTCTCTGCTCCTGGGGAGCTGCCTTAAGTTTCTTTCCCAGCAGGTCAGCTGGCAACATGTCTGGTGTCCTGCTTCTGAGAATGTCCCAGCATCACCTTTATTGATGGATGTTTTCACTGGAGATAAGACTCTGGTGAACTCCACTTTTTTGAGCCCTGAAATCACTGGCTGTTCTACTATCATCTAATTTTATGCTTTCTGATGAAAACTGTGAAGACATTCTACACAATGACACTCACAGAGGGGAAGAGCGATTGGAATGTCTTCACAGTTATTTCAAGGTTATTCTTGTGTTTGCTTTCAGCAGTTTGATTCTGATATATGTAAGCATGACTTTCTCTGAATTTGTCCTATCTGGGGCTCACTTGGTTGCTTGAATGTGTTGCTTTTTGTTTTGGCAAATTTGTGACATGTTAGCAATTATTTTCTCACCACACCCTTCCTCTCTTTCTGGAATTCTGATGGCGTAAATGCTGAGCTTTTGTTTGTATTTGTCCCACAGGTCTCTGAGTCTCTGTTCAGGGTTTTCAGTATTATTCTCCTGGTTTCTCAGAATGGATAGTTTTAATTAATCTGTTACCAGCGACTTTTCCTCTGTAAACTCCATTCTGCTTTTGGGACCAGACGGTATTTTATCTTTTGGTTACTGTATTCTTCAGCTCTAAATTTTCATTTGTTGCTTTTTATCTTCTACTTCTCATCTGAAGCTCTTTCTTTCCATTTGTTTAAAGAATGCTCGTATTTCTTCTTGGAGCATAGTTGTAACAGTTGTTTTAAGGGTTTGTCTGATAATTCCAACAACTGTGTCACTTGGGGTTGGTATCTCTTAACTGTAATTTCCACTTGCAACATACTGAGATGGTTCTGATTTCTTGATGGCATAGTATTTCAGGTTGTATCCTGAATAGTAAATATTACATTATGTGACTCTGGATGTTGTTTAAATTCTTTGGGGAAGTTTGTTTCACTGGACAGTTGACCTGGGTAGGTAGATACAGCAAGTCCCTGCCTTCATTGCATGGGCTGTGGTTCAGTTCAGCTCCAAGGCCTCTGAAGTGCTAAGTGTATCTGTCCCTTGTGTGCTCTATCCATCAGTCAGCCTGAGACCTGGGTGCTGGAGTACCCTGGGGGCAGCATGCTGATTAGTGTCGAAGTACATATGGTTGGGTCAGGTGAACCCAGCACTAGTTCAGAAATGCCCATATAGTCCCCCTTTTTTGTCCCCCACTTCCTTTGCTCTCTCTCTGACATCTTATGATTCTCAGGATCCCTCTTTTTCCTTTCTCCCTCCCCACCAACAGTGTTCTGGCTAAGGTAACTGGTGCTTTCATGTCCTTGTTCTGTGTGTAAAGTGAAACCCATTTCGGGGCCGGGGGCGGGGAACAGTGTGCTAAGGGCAAAAGTGCAACCCAGGGACACTAATTACATCTCTGTGTGTGACACCAAAGCCCCGGGAATGCTGAAGGACCAAAGAGGGAGAGGACTGCAGGACAGCATCAGTGAGCACTCTCAGAATACGATGCGTGTGCAGATTGGCATGATTTGTGTGCACTGGTCTCTGCAGTGTGTCAAGTGATAGGGTAGGTCATGAAACGCCATTTACAACACGGACCCCTTTAGGCATAAATGAGGTCAAATATATTACATGCATTATATGTGTGCTTTAGTTTAGACAAAATTCTAAAAATGGAAAAGATACACCATTAATGCTAAAGGTGACTTGCCTGATGATAGAATGCGGATGATTGCACTCTCTTTTCTTTGAGGCTCTGGGTTTTCTGATCTCCTCTCCCTGCCATCAACATTCATCACTCACACAGCTAAACAGATGGGAAGCTTTTAAAATTTGGCTTTGTTTGCTGGCATCTTCCTCCCTGGGTGCATGTCTGGGTGAGAAGGGCCCCTGAATCTTCCCATCTTTGTGAAATGCATGTACATTATCTCTCACTAGCAGAGCAGAGATCACAAAAATCCAATCAAACAGCAGTTAGATGGGACACAGACATCCAAGCACAAGGAGAATCTCAGAATGTGTCGAGTCTTGTCTGCGCACCAGCTTTAATGTCTCATGTTTTCATCCATGACTAAAATGATCTGAAAGTAAACATTCCCCAGCTGATTTATACTTGCCTTCAGAATACATTAATTCCTTTTTAATTAATGATTTTATCCCAGGAGAATTAATGTTTAGAAAATGTCTGCCTTGGGCAATTATTACAGCAGCTGGTTCTCACTGCTGATGGAGGGAGTGGGGAAGAGCAGAGGGGTGTGCTGGGGGCTCAAGGAGGAGGCAGGGGCATGTACAGATACAAAGACCCTTCCTCCACCTCCCTCCATCTACAGAACAGCCCACATGCCTCGTCCACCTAGGTTTTCCCTGAGCCCAGGACAGAGCTCGGCAAGTGACACCTCCATGGGATTAAAAGAGAAATCTAGTCAGAGCTCGTGAAATCTAATTTAATGACTTATTCTCATCATTGGAAGGGAAACTCCAGGCTTAGGCAGGGCTTGGAGGAAATTCTTCTTCAAGATGAATTAAATAGACCACTTGTATTTCTCCGTTATCCACACGGCTCCATGGAAGCCTTTCTCCTCAGCATCTTGCTTCAGTTAACAAGGGCACTTTCAGGCGGTGTCAGGTCTGCCTCTCACTTTCCCTCCTCCCCACCACCAGCTCAGGATGGCTGCCACCAGAGTGGGTAGTTCTGCATTCTGCGATTTTGTGAGATCATGGCCATTTCTTTGTTGGGTCCCCTTTGCCCCCTCCATGGCCTCTTGATGATGGTATAATGGAATTTAAAGCAAACACTGGGATCTTCCTGCCAAAGCACACTGAAAAGACACGTGCAACCAAAAGCGCATGACCATCATATTGTAACTGGGTGACAGCTGTTAATATGCGTGAGCTTTTACATGAAGGATGTAATTATATTTTCATTGTGTTCAATAAAAGAAGAAAAGTGATACCAGCTCATGACCATTGCCTTTAATCACATGAAATGTATTTCCTTCTGAAATTGTTAGGGAACATCAGGCTGGGAAGCTGCTGGTGTCACAACCCCCGTGTATGAGGCAGAAAATCTACCCTGAAGTGGGTGGGTAAGAAGCGTGCTCACTCGCTTAGGAGCGAGGTTGGTGGACACCCCTCAGGGTCTCAGTCCCCGCCCTCTGCCAGCCTCTTCCAGTGCTCAAACCTCATACTGTGTGTGGAGTGCTGGCCTGCTATTGTTCATTAATCCAGCACCAACTTCCAAAAGTGTGTTAAACAGAAAAAGCTGAAATCTCACAGAAGAGAGAACTTCAGACGTGAGGGGCCTGGCCTTGATCCAGCTGTGGACGAGGAAGCGAAGGTGTGGACATGTCCCCAGCTAGAGTTAGTCGCTTAGTCCCTCAATCATGCTGACTCTTTGCGACCTCGTGGACTGCAGCACACCATACTTCCCTGGCCTTCACCATCTCCTAGAGTTTGCTCAGACTCATGTCCATTGAGTTGATAATGCCATCCAACCGTCACCCCCTTCTCCTCTTGCCCTCAATCTTTCCCAGCATCAGGGTCTTTTCCAATGAGTCAGTTTTTGCATCAGATGGCCAAAGTTTTGAAATGTCAGCTTCAGCATCAGTCCTTCCAATGAATATTCAGGGTTAATTTCCTTTAGGATTGACTGGTTTGATCTCCTTGCAGTTCATGGGACTCTCAAGAGTCTTCAACAACACAGTGCAAAAGCATCAATTCTTTGGTGCTCAGCCTCCTTTATGGTCCACCTCTCACATCCATACATGACTACTGGAAAACCAAAGCTTTGACTACACTGACCTTTCTCGGCAAAGTGATGTCTTTGCTTTTTAAAATGCTATCCAAGTTTGTCATAGCTTTCCTTCCAAGGAGGAAGCATCTTTTAATTTCATGGCTGCAGTCACCATCTGCAGTGATTTTGAAGCCCAAGAAAATAAAGTCTGTCACTGTTTACATTTTCTTCCCTTTTTATTTGCCATGAAGTGATGGGACCAGGTGCTAGGGTTAGGATTGGGGTAAATCAGGAGCCAGTGGGAGGGAACGATTCCTGACTTGGGGTCTGAATGTGGACCCCTGGACAGACATGGTAACAAGATCCCAAGTCCACTCAGGAAATCTCCACCAGGGGCATAAGGGAGCCAGAAAGCAGGGGGGCAGTGGAGGCTCCTCCTGAGAAGAACCCCGCTGGAAAACCCAGTCCCTGCCATGTTCCAAGCACACGGGGGTTCGTGGGCAGCATCTGAGTGTAATTATAAGTCGTTAGAGAAGATTACATGGAATTTTAACCAGATAATTCAAGCAATTATACTAAATGGGGGTTGTTTGTCCTAATATTACCAAGGGGAAGAACATGTGTCATTAACTCTCTTAGACTCTTTCCTCCCCAGGACCAAGCAGAACACCAGCAACTGGGGATAATCTTTACCATGTGAAATCCTCATCTCCTCCCATAGGATGGTCTCATGATCCCCTAGATAGACCCTTGCTCACAACTCAGACTCACAAAGTTCATGATCCCCTACAAACAGCTTCTGCAGAGTGGATAAAATGTCATATTTTAATGACATAATTACCTATCTTGATTATGTAATTAGTAAAAACACCATAATTATACACTTAGAACCTGAAATCATTTATTACAGAGGTCCCATTTTGCCATTTGAACCATAATTTGTAATGGAAAACCTTGTAAAAATCCTGTGCAACATGCGGAAAAGGCAATTTTAAAGGATGGAGACAGATGCCCTCAAGAAGCTGGGTACCAATAATTTCTTCAGTCATCAAAAAGAAGTTTGGAGCCCTGGTGGGAGTTATAAGTCAGCAAATTAAATACATAGAAAGTAGTTTTGAAATACACTCCACACACAGCTAATTTGTTACTGTTTCAATATCACTCACTTTCCAAGAGATTGTAAAACCCTCAAGGGTTCTTCAAAAGACAAGGGTTGGGATGTTTTCTAAATATTTAGAAACAGTTGTGAGCGTGAGTGTGCATGTGTGTGAGTTTGTGTGTGTGTAACTCTTTTGGTTAAGGTACTTTACATGAATGAAATTAAAAGATGCTTGGTCCTTGCAAGGAAAGCTATAGCAAACCTAGACAGCATATTAAAAAGCAGAGACATCACTTTGCCCACAAAGGTCCCCAGAGTCAGAGCTATGGTTTTTCCAGTAGTCATGTACAAATGTGAAATTTGGACCATAAAGAAGGCTGAAAGCCAAAGAACTGATTCTTTCAAAGTGTGGTGCTAGAGAAGACTCGAGAGTCCCATGAACTGCGAGATCAAACCAGTCAGTCCTAAAGGAAATCAACCCTTAACGTTGATTGGAAGGACGGGTGCTGAACCTGAAGCTCCAATACTTTGACCATACGATACAAAGAGATGACTCATTGGAAAATACCCTGATGCTGGGAAAGATTGAGGGCAGGAAGAGAAAAGGGGGGACAGAAGATGAGATGGTTGGGTGGCATCATCGACTCAACAGACACGAGTCTGAGCAAACTCCAGTAGATGGTGAAGAACAGGGAAGCCCGGAGTGCTGAAGTCAATATGGTCACAGAGTTAGATATAACTTAATGACTGAGCAATAATAACGGTGTGAGTGTCATGTACATGACTACATCGTTTAATAGTCATCTCTTGGGAGATAAGATATGAATTTAGAAATACCTCTCCAGAAGGAAGCTCTGCTTCAGAAGCAGATTTGAAATCCTTACGGTTCAGCTCCATGAGTTGAGGTGCTGGGGAATCAGAGGTGACAAATATTTAAAGAATGAAAAGGTGGGACATCTCTAGGAGTCCAGTGGTTAAGACTCTACACTTCTATTGATGGAGACACAGATTCAGTTCCTACTGGGGGAAATAAGATCCTGCATGCTGTATAGTGTGGCCAAATAAAATGTCTTGGTCACACTTATAAACAAAATTTGTTTTCAAAAGAATGAAAAGGTAAATCCCTCTTGTTGAGAAAAGTCTGGAGAGAGGAGGAGGCTGCAGGGTGGGGATGGCGTAGGACCCTGCCTGGGGGATCTGCTGCCTCTGAGTCAGTCTCACAACCTCGCTGTCCTGATCTCACCTTGTTCTGGGGAAGGTCTCTCTCTCCTCAGCTCCAATAGACTGGGCAGTGCCTACTCAGTCCTCCTGCTGACTCTTCCCCATCAAGATGGCCAATACCTGCTCCACCCCAGACATCTCTATGTGGAGAGAGGACCTGACTCACAGCGTCTGGGGCTCTTCTGCCTGGGGCTGCCAGCTGGGGTGTCACCATGCTCTCACTGCTGACATACATTCCCCAATCTCTGCTTCCAAGAAAGACAAGGACCTCTTCTCCTTGGTGATGGAGATGGCTGCTCCATCCTGTTTTAAAAAAGGCCTGTTCTCATGCCGCAGAGCTGACTCTCCAGTGATGTCCTACTCAGATGCAGACAGTCACTGTGAAGGAAAGAGAAGATCCTTACTGCATTACCTGAGTGCCTGGATCCAGCCACACCTGAAGGCAATACCTGGTACTTTCTGTGAAGTGGGCCAATAGACTCCCTCTACATTTTTAAAGCTAATTAGAAATTGATTATGTCACTGACAGAGTTTTAATTGGTAACCTATTTCTGTCCCTCCCACCCCAACTTCACTCTTCTGAGCCTGAGAAATACTGGGACAGAGCAACAAGTGGGCTGTAGAAAGGTGGTCTCTGAGCACTGAGGTCATCAGAGCTCCTTCCCACCACATCAAGGGACTGATAGCTTTGGGAAGACCATTTCCACCAAAGCTTTCATAGCATCCTTCTGCCCACTGTGCCCACAACCTGGAGACCCTCCCCCAGGACTTCTGCTCCACTCCAAGGGGCCCCCAGACTGCCACTTCACACATCCCCCAGGCCTTTCCTGCCTGCATCCTTTCCCCATGCCCTCCCTAAGCCCCCATCTATCTGTTGTATGTGTTCAGCTCAACTCCAGATCTCTCTGATACTGGAACCACCCTCCTCCCCAGCTGCACTTGGTCCCTTGAAGGCAGGAGCTCCCTTACACATTCTTGGTTTCTTGGCTCCTAGCAGAGCCCTGGGGTCCCTGATTGCTCATCACAATAACCACTCACCCACCACCTACATGCACAGATAACTGCAGAATTATTGACAGTTTGGGAGCAAGAGAGAGGTTGGGAATTCCTGTTCTCATCCTTGTGGTGTGGAATGCATCGCTACAGGGTTCTAATTAGGCTAATACTGCAAGCAAAGTCACACTTCAAAACATAATAATAATAATTCTACTACAGGAGGAAAGAGACAGATTTTCATGTAAAATTTCCACCCTATGCTTTCCTAGAAGGATTCCAAAGGCTTTTAGAGCTTGTTGTTCTAACTGGAGGAGTCTCAGAAAGGAGAGCTGGAGGACAGGGATGGTTTCCTGTATGGCACTCCTGAAATCTGGTCTCCAAGCATCCCACCCTGGCTTCAGGGAAGGAGGGTGGGAGGGGACCTGGTTAAGGTGTGTGTGGGGGGTGGGGTGGGGCGCAAGTCCTGGGGGCCAGGAGGCTGCAGTGACCTGGTAGGGACAACATCAAGTAGGGGAGGGACCTACAGAGCTTCCCATCGCCCATACTGAGACATCACACAGAAGGACACCCTCAAGGCAATGCCACCACCTGCCCCTCCCTGCCCAGAAGATGAAAGGCAGATTCAGTCAACCCTGGGCACATTCCAGAACCTTCTAGAATGTTCTGCCCTCAGTGTCTTCAGTCACAACAGTCAGCCACACACAGGGCTACACCAGAAGAAAATCACCAGAGGCAGCAGCACCAAAGCTCTGTCTGTTCATTTATTCTTTGGAATTGTTTAGCTGCGCAACAGACTTGTTTTTCAGGGAACTGGAATTGAGCTGACAATACGATAGTTGATTACATGACCATTAACAGCCAATCCTTTATTCCTATTCTGGTTTTGCACCAAGATTTATTTTTACATCTAGCATAAAGTACTTGGCTTAATTTTTTTCCCATGATTCTGAGGCTTTACTTAATTGATTATTGCAACTGACCTCCAGCCCCCATATCTGTTGAGAAAAGTACACACTCAGAGCCCAAGAAAGCAGCATTTCTTTACCTGAATTTTTATTTTTCATTTTTTTAAACATTAACAAGTTTTGAGGGGCCTTTGACCTAAACTATTTATCTTTTATGACAAATAGTTTGGGAACATAGTATCTAAAGGCAGATTCAGTCAACCCTGGGCACATTCCAGAACCTTCTAGAATGTTCTGCCCTCAGTGTCTTCAGTCACAACAGTCAGCCACACACAGGGCTACACCAGAAGAAAATCACCAGAGGCAGCAGCACCAAAGCTCTGTCTGTTCATTTATTCTTTGGAATTGTTTAGCTGCGCAACAGACTTGTTTTTCAGGGAACTGGAATTGAGCTGACAATACGATAGTTGATTACATGACCATTAACAGCCAATCCTTTATTCCTACTCTGGTTTTGCACCAAGATTTATTTTTACATCTAGCATAAAGTACTTGGCTTAATTTTTTTCCCATGATTCTGAGGCTTTACTTAATTGATTATTGCAACTGACCTCCAGCCCCCATATCTGTTGAGAAAAGTACACACTCAGAGCCCAAGAAAGCAGCATTTCTTTACCTGAATTTTTATTTTTCATTTTTTTAAACGTTAACAAGTTTTGAGGGGCCTTTGACCTAAACTATTTATCTTTTATGACAAATAGTTTGGGAACATAGTATCTGAACTTTAAAGGTTACAGGAGTAAAGCCAAGGCTCACTTTTCACCTTCACTCACTGGCTGTGTTCCTAGGGCAGGAGCTGAATGTCTCAGTGTCCTGTCTATAAACAAGGCAGTGATAAACCTGCCTCACTGGGGCCCTGCAGGTCGAGTGGGTCTTGCATGGAAAGCACTCAGATGGTACCAGCCCACGAAAGCCCCAGCACATGGGGCATCCCCCAAGGAGCTGCCAGGCCCAGTGAGAGCATCACTGGTTCCTGGGGCTGACGTGAGGTGCACCTGCCAGGGCTGAGGCTGCAATGATTCAAAATGGAGCTCGTTCTCTGCTGGCCCCCCTGAGGCTGAATGACCACATTCTCACCAAAACCACATTTAATTCATAAGAATTCAAATGTATGCATTTTTCCAGAAAAAAAAAAGAGAGAGAGAATTCAAAATGAGCTGTAAAATTAAATTTGCACATGTACTATTTATGATACGTTGTTCATTTCACTTTGACTTTTGCATTCTGAATGCATTTGCATCTATTCTGTACACATTTTGCAAAGTCGTGGAAACTGGGTTTCATGGATGATTCCAGAGATTTGTAAAGACAGTTTTGCCCCAGCACTCCCTGTGCCAGGATGCAGCCCACGAGGTGTACAGATCCACCGTGTAAGGAAGGAGACATTCGTGTCTCCGTAGGAACCTGAGGATACACGCAAGACTCCCGAGCAGCTCTCCCTCCCTCACCCTGGGGGGCAGCGTCCCCATCAGCTCCTGATTCCCCAACACGTGCCTGCATCTTAGTTTCTTCCCAAGTGCACTTGTCTGAACTCACACGACGTGATGTGGGTGTGTGATGGTCTCCTGCGGCACAGCGAGGCCTCTGCAGTTGTCCAGGCGGGAGTGTGCATCTGCCTGGACAGGCGGAAGGGGACCTGGGGAGAGTGGACCAGGCTGGGGTGGCCCAGACCTCCTAAGGGATGGGGAGTCGGAAAAGGGTGGGGGGGGGCGACCCCTCCAGGCCCATCACTCTCCCGCGCTGTCCAGGACGAAGGAGCATAACCTACGGATAACTCCCTCCATCCTCTGTCCTCTGTGGACCACACACTTCCTGACACCAGATCCATGTCTCCCATTTCTCCAGCAGCCCCCAGGCTCTTCAGCAAGAGAAGTGTCCGCTTTCACACTCACCAGGACGGAGTCCCCCTTGAGCTGCTGGCCCCAAGTGCTGTGCGGGGTCCTTACAGTATGAACACCTCTGCAGTGTTGCTCTGACTTTGGCCCCTAATTGCTTCCTGGCCCCCTGAGCTGGCCCAGCCCCTCTGTCTATCCCTTTCTCACTCACAAGTGCCTCTCTGTGTAGCCAGGGCCGGCTCCCTGCAGGAACCTCTCAGAGTGACACAAGGGCTGTGTGGATGGTCCAGCCAGACCCAGATCCTCTCCCAGCTTAAGATCCCACTAACCCACTACCCAGTTCCCCAATAAGTATTTAATGAGCACCTACTGTGTGCAAGGCAGCAGGGAAGGGTGGTCCCTGAGCACAAGGACCTGAGTCTAGAGGACAGAGTATTGACCAGAGGTCACCTAGTCAGCTGTGCTGGGTATGATGGAGGAGGGGACAGCCAAGGAAATGTGACCCCAGGGACACAGGGCAGGGAGCACTTCCCTGGGGAGGGAGGCTGGAGCTGAGCAGGGGAGAGGTGAGGAGGGCTGACCAGATCAGTAGGGAAGCCTTGAGAGCAGAGGGGCAGGAGTTCAGGGCCCAAAGTGGGAGAGAGGGTGATCTGGGGACAGAGAAGATCCATGGAGGCCAGACCACAGCCTGTGCTGGAGAGGGTGCAGAGGCACCTCCCAGAGTGGGGGGTGTACTCTGAGGGGAGGGGGAGCAGTCCCCAGGGCCCTATCACCTTAGTGTGGAGGTCTCCTGCTGACACAGCCCACAATTCCCCACCAATCCTGCCCTGCTCTGTAAAGAGTGCTGGGGTCTGTGAACACGCTCCCCTGAGCAGCACCCTGCCACCTCCTGACCACAGATGCTCTCATGGGAACCTCTGAGGAGCGAGGGGCCTCTAAAAGAGGAGGTGTCCTTCCAGCTCCCCCACCTGCCTACAGAGCCCCTCTTCGGGGGTCCAAACCCTGGCTGGAACCCCACCCCCATGATCCTATGGTTCTCCAGGGGGGTCCTTCCAAGGCCGGAGAACAGTGTGCTCCTGGGGCCTGCTCTCCGCTGTTCCCCTGCCCCAGGAGGTGTGCAGAGCTGGTCCTGCAGATGGTCTCATCTGCCATCACCCACAGTCTGCTCCTCCAGCCTGAGTCACCTGCTCTGTCCTCCCAGCTCTGCACCTCAGGGGTGACCAACTCTCCACTTTTCTGTCTAGATCCTGCCTTTACCACATTTGAGATTCAGTGAGATGGGAAACCACTGAAGGGATTAAGTGAGGAGACAACTTGCTTCAGTTAAGTCTTTAAAGATGACTCCAGCCACTGAGCAGAGGCTGGGGTGGGGGGTAGGGCAGTTAGGTGATTGCAGGTAACCTGACGATGGTGCCATGCCTTGGGAGGGCAGCAGGGCAGATGGATGAAGAGGACACATTCCACAGAGGTTAGGACATGACACCCAGAGCCCTGGGAGATGAATCCTGTCGGGCCGGTGGTACAGAAGGAGAGCCACCGTCCCTGCCTCAGCATCGCCCACCCGGGAAACCAGAGATGGAAGCAGCCTCCAGTCCACACCGGTGCCCCCACACCTCCTCTCAAGGACACCTCTGCAGATGGTGACTCATCATTCTGACGCTAAACTCGTACTATTTGAGGCAAAACTGAAACAAAGTGAGAAATGCAGGAAAAAATTGCTGATACCACTGGCCTGGGTCAACCACCATCCATTATTTTTAGTTTTCACAGAATTGTCTCTATGCACAGAATGCCAGTGCCCGGATATTGGGGAAGGTTTCCCTGCACGAAGGCCTGAGCAGGGGTGGGGGTGCTGGGGGAGGAACTCTGGTGACCCCCATCCTTGCAGGTGTCTCCCCAGCACGGTGGACAGGAGGACCTTGCTCTTGCTGGGGTTCCACACGTGTGGGCAGGAGACAGGACAGCCGGGGAAGTGGAAAGGGAGCAAACACCCAGGGTCCCAGAGCTGGGCACCGCCCACCTCCACAGAGTCTAGGTTTGCACCAGGGATGAGGCTTGGTCCCCAGCTCAGACCTGTGCTGACTGGAGGTTGTGGGAGCTCTGGACTGCACCCCACCGAAGAAAAGCCATCACACCCACTGCCAGACCATTTGCACTCAAGGCGGGTGTGCTGTGGGCAAAGTGGGGAAGGCCCAGGTGGGAGGATGAGGGCGGGGCCAGCATAGGGGCGGGGCCACTGTTGGGGCGGGGCCAGGTCAGAAGTCCAGAGAGGTGGGACCCTCTCTCTTCTTTTGCAGAAGGAAGTGGCAACCTACTCCAGTATTCTTGCCTGGAAAATCCTATAGACGGAGGAGCCTGTCGGCTTCAGTCCATGGGGTTGCAAAGAGTCGGACACGACTGAGCGACTTCGCTTTCACTTTCTTTCCACTCTTCTTTTGTGCTGATTCGGGATAGACAGAATGATGTCCACCTCCAAGGGCCTCCGTGGGTCTCACAGCCCCTCTTTCACTGCTTCCATCTTCACTCTCTTTCTTGGACCACAAGACAAATGGGGTGAGCTAATCACACTGCACAGATTCCATGTCATTTGTCTGCATGTGGGTTCCATCTGGTTTTATTATTTCTTTATTCCCCTTTAGTTCATTCCTCTTCTGCCCTTAGGAAATCATAAAACTGTGTTTACTAGTAAATGTTTTATTTTTATGACATTTTAATCTTTTTTATTTGAGTGTATTTATTGAGACTCTTTCCTAAGATTTTATTTTTAGGAAAATCTTGAATTGTGTTTAATGACCATTTTTTTTATTTGAATGTGGTCTTGTAAAACATCCATTGCTGTTTTCTGGGCATATATTTAAACATAAACTGATGGCATTCTGTTACGTGTTTCTTTCTGTTTGTGACACTTTTTATTTTTACAAATAATTGTGTTTTGAACAGATGCTCGTGTTGCTAAGTACACAGTGACTCCATTGTTTTGCACAACTGCATTATGCTCAGGGGCCACATTTGCCCCCCACGTTCCCAGGAAGCCTCCATCTCCTGGCCCCCACACACACTCTCAGAGAACATCCTCTTACGTGTCCCTCGTCACATGTGGACCCGTGTCAGCATCTTCCCAGGCAAGTGCTTGGGGGTGCAGGCGGAGGGACATCTGGTCATAGAGTTTTCCTGTATTCGGTCTGACTAAACAGTGCCAGGTTTCTTTCCAGGGTGGCTGCTCCATCTACCCTCCCGCCTGCTGGGCACGGGTGTCCCTGTGTCTCTGTCTCCCTGGCAACACTGGCAGTTGCCAGCTTCCTAATCGCTGCCAGACTATTAGGTATAAACGGATATCACATTGCAGGGTTCATTTGCATGTCCCTCATGTCCAGCAATTTGAGTATCTTGGCATATGCTTGTTAGTATTTTGAAGTTTCAATCGCTGATGATTATCTAATATTTTCATGCCCATTTATGTGAATTCTCTTTCCCTCATTGATTTACAAAATTATGGTGTGTATTCTAGATGTTGACTGTTGGCCAGTCTTAAACATTACAAACATATTCTCCCACCTGTCAGTGGTCCATTAACTTTGTCCATGATTTCCTTCATGAACAGACATCCTTATATGAATGTAATAAAATTAATCATGTTAATGATCTGCCTCATACTTTTAAAATTTTATTAAAATATAATTCCCAGTCACATGTTCACTAGCATCCTATATATTCTGCTATCTTATTTCCTTTCCTATTTAGGTTTTCGATCCACTTAGATCCACCTTTGTTGGTGGCATTGGGCAAGGATCCAGTCTTACTCCCCCATTTACTCCTCTGTTTACTCCCATCACCAGCTGCACACAAACCGTCCTCTGGACCTCTTTGTGGGGCCAGTTTCATCATTTCTTTACAGCTGTGCTGTGAACATGTCGCTCAGTTTGTTGGGTCTGCTACAATATTCTAGCATTTGTTGATTGTGCTCTCTTAGGGGGAAGCCAACCAGAACCACACAGAACAATGAAAACATCACCATTGAGGACGCAAATGTGCAGCAGGCACCCAGCTGCACCCTGCTGGAGGGCATGCCATGAGGTCCAAGAGGCCAGGCCGACCTGGGTCCCAGGAGCAGATGCTCTGGTGAGGACTTAGGGATGAGCGATGTGGTCAGAAGCTCTCTCCAGGGAGCTGATGAGGGACCAGGAGCCAGGCCAGGAGGGGATGAAGCCAAGCAAAGTGTGGTATCCACATGGCTCTCAGTCTGTAGCCTCAGTGTATTGGTACCGGAGCATGGCATGGCACCATATCTCAGGATTGTCCTGAAGGGAGTCTCGGGAGCTGAGTCAGACCTCACCTCTGTCAACTGTCATTTGTTAAGGGCAGAATCGTGATGCTCAGTGTATTGCACCTGCCTCTGTGGGGTAGGTGGGAGAACATTAAAGCATCTGTCAGTTTCCTGTGGCGTAGATTACTTTTCCCCATGACTCACTTTTTTAAGCTACCACCCGGCTCATAGAATCCCTGAAAATTTAAGATGCAAAAGTCAGCTCTCACAAGCTGGCATCTGCTGGCCCCAGGTCATTCCGCCCCCTGTGCTGTGGGCATATCTGGCTGAGCAGGCCGAGGCTGGTCCGTATCCCAAGAGTAGTACAGGGACAACTGGAGCAAGGGGAGAACACCGAGCTGGGAGGCTGCTGGGGGTAGAGGGGTCCCAGGGGACCAAGTGGAGCCCCAGTTCCCCCTGGCTGTGCACCCTTAGGCTTCTCAGGGTGCCGGGCTGCTCACACCAGGCGCTTGCTTTCCCATTTGTATTTTGTTGGCGTGACACTGGTTTGCATGCCGGCATGCTCAGTGACTCAGTCGAGTCACTTTGTGACCAATTCTTTGTGACCCCACGGACTGTAGCCCTCCAGGCTCCTCTGTCCATGGGATTCTCCAGGCAAGAACACTGGAGTGGGTTGCCATTTCCTTCTCCAAAGGCTCTTCCTGACCCAGGGATAGAACCAGATCTGCATTGCAGATGGATCCTTTACTGCTGAGTCACCGGAGAACAGTCATATAAGTTTCAAGTGTAAAACTTTATTTTTCTACTTTTGTATACCCTCCAGTATGCTCACCCCTAAAATTTTAGTTTCCATGTTCAGCATACCCTTGATCACTTTCATCCTTCCCACTCCTACCCTTTCCCTTCTGGGAACCAATATTCTGTTCTCTGTATCTATGTGTTTGTTTTGATTTGGTTTGGCTTGTTCATTTATTTTGTTTTGATTGTTTGTTTTTTAAATTCCACATATGAGTGAAACCATGGGGTATTTGTCTTTCTCCATCTGACTTATCTCACTTAACATAGTACCCTCAAGTTCTATCCATGTTATCACAAATGGCAAGGTTTCATTTTTTCATGGCTGAGTAGTATTCCATTGTGTGTATTTGTGTGTGTGTGTGGTATGCGAATGTATATATGTATATATACCACATTGTTCTTAAGCAGTCTTTCTGGATGTATCTCCTCACACAAGGGAAACCAGGGGAACAAAAGCAAAATTTAAAACAATGAGACTACATCAAGCTAAAAAGGAAACCATCAGCAAAAAAAAAATTGCCACATGAGAGAAAATATTTGCAAGTCATATATCTTATAAGGGGTTAATAGCCAAAATATATAAATAACTCACCTAACTCAACAACAACAAAACATCCAGTGAAAAAAATGGGCAGATATCTGAATGACATTTTCCACACCAGCTTCTGAGAACAGTCTGTTAGCTGTTTGGGGGTTTTGGGAGCCAGCTCTTAAACTGCTGACAAGTTGAAATCAGCTGTGTTGGGAGTATTTTATACCATGGAACACAGCAAGCTCCAAGAGACAGGGTTTTTTTTAACTTTATTTTACTTTACATTACTGTATTGGTTTTGTTTTACAGGAGAGCTAGTGGCTGTGTTCCTCCTAGCACATCATTCCTCCCTTCTTCCTAAACCTGTTTCCTTTTCTGTAAATGGAGAAGAGCCTTGGCCCCTGCCCTGGGGAACTGAGGGTTTGAATGGGAATGTAGTATACAATAAAATTCCTAGCTGAGTGCCTGAATGCTGCTTGTGTGCACTGAGGTAACTGCCCCAACACATCATGGCAGGGGAATGTACCAGCCGTAGCCCCTTCCAGGAGAGAGGTGAGGAGTCAATCAGTCCATACTTACAGGTGTTGAGCCAGGGTTAAACCCAGACCTCTCTGGATCGAAAGTAGCCTCATAAACTCCTCAACTCAGCTGCTGAGACCCAGATGTGAGACAGGCAGGTGCCCCTGCAGCGCCTGCACCTGTGTTTGGAGGAGGGGAAGAGGAAGGCAGCTCACACCCTGTCCAAAGGTCCGCTGCTACTCAGCACCGCCCACAGCAGCCGGCTTGTCTTCCTGGAGCTGACCTCTGGTAGGCAGGCAAGGATGGGAGAGGAAAGAGTGACCTGGCTATGCCCTGCCTTCCAGGGATCCAGCCATACTGCAGCCCTAAGCCCACCCAGTACCCCTACCCCACCTGTTCTCCCCACAGCCCACAGGGTCCTGCACACTTGCCAACCAGAGACCGTGGGCTTGGAGGAGACCCCTGGCTAGAAGAGCTATAGATCTCATTAGAGAGACCTCTTCTCTGAAGGGGAAACCCACACACACACAGAGGTCAGGGCCCAAAGAACATGTCTAAACATGCAGCTGGCACTGCAGAGGGACTTCACAGGGACACACCCAGGTCATTCCAGGTAGAACTGTCACATTTAGCAAATAAAATCCAGGATGCCAGTTAAATTTTAATTTCAGATAAATAGCAAGTAATTTTACTCTCAATGTGCCCCATGCTCTGTGGTCTAAACACAGTGTGGGATCTACTAGGAGGAGGATGGGCACATGGATGGGGCACCCCTTGTGATACTCCCCTCAGCCCCTGAACGCAGCCCACCTGGGTGGGTGGGGTGATCACAGTGACAGGAACACCAGAAGAATAAGCACCTTAGATGCTCTGTGAAAACTTTCTCCTACTGCACGTGTTTCCCTGGAAGGTTCTCTGTGAGTGGAGAACAAAGCATTGTCTGTAGTCAAGGAGTGGGTGTGGCAGAGAAATGATGTTTTCAGTGTGGATGGATGGTTCTTGGGTGCGTGTCTGTGTGGAGAAGAAGCCAGCAGAGGGGAGGCAGGTGGAGGTGAGGAAGCGCAGGTCTCTGCAGGGCAGGAGGGAGGAGGCGGGAGGTCTGAGAAGTTGGTCCACAGTCACCCGTGGGAACCTGCCACTTCATCAGACACACGATGAGCTTTGGGCATTAGATGGAGCCACAGCCAAGCTTCCTGTGTTGTGTTAAGTCACTTTAGTCTTGTCTGACTCTGTGCAACCCTATGGACTATAGCCCATTCAGCCTCCTCTGTCCATGGGATTTTCCAGGTAAGAATACTGGAGTGAGTTCCTATTTCCTTCTCCAGGGGATCTTCCTGACCCAAGGATCGAACCCCATCTCTTACATCTCCTGTATTGGCAGGTGGGTTCTTTACCACTAGTGCCACCTGGGAAGCCCTGCCCAGCTTCCTAAATTTCCCTAAATTGAGTTTTGCTGGCTCCCTTTTCTAGAGGATTAGTGAAGAAAACATTGTGTTTTTCAGAGTATCTCAGGTCTCCCTTCCTCCAGTTGAGATGAAGAGTGAAGGAAAGAAGGAGCCACGGGCTGCAAATTTGACAAGTTTAATGAAAGTCTTAAGTTCAAAGTGATCCATCACCCAAGATCTCAGCTGCCCAAACTTCAAGGAGAAACAGCTCTTAGCCCTGTGGATCAGAACCATCCTTCAGATGAAAAGGAACCTATACTTGACAGCACTCACTTGATAGACTCCTTTCCAGAATTCTCCTCTTGGTAATAAAATGGTCTCTAGGAAACCTTTTATGTTCTTGTTGGTGGAATTGCCTGGGCTGTTTTCAAAGGTTCTGAAGACTGTGTGGCAGGTGCATACGTGCCCAAATGAGCCCATTTCCCTGAGGTTCCTGCCATAGTGTTTTCAATCTTCAGGGGCTCCTCGGTCGCCATGGAGGTCAAGAGGTGCCAGAACCTCAGTGATCTGTGTTCCACAGATGAGCAGGAAAGTACATGCGGCACCAAGGAGCATGCAGTAAACACACGAAGTTATTTCTGCTGCGGCAGCTCTGCAGGAGGAAAGGGCGAGGGTCAGAATTCCCGAGGTGAGCCACACGCTGTGCTCCAAGCAGGGAGCTCTGCATCTCATCCGCAGGCATCAGCCACACGGAGTCTCAGCACGATGGCCTACAGGCTGCATTCTGCCTTCTCTGGCTCCTGCCCCTGCCCAGACAGTGTCCTCACTGCCTGCAAGGTCATAGAGCTACCCCCAGGCTGCTGTGAACTTGCAAGACCCTGGGGGAGCAGAGGAGGTGGACTGAGGCTGGCAGAGGGCTCTGGGAGATGGCTGTTGTGATCTGCTTTCCCTCCATTGGGTATCAGCGTAGGGTTCTGCTTGAAGTCCTCATCTCCTCTTTAGATAAAATTTTTTTTATTGAAGTATAGTTGATTTACAGATATGTGGTAGCTTCTGGTGTACAGCAAATTGATTCCATTATATATATTGTCTTTCATAGGTAAAAATACTTAAGTGGATTGCCATTCCCTTCTCCAGGGGAACTTCCAAGCCCAGGGACTGAACCAGGGTCTCCTGCATGGCAAGAAAACTCTTGACCGTCTGAGTCACCAGGGAAGCCCTATGTAATATATATTCCATTATAGGTTACTATACTTGCTATGCAGTAGGACTTTGTTGTTTATCTGTCTCATATGTAGTACTTTTAGCCCAAACTCCTAATTTATCCCTGCTTCCCCACCTCCCCTTTTGGCAACCATGAGTTTGTTTTCTATGTCTGTGAGTCTGTTTTGTAAACAAGTTCATTTGTAACCTGTTTTATATCCCACACGTAAGCTCTCATATGGTGTTCGTACTCTCTGTGTGACTGACTTAGTGTGACAGTCTCTGGGTCCATCCATGTTGCTGCACATGGCACTATCTCATTCTTTTTAATGGCTCAGTAACATTCCATGGTATGCATGTATATGGGCATCCCTAGTAGCTCAGATGGTGAAGAATCTGCCTGCAATACAGGAGACCCAAGTTTGATCCATGGGTCAGAAAGATCCTCTGGAGAATGGAATGGCTACCCACTCCAGTATTTTTGCCTGGAGAATTCCATGGACAGAGGACCCTGGTGGGCTATGTACCATATTTTATTTATCCATTCATCCATCAGTGGACATTTAGGTTGTCTTATCTATTGTAAATAGTGTTGCTGTGAACAATGAGTATATGTATCTTTTCTGATTGGCGTTTTCTTTGGATATATGCCCAGGAGTGGGATTGCAGGGTCATATGGCAACTCTATTTTTAGCTTTTGAAGAAACCTCCATACTGTTTTCCACAGTAGGTGCACCAGTTTACATTCCCACCAACAGTGTAGAAGGACTCCCTTTTCTCCATACCCTCTCCAGCATTTATTGTAGACTTTTAATGATAGCTATTTTGAGCAGTGGGAGGTGATGCCTCACTGTAGTTTTGATTTGCATTTCTCTAATGATTAACATGAAATTAAAAGACATTTACTCTTTGGAAGGAAAGTTATGACCAACCTAGATAGCATATTGAAAAGCAGAGACATTACTTTGCCAACAAAGGTCCATCTAGTCAAGGCTATGGTTTTTCCTGTGGTCATGTATGGATGTGAGAGTTGGACTGTGAAGAAGGCTGAGCTCTGAAGAATTGATGCTTTTGAACTGTGGTGTTGGAGAAGACTCTTGAGAGTCCCTTGGACTGCAAGGAGATCCAGCCAGTCCATTCTAAAGGAGATCAGCCCTGGGTGTTCTTTGGAAGGAATGATGCTAAAGCTGAAACTCCAGTACTTTGGCAACCTCATGGGAAGAGTTGACTCATTGGGAAAGACTCTGATGCTGGGAGGGATTGGGGGCAGGAGGAGAAGGGGACGACAGAGGATGAGATGGCTGGATGGCATCACGGACTCAATGGACGTGAGTCTGAGTGAACTCTGGGAGTTGGTGATGGACAGGGAGGCCTGGCGTGCTGCAATTCATGGTGTTGCAAATAGTCGGACACTACTGAGCGACTGAACTGAACTGAACTGAATGATTAGCAAAGTTGAGCATCTTTTCATATGCCTATTGGCCAACTGTATGTCTTCTTTGGGAAAATGTCTATTCGGATTTTCTGCCCATTTTTTAATTCATTGTTGGCAGGGTTGTTGTTATTGGATTGTACAAGCTGTTTGTATATTTTGGAAATTAAGCCCTTCCCAGGCATAGATGCATAGTGCAGAGAAGCACTCTGCTCACCAGTACCTTCCCTGCTCTGATCAAGGGGTAGGCAGATGGCAAGTTGACCAGTCAGGGGCTGAGTCCCTTGACTTTGAAGTTGGGCGGTGTGGTAGAGTTTCCAGAGATGGAGTCTGTTCCCTTGGCTTGGCATGGTAACTTTCTTTGACCAATAGAACACAGAGGAAGAGAAATACAGAGGCGTCATGCCCCAGACTTGGGAGCTGGGCAGCCTCCACGTCCCCCTCCTGGAAGCTAGCCACCACCATGGACGAAGTACCGCTTCACTGAGGGCACCGTGCTGTGAGGGAGCCCAGCTAGCACATGGAGGGCTCATGGGAGATCAGATGGAGGTGGGGCCACACGGGCATCTACCTGAACCTTCCAGCTCAGCCACGCTACCAGCTGGATGGCTGAGAGAGTGACCCCATCCAAGTCCACATGGGTCAGAAGAACCAGCAGGTGGGCCCTGCCCGAAATCCAACCACTGAACTGTGGGAGATTATGAATCAGTGATGTTTTAAGCCACAACACTCTTGGATGGTTTGTTATACAAGGGAAAACCAAGGCAGGGAGAGTGGCACAGGCTGGGAGAGGCCCAGAGTTTAACCAGCCAAGAGGAGCTCCCCTAACTGTTGTCTGTGCTTCCTCAGACCCAGAACCCCTCCTGCCAACTGCAGTTTGTGAGTAACAGCTCGTGCTGATGCAGCAAGACCCTGTGCGCCCCCTAGACTATGTCATGAGGGTCTTTAGTCTCCTCCTGGCAGGTCCCCCTTTGATTTCTGTTCAGCTTTAATGAGTCCTCCTAACAGTGGTGATTACACGACAGAATTAATTCTGGACCTGACACTGATGGGTTCCATCTTTGGTTCCCCGTATCCCCAGGATACCTCCAGGCATGTTGGTGTCTTAACTCATCTTCTGTAACTTAACAAAGGGACCACCCAGCCTGGGGCAGCTCCATGTCACATGTCCCACAGCACAGGCTTCCTGAACTGTCTCCCTATTTCCTCTGCTATGCCTACACTGACTTGAGATGTCTATAACTCTCTGCAGTGTCTATACTGATCAGAGACGTCTCCCTAGTTCATCTGGGTGTTTCTATACCAACAAGGAGTGCCTCCATAATTTCCCTGGTGTCCCTACACTGAACACGGTCCCCCCTTGTCCCCATGCTGTGTCTACACTATGAATGGGCACCCCCTTTTCTCCTCCGTATCTATACAGCCAGGGATGTCTACCTTGTCCCCCTATACTCACCCTAAATATATCCCTGTTTCCACTGCTGTGTCTACGCTGACTTTGGATGTGAGATGTCCACTTAGTTTCCTGCAGTTTCTATGTGGACCTGGTTTATTTCCTCAGTTCCCTTGGTATGTCAACAGTGGCCAGTGGTAACCCCTTAGCTCCCCCAGTGTATCCGTGCTAACCTGGACCTCTCTAGTTCCCTGGTTTTTAGCACTGACCTGAGAGAGCTCCCTAGTTCTCCTGATGTATCTACACTGTACATCATGGATGTATGGATGTCCCTCTAACTCCTCTGGCAGGTCTACACTCACCTGGAATGTCTCCCTAATTCTCCTTCTGGGTCTGCACTGGCCTGGATTTCCTCCCTATTTCCCTTTGTCTATACCAAACTAGGAGGCTTCCCGAGAGCCTTGTTGTGTCTACACTGACCTAACACCATTCTCTAGTGCCCTGGAGTATCTACACTAACCTGGGGTGGCTCCCTAGCTCCCGCATTGTGAGAAGACTGCCCTGGGGTGTCTCCTTCTCCTCTGCTGTGTCTGCAGCTGCCTGGGGCATGTCTTCACCAACCAACCAGGGATGGCTTCCCAGCTCCCCTGGCACATCCACACTGACCTGAGAGTGATCCCATGTTCCCTTGTTTTGTCTATACGGACCTTTCAGAGATTCTCTGGTCACAGGTTTTCCCCAGGGAAATTCTGAGAAATTTGCAATTTCTTACCAGACGAAACATGAAAACTTTGTCCTTAATTCCACCCCCCCATCCCCTTTGCCCCCCCAACATATACCTTTTTATAGTTTTAATTTATTGGTTAAACTAATGGTGGCAATCCATGAGCTGTGTCAAAGAGTGTACAGATATATGTGGGCATATTGTATGTGTGCTAACACATTACTGAAGGACACATTTCAATAAAGATTTCTGTGTAATTCAGAAAAATTTAAATCACCTACAGTGTCTACACTGATTTGGAATAACTTTCTCATCCCCCTGATGTGTTACAATGACCCTGGACATCTCTCTGCTTCCTTTGCTGTGTCTACAACGACTTGTGTTGTCCTCTGTTCACCTTGTATGTAAACACTGATGTGGACAGAGGATGTGGCAGAGCTGTCTGCAGAGCTGGGCTGGGGTAAGGGCTGAGGATGGCTGGCCTGGGCCTCATATGGGTCATAGGAAGACTCACAATCCCATGAAGGGGCTGCATCACAGGTGGTGAGCTCCCCATCACTGGGAGGGTTCAAGCAGAGATGGGGTGATTGACCCACAGCTCAGTTCTTGGGGAGAAGTCAGACCTGACAGAGTTCCTCTCTTCCAGGCTCCCTGATGATCAGTGTTGGAAATGGCACCTGAGAAGCTTTAGCATTTCAGGGTTTGGCTTCTCCCTGTAGTCTGACTCAGGCTCTGGGGTGGGGCCTGAGGACCCCCTTGCTTCTGCAGCTGCCCCTAGGTCTGAGAGTCCTCATTCCTGGGGTCTGAGAGCTCAGGTCTGGGACTGACCTTGGACCCAACTCTGTTCAGACAGGGCTCCAGGAAGGCAAGGTCTCTAACCCATTGCTCGGAACAACTCTGGCTCCAGGCAGATTCTCCCACAGTGTGTGTTGGGGACATTTAACAAAGAGGGAGGTCAGTGCCCCCTTCCCCTCTCCAGCACCAGGCCTACAAGACAAGAGCCCTAATCCTGGGGACACTGATGTTCAGCCTGTGGAGATGAGCCCTGGACACTGACAACCCCGTCAGGAAGTCCCGGGAGGAGGCAGCGCTCGGAGAAGTCTGGTCCCAGCCCACGGTGTCCTCCTGCAGGAGGGGTCTTCCCACTGTGACCGCTAAGGATGCACTGAATGAGTCTCCCCTCCCTGAATGGTTGGCAGGTGGTCTTGCTTTGAAATCAAACTCAAGTAGGGAGCAGCATCCACATTGGGTGCTGTACGTGGACTGATTGTCAGGCACAAGGTTTGTGCCCCCTGTTCCTCTGTGTCCACTTGGGGGTCAGAGGAGGAAGCCCAGGGAACCGTATCTGTGGGTGGTCACCCCAGCATCACCCTCCATCAGGACAGGACCTGGGAGGTGGGATCTAGGTCAAGCAGCTTCAGGTGGGAACAGGCTCTTGCTCCCATGATCCATCCACCCAGGAGAAACTGTGCTGAATGCCCAGGATTCCCACAGGAAGTGACCCCGGAACCCAATCTCTGCTGGTCACAGTGACGTCAGCACAGGGCACAGAAGGTGGGCTGAACCATGGGCTCAGGTGACCAGGCCAGATCTTCTCCTGCTTGGGATTAGTTCCACCAAGGGGTGGGGGGCAGGCCTCAGGGAGCTTGGGGGAGGGGTTCTGTCTCAAGTGAGGCTCCCAGATCACCCTGGAGCACCTGATGGATCCCCAGGTAGCAGTGCCCTGGACCCTCAAGGTACTCTTGGGCTTGATGCTCGCTCTCCAGGGGGTGCACTGCTGATGACAGCCTCTGCCTTGGAGAGGGAGCTGACTTGCACTTTGCAGACAAGACCTAGGGTAGCTGCTCTGACCCCACTAGAAACCCAGGTTCAGCTCTGAACACCCTCTACTGGTACTTCAGTAAAAATCCTCAGGTGATCCAAGAGTCTGAATCCACAGAGACCGCCAACCAAGCTGGGCCCACTTGGAGATCCATGGACCCCTCCAGTAGGTAACTAAGTGGTTGTGATTCTGCCCTCAGTCAGAAGTGGTGATTTATGTCGGAACTTTGCTCAGTTATTCAAAAGTTGCCTAAAAGAATGATTTGCCTAGAGTTTACTGAACTTTCAACACAATAGTAAATTAGTATGTTTTACATTAAAAATGTAATATTAATAAAGAGGATGTTAGAACTGTTAAAATTAAGAATATTTTCTAACAACTGGGTACAGTTAACTTAAATAATTCAGTAGGAAGCATGAAATCTTCCTGGAGGTATTTCTGCTTAAAGAAAACACATTTAAAGATGGATTATTCATTCCTTTAATTTCTCCTCAAATGCAATCATAAGTCCATATTATTAGATTTTCAATGAATATTAATTTCTTAAGGGAATACATCTGATTTTCTTTTCCACTCCTAGGTTTATTAGGTGTAATCAACATAAGACATTGTGTAAGTTTAAGTTGTAGAGTGATAATTTGATACAAGTATATATTGCAAAATGATAAACACAATTAGGTTAGTTAACACCTCCATAACCTCACAAAATTACCTTTTTCTTTGAGATGAGAGTATTTAATATCTATTCTCACAGCAATTTTCAAGTATGTGATTCAGTATTAACTATTGTCACCATGCTATATGTGGAATCCCCAGAATTAATCTTACATCTTACAACTGGAAGTTTGTGCCCTTTGATCAACAGTTCCCTCACCCCCACAGCCCCTGAAAAACCACCAATCTTCTGTGTTTCTGAGTTTGCTTTTTTTATATTCCCCATATAAGTGAAATCATATAGTATTTATCTTTTTCTGTGGCCATTTTAAACGTATTAGTTGTGATCCACGAATATGGGATATTTCTCCATTTGAGTATTCTTCAACCTCTTTCATTAAGTTCTTATAGTTTTCAGTGTATAGTTTTCACCTCCTTCTTTAAATTTATTCCTAACTATTTAATTGCTTTTGATGTTACTGTGAATGCATTTTTTTCTTTTTCAGATGTTTCATTGTTTGTGTATAGATCCATGTCGATGTGTAGCAAAACAAATACAGTATTGTAAAGCAAAACAAACTAAAAAAATAAAAAATAATTTAAAAAAAATAAAAAAATAAAAATTAAAAAAAAAAAAGGCAACTGTTTTCTGCATGCTGATCAAGTACCTTAAGATTTCACTGTATATGTTGATTAGTCCTAACAGTTTTTTGGTTGGGTCTCTATATAAGATCATATCACCCACAATAAAAATAATTTTATTTCTTCCTTTCTGATTTGGGTGACTTACTCCTTTACCTACCCTGATTCCTCTGGCTGGGACTTCTAGTATTGTGTTGAATAGGAGTACTGAAAGTGGACATTCTTGTCTTGTTTCTTAATTCAAAGGAAAAATCTTCAACCTTTTAAGTATGGTGTAGATGTGAGCATGTTTTATATAGCCTTTATTTTGTTGAGATATGCTCCTTTTTTTAAATTTTGCTTTACAATACTGTATTGGTTTTGCCATACTTCAACATAGAATGAAAAATAAAAATCATATGATCATCTCAGGCAGATTCAGAAAGAGCATTTGAAAAAAAATACAACATCCATTCATGATAAAAAGTCTTCATTCATGATAAATAATCTAGAAGGAACTATACTTAATTTGTTGAAGACTTTTTATCATGAAAGGATGTTGTATTTTTTTCAAATGCTCTTTCTGAATTTACCTGAGATGATCGTATGATTTTTATTTTTATTCTATCATGGTGATTGATTTGCGGGTATGGATCAATTCTTGCATGCCAGGAATAAACCCCACTTGATTTTGGTGAAATGCAACATTGAATCCAGTTTGCTAACATTTAATTGAGAATTTTTGCATCTAAATTAATCAGGGATATTAGTCTGTAGTTTTCTTCTTGTGTTCTTATCTAGTTTTAGTTTTCTGGCCTCGTAAAATGATTTTGGAGTGTTCCCCCCTCCCTTTGATTTTTTGGAAGAATTTGAGAAAGATCAACCTTAGTTATTCTTTAAATGATTCACAGAATTCATCAGTGAGCCATCTGGCCCCAGGCTTTTGTGTGTTGAAAAGTTTTTGATCCTTGGTTCAGTAGCCTTACAAGTTATAGGTCTGTTCTTATTTTCTATTTCCTCATGATTCAGTCTTAGAATGTAGATGTTTCTAAAAATTTCCATTTCTTATAGGTTGTCCAATTAGTTGTCTTATAGTTGTTCATAGTAGTCTCTTATGATCCTTTGTTTGTCTGTGGTATCAGACAAACTTCTCCTCTTTCATTTCTGATATTATTTATTTGAACCCTCTCTGTCTTAGTCTAGCTAAAACTTTATCAATTTTGTTAATCTTTTCAAAGAACCAGCTCTTAGTTTCATTGATCTTTTAAACTGATTTTCTATTCTCTATTTCATTTATTTTCCACTCTGATTTTTTTTTTTTTCCTTCTGCTAACTTTGGTCTTTGTTCTTTTTCTCAATCCTTTGGATGTCAAGTTGGGCTTCACAGATAGCTCATTTGGGAAAGAATCTGCCTACAATGCAGGAGATCCCAGTTCAATCCCTGGGGTGGGAAGAACCCCTGGAGAAGGGAAAGGCTAGCCACTCCAGTATTTGACCTGGAGAATTCAATGGACTGTTTAGTTCATGGACTCACAAAGAGTTGGATAGGACTGAGCAACTTTCACCTTCGCTTTTCTCTTAGAATTGCTTTTGGTGCATCCCATAGGTTTTGGCATGTTGTGTTTCTGTTTTCATTTGTCTCTAGGTATTTTTTATTTCTTCTTTAATTTCTTTGATGACCCATTTCTTGTTCAGTAACATCTTCAATCTCCATTTTTTTTTGTTTTTTCCAGTTTTCTTCTTCATATAGGAACATATATGTTCCTACTTGCCATAGCATTGTAGTCAGAAAAGATACCTAATATGATTTTAATCTTCTTAAATTAATTGAGACTTGTTCTGTGGCCTAATGTGATCTATCCTGGAGAATGTTCCATGTACAGTAGAGTAGAATGTATGTTCTGCTTTTAGATAAAATGTTCTGTATATATCTATTCAGCCTATCTGGCCTAATATGTTATCTCAGGCTAGTGTTTCCTTACTGATTTTCTGTCTGGATAATCTGTCCATTGATACGAGTATTAAAGTCCTCTACTACTATTGTACTGCTGTCAGTTTTCCCTTTAGATCTGTTAATATTTGCTTTATATATTTCAATGCTCTTATGTTGAGTGCATATACATATATCTATATCTTCTTCCCTAATTGACCCTTTTATCCTTTATGCAGTGTCCTTCTTTGCCTTTCATTACAGTCTGCTTTAAAGTCTGCTTAGTCGGATATGAGGATTGCTACACCAGTTTTCTTTTCAGTTCAATTTGTTTGGAATATTTTTCTCCATCTCTCCACTTTCAGTCTATCTGTTTCTCTGAAGTGAGCCTTTTGTAGACCATATATAGATGGACTTGTTTTTTAACCCATTAAGCCACTCTATGTTTTTTGGTTGGATAACTTAGTCCATTTACATGTAAAGTGATTATTAATAGGTGTATACTTTCTGCCATTCTGTTGTTTTCTGTTTTTCTATAATAGTTTCTCTCTATTTTTTTTTATTCTTCTCTTTCTCTCTTTCCATTCAGTTTAATGGCTTTCTTTAATGTTATGTTTAGATTCCTTCTCAGTTTCTTTTCTATATTCAGTATCAGTTTTTGCTTTGTGTTTACCATGAGGTTCATATAAATCTCTCTCTCAGTGTTTTAAGTTTTAAGTTGATGACAGCTTAAATTTGAACACAAACTAGAACTTACATTTTACATCTCCCCATATTTTATATTTTCAATGTTTTACATGTTTTATATCTTTTAATTTTATGCCTTCTTTAAATAAATATTGTAATTAAGTTAATGTTACAATTTTGTCTTTTAACCTTTATACTTGTTTATAAGTGATTGGTCCTTTGCCTTTACCATATATATATTTACCTTTTCCAGTGAGATTTTTACTTTAGTATGTTTTCTTGTTACCAAATAGAGCCATTTCTGTTCAACTTAAAGAAGTCCCTTTAACATTTCTTGTAAATCCAGTCTGGTAGTGATAAACTCCTTAAATTTTACTTAGGAAAACTCTTAATCCCTCCTTCAATTCTGAATGATAACCTTACTGGGTAGAGAATTCTTATTTGGAAGTTTTTTTTCCTTTCAACTTTGAATATGTCCTGCCACTCCTTTTTGACCTGCAAAGTTTCAGCTGAAAAATCTGCTGATAGCATCGTGTTTTTCCTTTGCACTTTTTTCCCTCTTGCTGCTTTTATGACTCTCTCTTTAACTTTTACCATTTAAAGTACAATTGGTCTCAGTGTGGATTTCTTCGCATTCATCTTACTCAGAACTTTTTCGGACTTCGTGAACTTGGTTATCTGCTTCCTTCCTCAGATTAGGAATATTTTCAGTCATTACTTTTTCAAAAAAGTTTTCTGGCCCCTCTCTCTTTCTCCTCCTTGTGGAACCCTTGTAATAAAATTTGTTGTTGTCCCAAAAGTCCCTTATATTATCCTTACTTTTATTTTATTTTTCTTTTTATTGCTGCTCTATCTGGGTGGGCTCCATTGCTTTGCCTTCCCACTCACTGATCCTTTCTCTGCTTTATCTAGCCTGCTGTTGACCCCCTCTACCTCATTTTTAAGTTCAGTTATTGTATTCTTCAGCTCTGTGATTTCTATTTGGTACTTCCTTTTATTTTCTTATCTCTTTGTTGAAGCTCTTCTGTGTTCATTCATTTTTCATGTTCAATGAGAATCCTGAGGACCATTACTTTCAATTCCTTGTCAGGTAGATTGATTATCTCCATTTCATTAAGATCTTGTTCTTTCATTTGTAACATATTGTTCAATATCCCTTGTTTTGCTTGACTTTTTTTTTTTTAATGTATTAGGCAAATTAGCTACCACTCTCAGTCTTGAAGGAGTGGCCTTGTGTGGGAGATGTCTTCTGGATCCCAGAAACACAGTCCCCCCTGGCTACCACAGCTAGGCACTCAAGGCCTGTCCTCTGTGTGGGCTGCACACAGCCTGCTGCTGCAGAGGGGTCGATGAAGTTCTCGCCCAGTCTAGCTGTAATGCACAGCTGCAGTGTGACAGTGGAAAGGGCTCCAAGCTGGCACATCAACCAGGCTAGTAGATTAGAAGGAATGTTCCAAAATGACACCTGTCATGCCAACATTAGCAGGATAGATGGAGATCACAAAAATGGCACCCACCAGTGTCTCTGTCCCCAGAAGTCCCAATAGTTTCCTGCTTCCCCAGCATATGCTTAAGAGTAATCAGTGTGTCTCCTGCATGAATTGTCTAGGTGCTCTTCAAATGGGTGTGTTTTCACTGGCTCCTGGGGCAAATGAATCTGTGCATAAGCCCTCTAAGAGTAAATTCTCCATTCCCTGTAGTTCTGTGGTTTTCCTGGACATAATCCCCACTGGTTTTCAAAACTAGGCAGCTTTAGAAATTTGTCTTTTTGCGCAGGGTCTAAGGTTTATGGTGCCTCGTTGGAGCACAAACCCCTCACTCCTTAGGGAAATTTTCTGTATTTTGGAGATTCCTCTTGATTGTGGATCACTGTCCTAGGATGGGGCACATGTCTTTCAGTATGACGTCATGTTTCTTCATCTTCTGCTCATTCTGATGCTGTCCTGTTATCTCTTGTTGTAGATAGCTTTCTGGTATTTTTCAGAGGAAATTTTTTTGTAGGTTCGTTGCATCTGTGAGGTGAGTTCAGGGTCTTCTGACACCACCATCTTGAAACACTCCTGCCTCTATTTTATGAATGTATGCATTTATTGCTGAAACTTCCCTCTCAGAACTACATTTTCAGCATTCCATGAGTTTTGGTTAATATTTGCTAAATATATTTAGGTGCTCTGGTGGTTGAATGCATATGTATATTTCCAAATGTTATATCTTCTTGAAGAATTGACCCCTTTATCATTATGTAATAACTCTCTTTGTCTCTTGTTTCCATTTTTTATTTAAAGTCTATTTTGTCTGATATAAGTATAGCTACTTTGGTTCTCATTTGGGTTTCAATTAATGGAATACCTTTTTTCATCCCTTCACTTTTAGCGTAGGTAGACCTTTTGTGACTGGTGATAGAAGCAAGGTCTGATGCTGTAAAGAGCAGTATTGCATAAGAACCTGGAATGTTAGGTCCATGAATCAAGGCAAATTGGAAGTGGTCAAACAGGAGATGGCAAGAGTGAACATCGACATTCGAGGAATCAGCGAACTAAAATGGACTGGAATGGGTGAATTTAACTGAGATGACCATTATGTATCCACTACTGTAGGCAGAAATCTCTTAGAAGAAATGGAGTAGCCATTATGGTCAACAAAAGAGTCTGAAATGCAGTACTTGGATGCAATCTCAAAAACGACAGAATGATCTCTGTTTGTTTCCAAGGCAAACCATTCAATATCATAGTAATCCAAGCCTATGCCCTGACCAGTAATGCTGAAGAAGCTGAAGTTGAATGGTTCTATAATACCTACAAGACCTTTTAGAACTAAAACCCAAAAAAGATGTCCTTTTCACTATAGGGGACTGGAATGTGAAAGTAGGAAGTCAAAAACACCTGGAGTAACAGGCAAATCTGGCCTTGGAGTACGGAATGAAGCAGGGCAAAGACTAATAGAGTTTTGCCAAGAGAATGCACTGGTCATAGCAAACACAAGAGAAGACTTTACACATGGATATCACCAGATGGTCAACACCAAAATCAGATTGATTGTATTCTTTGCAGCCAAAGATGGAGAAGCTCTATACAGTCAGCAAAAACAAGACTGGGAGCTGACTGTGGCTCAGATCATGAACCTCTTATTGCCAAATTCAGATTTAAATTGAAGAAAGTAGGGAAATCCACTAGACCATTCAGGTATGACTTAAATCAAATCCCTTATGACTATACAGTGGAAGTGAGAAATAAATTTAAGGGACTAGATCTGATAGAGTGCCTGATAAACTATGGACAGAGGTTCATGACATTGTACAGGAGATAGGGATCAAGACCATCACCATGGAAAAGAAGTGCAAAAAAAATGAAATGGCTGTCTGAGAAGGCCTTAAAAGTATCTGAGAAAAGAAAAGAAGTGAAAAGCAAAGGAGAAAAGAAAAGATATAAGCATCTGAATGCAGAGTTCCAAAGAATAGCAAGGAGAGATAAGAAAGCCTTTCTCAGCAATCAATGCAAAGAAATAGAGGAAAAGAACAGAATGGGAAAGACTAGAGATCTCTTCAAGAAAAATCAGGATGCTTGGGACTGATGCACGGGGATAATCCAGAGAGAGGGTGTGGGGCGGGAGGGTGGAGGTGGGGGTCGGGATTGGGAGTTCATGTACACTCATGGCTAATTCATGTCAATGTGTAACAAAACGAATACAGTATTGTAAAGCAAAACAAACTAAAAAATTAAAATTAATTAAAGAAAAAAAAAAAAGAAAATTAGAGATACCAAGGGAACATTTCATGCAAAGATGGGCTCAGGCTGGATGGCATCACAGACTCGATGGACCTGAGTTTGAGTGAACTCCAGGAGTTGGTGATGGACAGGGAGGCCTGGCGTGCTGCGATTCATGGGGTTGCAAAAAGTCGGACACGACTGAGTGACTGAACTGCGCTGATACCCTTAAAGCTGAAGTGAGTTTCCTATGAACAAACAAATACATGGATCTTGCTTATTTTTATCCATCTAGTCACTCCATGTTTTTGACTGGAGAATTCAATCCATTTACATCTAGAGTAATTATTGATAGGTAAGAATTTGCTAATGCCATCTTCTTAGTTGCTTTCTTGCTGTTTTAGAATTGTATTATTCCTTCTTTCCTCTTTTGATGCCTACCTTGTGGATTGGTCCTGTTCTGTGGTGGTGTGCTCTGATTCCCTTCCCTTAACCTTTTGCCAATCTATCCTAGGTGTGCCTTGTAGTACTTTACATAAAACATCTTATTGATATGTGTCTAATTTATGCTGATGACAACTTAACTGCAATCACATGCAAAAACTACCCTTTATTTCTTTCTTTTGTGTTTTTAATCTCAGAGTTTACCTCTTTGTACCTTTTGTATTTGTTCATTTTAATTTTAATTTTTAAAAATTATAATAGCTGCAGTTATTAATACTCCTTTCTTTTTATCTTTATGTTATAATTAACAGATTAACACACCACCATTTCACAGAATTAGAGTTTTATTCATATGACTGCATATTTACCTTTTCCAGTGTGCTATATATTTTCATGTTACTACTTTGTGTCCTTTCATTTTAGATTGAAGAGTTCCTTTCAGCATTTCTTATAAGGCAGGTGTAGTGCCCCTGATGAACTCCACCAGCTTTTGTTTGTCTTTGATTCTCCTTCATTTCCAAAGGATGCCTTTTCTGGTAAGTGTACCCTTGACTGGTAGGGTTTTTTCATTCACCACCTTGAAGATATCGTCCTATTCCCTCCTGGCCTGAAAGATTTCTGCTAAGAAATCCATTGATAGCTAATGCAGGTACCTTTGTACATTAGAAACTTTTCCTCTCTTCCTGCTTTTATAATTCTCTCTGTCTGTGATTTTTTGATAGCTTCGTTATAACGTGTCTCAGAAAAGACTTCTTGGTTTGAAATCATGAAGTAACCTATTTCAGGTTTGGGATGTTCTCATCCATTATATCTTTAAATAAACTTTGTGTCTGCTTCTCCCTTTCTTCTCCTTCTAGAACTCCAGCGATTCTGATATTGCTTCTTTTGATATGTCCCATGGATCACTTAGGCTCTCGTATTTGTTTTGGTTTTCCTCCACTGAGTGGGCTATCTGAAAGTTTCTGTCCTATCTTATAACTCACTGGTTCTTTCTTCTTTCTGATCTATTCTTATATTGATGTCTCTATGCATTCTTTATTTCATTCACTGAATTCTTCAGCTCACAATTCTTCAGTTTACTTCCGTTTGGTTCTTTTTTTATGATTTCTATCTCTTTGTCAAATTTCTTATTTTGCTCTTTGGTGTTTTCCTGATTGCATTGAGTTGTCTTTTCTGTGTTTCCTTGTGGCTCCTTAAGTTTCCTCAAAGCAGCTATTTTGTATTCTTTATCAGGTAAATCACTAGTCTCCATGTCTTTGGGATCAGTTACTGAAAAGACCCTGATGCTGGGAAAGACTGCAGGCAGGAGGAGAAGGGGGCAATGGAGGATGAGATGGCTGGATGGCATCATCGATTCAATGGACGTGAATCTGAGCAAACTCGGGGAGATGGTGAAGGACAGGGAAGCCTGGAGTGCTGCAATCCATGGAATCACAAAGAGTCAGACACAACTTAGAGACTGAACAACTGGAGAATTATTGTGATATTTTCATGATGTCACAGTTCCTTGATTCTTCATCTTCCTTCACAAAAGGGGTTTTGTGTCACTATTTCCATGTTTTATATAGCAGTCACCTTCTCCATTTTTTATTAGCTACCTTCAAGTGAGAGACAACTTTTTGTTGGTCCTGCTACATGTTCTGTTTTCGCTGACCTAACACCTGCTCCATGTTTCTTGCTCCCTCTTGTGGCAGGATTCTTAAACTTGTGTGTCTTCTCTTGATCTTTCCACAGACCTATCTTGTTTTCCCGAAGGTGGCGCTACAGGTCAAGATTGTGGCTTTTCCCTTGGCCACAGACCCTGGCCTGTTTTCCATACCTGATCCCTGTCTACCAGAGCTTGCTCTCATTGCTACCTCCAGGATTTACACACAGGGAGCTTGCTGCAGAGTTGGGAGAGGAGTGGAGCTGGAATAGGGGAAATTAGGAATGCTCACAGTCCAGTTGGGAGGATCCTTGGGTAAAGTTTTCCCAGCAGCGCATGAGTCAGCTTCCTACTGGAATCCCAAATGCAACCAACAGAAATTGCATCCTTTAATGCCCCTGATATTCTTATTTGCATCTTTCCTGCTCTCACTCCCCAAGTCACAGATGCCCATGTTAATGCTCATTGCTGCAGGAGAGGAATGTGTTTCTTTAGCAGCATCGTGCATACCTGGGAATGCATACCCAGGCATTCACTCACACTATTCCTTTTCCTTCCAGGAGAGATAACTGCCTTCCTGTAGCACTAGGCTTGTGCCGCCTTAGGGGAAGAGGTGATGCTGGCAAAGTTCCTCTTACCACTCCAATAAATCCAGATTCACATACAAGCTTTTAACATACAAAATAAATATTTCTTTCTTTTTTCTTCCAACAGAGTGCTAGAACATCTCCTCTGGAAACCTGGATTTTTACAAAGGCTATCTCACCCATGGGTGTCTGCCCAAGTCAGTGTTCTCCAGGTGCTCCCAGGCTACAGCTGAAAGGAGATGAAGTTGGTTCACGCAGTGCTACCAGTTCAAAAGCCCGTGCTGTGGTCTGCCTGCCTGTTACCTGGAGAAGGACAGGTGAGCGAGACTCTTCTCCAGTCCCTCAGAGTGTGATACTGGATCCCATAAAGTCCTGCAGAGGACCCCTGTGTATAGGTGGATGCCAAATTTTAGTTGTCAAAGGGGACAGAGAGCGAGGGACATCTTATGCTGCCGTGGTGCTGACATCACCAGTGAATGTGTTAGTTAACCTTATGCTGATCATTTCACAATATATACGTATAAATCATTATCACTTAACTTGAACTTTTACAGCATTATATGTCAATTATAAAGTTGGGAAAGGAAAGTCGAGCTGGAATATCTTCCCAGGTATGTATATCTGAACTGAGAAGTCTCCCTTATTCCCCAACTCTGTCTATGCCAATCTGTAATGTCACTCAAATTCTCTAGCTGTGTTTACTGTGATATGGGATATCTCCTTAATTCAAACAGTGTGTCTCTTCTGACCTGGGAAGGATACCTGTTTCCCCAAAACTGTCTTCCTTTATTTCCCTACTATCTTAGGTGTGCCTCCCCTGAAGAGCAAAGGCCTCTAATTCCCCAAGCATTTCTATTCTGACATATTCATTGTTGTTGTTTAGTCACTAAGTCATGTCCAACTCTTTGTGACCACATGGACTGTTGCCTGCCAGGCTCCCCTGTCCACAGGATTTTTCAACCAAGTGTACTGGAGTGGGTTGCCATTTCCTTCTCCAGGGGATCTTCCCAACCCAGGAGCTGAACTCATGTCTCCTGCTTGACAGGCACGTTCTTTACCATCTGATCCACCAGGGATACGTCTTACCAAATCCACAGATGTGTCTACATAGATCTGAGATATCCCCTCATAGCCAAAGTGATTCTGTAATGACATAGGATGTGTCCCTATTCCTCAGGAATAGTCACTATAGAGGGACCTAAGGTCTGCCTGTTTCTTGATGTGTACAACCTGGCATCTTTGTTTCCCCAATTTCCCAGGTTTATCTACACTAACTTGAGATGTCCTCCAAATCCTCTATCTCATCTTATGTGTCTTCATTAACCTGGATATCTCCCTAATGTCCAGGTGTTTCTACACTGACTTGGGAGATCTCTCAAATGTCCAAGTTCTTGTACCCTATTTTTTGAAAGATAACTAAATTCCCAGGTGTGAGTTTCCTAAGCCGAGATGTGTCACTAAATCTCATGTGTGCATACACTGGCATGAAGTATATGTATTATTCAACAAGTGTGTCTATTCTAAAACAATGATGCCTCCATAATTCTTCAGGTTTGTCTTCTTTGACATGGTATCACTGCTAAATCTCTAGATGTGTTTTTTTTCTTGCTAGTTTTATTGAGATATAATTGACATGCAACACTGTATGGTCTGACTTACATACATCATGAAGTAATTAACACAATAAGCTTAGTGAACATCCATCATCTCATATATACAAAACATTACAGAAATAAAAAAAACATATTTTTCCTTTTGATGAAACAGGATTTACATTCTTAACAACTTTCAAATATAACATACAGCAGTGCTAATTATGTTTATCTTGTATATTACATTCATATTACTTATTTATTTATAACTAGAAGTTTGTACCTTCTGATTACCTTCATCTGATTCTCTGTTTACGCCATTGATTTCTTTACACTTTCTTTCCTTCTACTAAATTTGGGCTGCATTTGTTTTTCTTTTTCTACTTCTTTTAGGTGTAAGGCTGGGTTGTTTATTTGAGATATTTCTTGTTTCCTGAGGCCTGTATGGCCATAAACTTCCTTCTTAGAACTGCTTTTTTGCTGCCTCCCACAGATTTTGGATGTTTTCATTTTCTATCTGTAGATATTTTTATTTCCTCTTTGATTCAGTGACCCACTGGTTGTTATAGCATATAACATGTTATAATATCATATTGTTTATACTCCACATGTTTGTGTTTTGGGCAGTTTTTTTCTTGTTGTTGATTTCTAGTCTCATAACATGCTCAGAAAAGATGCTTAATTTGATTTCAATCTTAAATTTTATGAAACTTGTGTAGTCTGCTGCTTTTGGATGGAATGTTCTATATATATATATATATATCTACTTAGTCATCATGCAAAATGCTGGACTGAATGAATCACAAGCTGGAATCAAGATTGCTGGAAGAAATACCAACAGCCCCAGATATACATACACAGATGATACCACCCTAATGGCAGAAAGCGAAGAGGAACTAAAGATTAGTCTCTTGATGAAGGTGAAAGAGGAGAGTGAAAAAGTTGGCTTAAAATTCAACATTCAGAAGACTAAGATCATGACATCTGGTCCTATCACTTCATAGCAAATAGATGGGGAAGCAATGGAAACAGTAATAGACTTTATTTTCTTGGGCTCCAAAATCACTGCAGATGGTGACTGCAGCCATGAAATCAAGACACTTGTTCATTGGAAGGAAAGCTATGACAAACCTAGACAGTATATTAAAAAGCAGAGACATCATTTTGCCTGCTGCTGCTGCTAAGTTGCTTCAGTTGTGTCCGACTCAGGAATCAAGATTTCCAGGAGAAATATCAATAACCTCAGATATGCAGATGACACCACCCTTATGGCAGAAAGTGAAGAGGAACTAAAAAGCCTCTTGATGAAAGTGAAAGAGGAGAGTGAAAAAGTTGGCTTAAAGCTCAACATTCAGAAAATGAAGATCATGGCATCTGGTCCCATCACTTCATGGCAAATAGATGGGGAAACAGTGGAAACAGTGTCAGACTTTACAAAATCACTGCAGATGGTGACTGCAGCCATGAAATTAAAAGGCGCTTACTCCTTGGAAGAAAAGTTATGACCAACCTAGATAGCATAGTCAAAAGCAGAGACATTACTTTTCTGACTAAGGTCTATCTAGTCAAGGCTATGGTTTTTCCTGTGGTCATGTATGGATGTGAGAGTTGGACTATGAAGAAGGCTGAGCGCAGAAGAATTGAGGCTTTTGAACTGTGGTGTTGGAGAAGACTCTTGAGAGTCCCTTGGACTGCAAGGAGATCCAACCAGTCCATTCTGAAGGAGATCAGCCCTGGGATTTCTTTGGAAGGAATGATGCTAAAGCTGAAGCTCCAGTACTTTGGCCACCTCATGAGAAGAGCTGACTCATTGGAAAAGACCCTGATGCTGGGAGGGATTGGGGGCAGGAGGAGAAGGGGACGACCAAGGATGAGATGGCTGGATGGCATCACGGACTCAATGGACGCGAGTCTGAGTGAACTCCGGGAGTTGGTGATGGACAGGGAGGCCTGGTGTGCTGCGATTCGTGGGGTCGCAAAGAGTCGGACACGACTGAGCGACTGAACTGATAGTCACTCTGTTCCTTTGATGTTTCCACCCTCCCCAGCTCTGTTTACTAGGATGCAGATCTCAGATTCCCCTGACCTGAACCGAGAGGTCACTCTAAGTTGAATGACGTGTCTACACTGTCTGAGACATCCCCACATGTATGTACTCTGACGTCTCTGAATTTCCAGTCCGCCTACATTGACCTGGCTTGTCTCCTGAATTTCACAGGTTTGTCTCCAGCAACGTGGAAAACCCACTAATTCTTCATGTGCCTTTACTCACTGGAATATTGCCCAAATTCCCTATATCTGTCTAACCATGACATGGGTGTCTACTTGGTTTCCCAAATGTGGAAAATATGATCCAGGATGTCTATTCTGAACTCTAACTCTTTCTCCCCTAAACTGAGATATCGCCACCATTCCCCAGATGTGTCTGCTTTCTCCTGGAATGTCTCCCTATTGCATCAGAATTGTCTACCCTGATGTGGGTTATGTCCTTGGTTACTCTGGATCATCTAACATGACCAGGGATGGCTCTCTCACTCCAGATGAGTTTAATACAACCTGGAATAACCCATTTCAACAAGTATATCTACTCACCAAACATATCTCCTTAATTATCTAGGAGTGTTTACTCTAACTTGGATTGTATCCCTTATTTTCTGTTTTTCTCTGACCTAATCTTGGATATCCCACTCCAGTACTCTTGCCTGGAAAATCCCATGGACGGAGGAGCCTGGTGGGCTGCAGTCCATGGGGTCGCTAGGAGTCAGACACTACTGAGCGACTTCACTTTCACTTCTCACTTTCATGCATTGGAGAAGGAAATGGCAACCCACTACAATATTCTTGCCTGGAGAGTCCCAGGGATGGGGGGGCCTGGTGGGCTGCCATCTCTGGGGTCACACAGAATCGGACACGACTGGAGTGACTTAGCAGCAGCAATCTTGGATATCTCTAATTTTTCAAATTTGTCTACTATAACTTAGGATGTAGCCCTTATTCCTCAGTTTTGTCTACTGAAATTTGGATGTCTAACTCCATAGTGTGTAGACACTGACCTGGGGTATATCCCTACCTGCGATATATACACACACCAATGTGTATATATTGTTCAAGGATGACCCTGTATTTCCCCAGGTAATCTGCCTTGACCAATGAGACCTCCCTAATCACCAAGGTATGTTCACAATGATCTGAGATGTCCCCCAATTTCTCCAGATGTGTCTGTTCTGATCTGTGATGTCTCTAATCACCCAGGTGTGTCTACCTTGACTGTGGTGACACTCTAGTTCACCAAGAATGTCAGTCTGACCTAGGATCTCTCCCTAATTACCCACATGTGTCTTCTCTGACTTGTGTATATCCTAACCTGGTATGTCTACATAATAATCCAAGTGTGTCTACTCTGACTTGAGATACTAATACTCCCATTGTTCCTAACTTCATCTGGAATATCGCCCTGTTTCTCTAGGTGTTTCTTCTCCAGCATCCTCCTAATTCCCAAGATGCATCTATCCTGGTATATGATGTCTCCTTAATTCCCCAGGCGTGTCTACCCTTACTAGGATGTCTATTTAATAACTCAGGTGTGCTTACACTAACTGGAAATGTCTACTTTACTCCACAGTAAGTACATCTATTTTGATCAGGGATGTCTCCCTAATACCCAGTATCCGTCTACTCTGACATAAGATGTCTCAATTTCCCCAGCAGAAGCTATCATGACCCAGGACATCACCTTGATTCCCTAAGTATTTCCATACTGACCTTGGGAAACTCTGTTTCCTCTGGTGTGCATTCTTTTAACTTGTGTGTCTTTCTGATTTCCAAGGTCTCTATACTTTGGTCAGGGATGCCTCTGTACTTACCCTGGGGTGTATAACTTGAACATAAATGTCTCCTTAATTAATAAGTGATTGTGTATACATTTATCTAGAACGTCTTTTTCATGATATTTGTCTGCTCTTACCTGGCTTGTCTCTACTGCAGTGTCTGTCCCGACCTGGTGTCCCTACTGAACTGGATTATCTATAATTCCCCAGTGTGTCTACAGTTAGTGAGGTTGTCTACCTAGTTTTCCAGGTGTGACTACTCTGATCTTGGTTGTATTCCTTAGTCCCCAGGTATGTCTACACTCACAAAGAGAGTCTCCATAACTCCCATTAGAAGTTTAATATGGATTGTGGTGGAAACCAGCCCAAGATGCTAGTGCACAGAGGGGAAATGGTCTATGTCACCTCTGAGGTACTGCCTTGGGTCTGGGCACAACCATTGGAACTCTTCAGAGCATGACTAAATACACATATCTTGCTGGGATCCCTACATCCCAGATAAGTCTACCCTGACCTAGAATTTCCCTCTAAACCCCCAAATGACTATTCTTACATTGGAGATGTACCTGGTTACCCTGGTGTGTCTAACTTGACCAGTGAGCTTTCCCTGTAACATAGGTGCATTACTTTGACCTGATATATCTACCTAATTCCACAAGTATGTCTATACTGATTAGGATGTCTCTCTAATTCCCAAGATGTTTCTATTCTAAACTGGGGTTTTGACTTAGTTGCCTGGGAATGCATAAACTTAAAAATTATTTCTCCAAAATTCCCCAGGTGTATCTAAGTGAAAGACTTGAAACTCATTACAGGTGACCCTATATGTTTCAGAATATCTAAAATCATAATAAGAATTTATCACACCTCATGAACTAGAGAGATAATCCAGCTCATACTAGTTATACCTGGGGAGTTAGGGTGACATCTCTGCTTATGGCTGACATCTCAATGAAACAGAGAAGACATTCCTTATTGGGAAAGATACATTTGGGGAAATAAAAAGATATAACAGGTCATAGAAGACACATCTGTGGAATTAGACATCCTAGATTACTGTTGACACACCAGCATAATTAGGCAGACATCAAAAATTAGGATAGATGCACCTGAAAATTTGGTGAAACATTCTAATTCAGTATAGACACACCTAAAGGATTAGAGAGCCATCCCAGGTCAGAGTACGAACACCTGGGGAATTAGTCTTCCTTATTTGTGTAGATGTACCTAGACATTAATGAAACAGTTTAAGTCCGAATAGATACTAGACATCCCAGGTGAGTATAGACACACCAGGGTAATTAGAGTGATGAATCAGAATTGAGGTAGGAGATGGGCCCTTTGATAGAGCAGCCTGAGTTTATCAAGCAGGGTAAATTTGAGCTTTGTTTTCCCTAGACACTCTAAGAATAAAATTAATGGCAGGAACTGAGTTCTGCTGGAATAAAGAGATAAGAAGACCGCATCTACCACTCCTGAAGCCAAGGAAACCTCCTCAGCTGCACATGTGCAGAAAGGCTCCTCAGAGGTCACAAAGGGAGGGGGCACCATCCCATAATAGGTGTTGTCAAACTTCCCACAGGCTTCCATGCTAGAATCTGTCTTGGCAAAAAAGATATGTACACATATTGGGAAGGGCCCTAGGACAGGTCAAGTGTAGAAAAGAAACAAGATGATTGGTCAAAGGTAAGAAAAGACCCAGAACAACTACTCCTATATAAATGATTTAACCACCTCTTTATTGCACTCCTCCTCATTAGGGAGGATGCCCACACTCACTCTCTCCAGATATGCCTTTCTGTCCTGCTTCTGTCTTAAACTGTTTCTCCACATGCTCTCCCACTTGTTGTGCTGTGTCTCTCATAATAAGCTTTGTACCTGTTTTTGCCTCCTTGAGAAATTCGTTTTGCAAACAAGACAAGAGCCATAGCAACTTTGTCTCTAGCCTCTGCTGCTGCTGCTGCTAAGTCGCTTCAGTTGTGTCTGACTCTGTGCAACCCCATAGACGGCAGCCCACCAGGCTCCCTCGTTCCTGGGATTCTCCAGGCAAGAACACTGGAGTGGGTTGCCATTTCCTTCTCCAATGCATGAAAGTGAAAAATGAAAGTGAAGTCACTCAGTTGTGTCTGACTCTTAGTGACCCCATGGACTGCAACCTACCAGGCTCTTCCATCCATGGGATTTTCCAGGCAAGAGTATTGGAGTGGGTCACCAGTGCCTTCTCCGGTCTCTAGCCTATAGCCTCCAGTAGACAGCGGCTAGGATTCCTGGTATTCACTCAGGCTATCTAGATTCAATACCTAGGCAAAGAACTAAGATCCACTTCTAGAACATTCACTGCTGTCTCTCTGAGAACATAATCAGGTTTGACACATCTGGGATTCATCCCAGGTCAGAGAAGACATACCTAAGGATAATAATACATCCCAAGCCAGGTTAGACACACCTTTGGTATTAGGTAGACATTCAAGGTTACTATAGTAATACCTGAGTAATCAGGGATATATCCAAGTTCAAGATAGACATACTTGGTGACTAGAGAAAAACCCCAGGTCAAAAGAGAAACACCTTATGAATTAAGGAGACAAACAAGTCAGTATTCTCAAAACTAGGGAATTAGGGGGACAATCCAGATTAGTGTAGATATACCTAGGGTACTTGAAAGTATATGAGTCTAGAGGACTAAGGAGAGACCCCCATTTGATCTCCTAGGGAATAGGGAGACATGCCAGGTAAGAGAAGATACACATGGGGAATTAGAGAGACATCCCAATTCAGTGTAAATATACTTGGGAGTTGGGAGACTTCCAAAATATGGGTAAACATGCCTGAGGAATTAGAGACGTATCCAGGGCTAGTATAGGCACACCTGAGCAATTATGGAAACATCCCAGGTTAGAATAGACACATCTGGCACTTTGGGATATCTCTCAAGTCAAAGTAGATACACTTGTTGAATTAGGAGACACCCTAGGTTACAGTAGAGACACATGGTGAATAAGAAAAACATCTCAAATAAGAGTAGACAAGCATGTAGAAGTACGGAGACATCAAGACCAGAATGGGTATTATAGACAGTACAGGTCAGTGTACACCTTAGAAATTGTGGAAACACACCAGGTCAAGGTAGCTACTACTGAAAAACAAGATAGTATACCATGTCATAACAGGGCTTCCCTGATGACTTAGCTGTGAAAAATCGGCCTGCAATGCAGGACACGCAGGTTCAGCCTTCAGTCGGGACGATCCCCTGGAGGAAGGCATGGGAACTGACTCAGTATTCTTGCCTGAAGAATCCCATGGACAGAGGAGCCTGGTGGGCTGTGGTCCATGGGGTTGCAAACAGCTGGCCATGACTGAAGCGACTGAGCATGCATGCGCCATGTCATAGCAGACACCTGAGAGATTAGGTATACATCCTAGATCAGTGGAGACACACTAGAGAGTTAGGAGGTCACTCAAGGCTAGTGGAGACACACCTGGAAAATTAAGACACTCCAGGTCAATATAGACACATCTGGGTAAGTAAGGCAAGCAGTCAAGTTCAAATAAGCCATACCTGGGGAATACAGCACTGTCCCAGGTAAAAGGAAGATACATCTGGAAAATCAGGGAGACATCACAGTTAAGAGTAGATGTTTCTGAAGAAAGTGAGTGAAATCCTGGGTCATCCTAACACCTGATGAGTGAGGGACACCTCTCAGGTCAGCTTAGATTCATTAGCGAACTAGGTATATATTCCAGACCAGTGTTTACACAACCGAGACACTGTTGAGAAGGCCAAGTCAGGGAAGACACACCTGGGGAAATAAGGTGTTATCTTTGTTTGAATAGACTTACCTGGAGAATTACAGCAACATTCCACATAAAAATTATAAACTGAAAGATCTACAGAGATCTCACAGGACAAGTTGGACACACTGGAGAATCAAGGGTAAACACATCTTTACAAATAGAGGGAAAAAAACAGGTTAGAGCAGAAACACCTAGGAATTTATGTAGATTTCCCAGGTCAGAGAGGGCACACCAGAGGAGACAGAGAGATATCCCAGGTCAGTGCAGACTCACCTGAAGAATTAGGAAACCATCGGAGGTCAGTGTAAACACACCTGTGGATCAATGAAGATACATCATAACAGAGTAGACATACCTAGAAAACAAGAGGACATCCAGGCAGTGTAAACGTATCTCAAAGTATGAGTCATCCGAGAGTCCCTTGGACTGCAAGGAGATCCAACCAGTCCATTCTGAAGGAGATCAGCCCTGGGATTTCTTTGGAAGGAATGATGCTAAAGCTAAGCTCCAGTACTTTGGCCACCTCATGCGAAGAGCTGACTCATTGGAAAAGACCCTGATGCTGGGAGGGATTGGGGGCAGGAGGAGAAGGGGATGACAGAGGATGAGATGGCTGGATGGCATCACTGACTCAATGGACGTGAGTCTGAGTGAACTCCAGGAGTTGGTGATGGACAGGGAGGCCTGGCGTGCTGCGATTCATGGGGTCGCAAAGAGTCGGACACGACTGAGCGAATGAACTGAACTGAACTGAACTGAGGTCATAAGTGATGAGCCTGGAGATTTAAGGGAGATAGCCCAGGTCAGTATAGACACACATGGGAACAAGTGAGATATTCCAGGTTAAGGCAGACACTCTTGGGGAATTACAAAGACATCTAAATCACAGTAGACTTGGGAGAATTTGAGAAACACCCAGGTCAAAGAAGGCACATAGGTAAGTACTTCAGACTAGAATAGACACAGCTGGGGAGACGTGGAGACAAGTCAGTATACACACTCCTAGGGGAGTTAAGGGACATTATATGTCACAGTAGATTCACTGGAGAACTAGGGAGACATCCAAGGTCAGAGTTAGATGGGAAATTAGGGTCACATCCTAGGTCACAGCAGACATATATGGGGGTAAGGGAGACACCTTATGTCAGTGTAGACAGTATTGAGAAACAGAGATACATGCCAATCAGAGAGGATGTACTTAGTGAATCTGGGACACATATAAGGGTTGACCAAGGGAATGAAGACATCCCAAGACAGATGAACCAGGGAACTGGAAAAAGATCCTAGGTCAGGATAGATATATATGATTTATTATATAGACATACTTAGGGATGACAACCAATGATATTAGGCAGACATCAGAAAACATCTCAAGTAAATATAGACACTTGAGGAATTCAGGAGGAGTTGCCCAATTTCAGTGTTGGCACAGCTGGAGAATTAGGGAACCATTTTTCATCAGTGTAGATATTCCAGAGGCTTTAGAGAGATATTCCAGGTCTAGTAAACATACCTGGGGAACTAAGACTTACCAGTTCAGAGCAGATACACCTGGGGAATTAAGAAAACAGCAATAGTCAACATCAGTTCAGTCAGTCAGTTCAGTTGCTCAGTCATGTCTGACCCTTTGCAACCCCAAGAATTGCAGCATGCCAGGCCTCCCTGTCCATCACCAACTCCCGGAGTTCACTCAAACTCATGTGCATTGAGTTGGTGATGCCATCCAACCATCTCATCCTCTGTCATCCCCTTCTCCTCCTGCCCCCAATCCCTCCCAGCATCAGGGTCTTTTCCAATGAGTCAGCTCTTCACACGAGGTGGCCAAAGTATTTGAGTTTCAGCATCAGTCCTTCCAATGAACATCCAGGACTGGTCTCCTTCAGGATGGACTGGTTGGATCTCCTTGCAGTCCAAGGGACTCTCAAGAGTCTTCTCCAGCACCACAGTTCAAAAGCCTCAATTCTTCGGCACTCAGCTTTCTTCACAGTCCAACTCTTACATCCATACACAACCACTGGAAAAACCATAACCTTGACTAGATGGACCTTTGTTGGCAAAGTAATGTCTCTGCTTTTCAATATGCTATCTAGGTTGGTCATAACTTTCCTTCCAAGGAGGAAGTGTCTTTTAATTTCATGGCTGCAGTCACCATCTGTAGTGATTTTGGAGCCAAGAAAAATAGTCTGCCACTGTTTCCACTGTTTCCCCATCTATTTCCCATGAAGTGATGGGATCAGATACCATGATCTTAGTTTTCTGAATGTTGAGCTTCAAGCCAACTTTTTCACTCTCCTCTTTCACTTTCAAGAGGCTCGTTAATTCCTCTTCACTTTCTGCCATAAGGGTGGTGTCATCTGCATATCTGAGGTTATTGATATTTCTCCTGGCAATCTTGATTCCAGTTTGTGCTTCTTCCAGCCCAGTGTTTCTCATGATGTACTCTGCATATAAGTTAAATAAGCAGTGACAATATACAGCTTTGATGACACACTTAAACAATTAAGATACATCCCAGGTCTGGGTAAACAAACCTGGGGAATTTGGGAAACATCTCATAGTAGAAAAACCTGAAAATTTAGAGAGACAACCAGCATAAGGGTAGATACAACTGGGGAATTATGGAGACATCTCAAAGTAGGTAGGAAATTCTAGGGACTTAGTGAGATATCCCAAGTCAATATAGACACAGCTAAGTTATTAGCAGGACAACCAATATCAGAGCAGAAATATCTGAGAAATTAAGGAAATATTGCAAATAAGTTTGAACAGATCTCCTGAATTAGGAAGAAATCCCAAGTCTAAGAAGAGAAACCTGGGAAAGTAATGTGACATCTTGGGTCAGGATAAACAACCCAAAAAATTAGGGAGATATCCAAGCTCAGAATAGACACATATCATTGAGTAAACAGGGACAATTCTTTGCGAAGGTAGACACAGCGGGTGAATTTAAAAAACATCCCAGTTCAGTGTAGACACATCAGGAAAACTAGGCAGAATTAGGGTAAGCACATCTAGTGAATGATAGAAACATCACAAGTCAAGTAAGGCACCAAAGAATTGTGCAGACATACAAGATAAGGATCAAATGCCCTGGGGATTAAGGATATGTTGCAGATCTAAGTAGACATACCTAGGAAATTAGACTCCCTGGTCAGTGTGGACTTCCCTAGGTAATTAGGAACTCAGTCAGAGCAGAAGTACGTGGAGAATTAGGGAACATCCAAGGTCAGGGTGGGCTTCCCAGGTGGCTCAGTGATAAAGAACCCGCCTGCCAATGTACGAGATGTAAGAGATGCAGGTTGAACCCCTGGGTCAGGAAGATCCCCTGGAGGAGGGCTCAGCAGCCCCCTCCAGTATTCTTGCCTGGAGAATCCCATGGACAGAGGAAACTGTCACGCTACAGTCTGTAGGGTCACAAAGAGTCGGACACCACTGAAGTCACTTAGCATGCACAAACCAAGGTCAAGATAGACACATGTGGGACTTTATGAGACATCTCAGGACAAATTAAACACTGAGGTCTTAGAAACATCTCAGGTCACATTACACACAATAGACAATTAGGAAGTCTTGATAGAGTGCCTGATGAACTTTGGACATGACATTGTACAGGAGACAGGGATCAAGACCATCCCCATGGAAAAGAAATGCAAAAAGCAAAATGGCTGTCTGGGGAGGCCTTACAAATAGCTGATAANTGAGGAAGTAGAGTCAACCCAGGTCACAAAAGACACACCTGGGAGATTTAAAAAAGCTTTCAGATCAAGGAAGACATACCTAGGTAATTAGAGAGACATCCTAGAAAGTAGTAGACACACCAGGATATTTAAGGAAATACCCAGATCAGTGAGTCACACCTAGGGAATTAGGGAGACGTCACTGGTTAAAGTAGATACACCTGAGAAATAAGGGGGACATTCCAGGTCAGTGTAGACACTTGGATAATTAAGGAAAATCCCAGGCCACAGTAAACAAGTCTGAGGAATAAGGGAAACATCCAATGCCAGGGTAAACATAGCTGGGGAATGAAGACAGGCCAGGCAAAGGGAGACAGACCCCATATGTGGGATACCTAAGGAGGTATCCCACATCAGGGAGACACCTTTGGGGTATCATGGAAATACAGGTCAGCAAATTACATGGGGAATTAGGGAGACATCCTGTGTCAGTGTTCACACACTGGAGGATTTAAGGAAACCTCCCAGGTCAGTATAGACACTTCTGAGAAATAAGGGTATAAGAACAGGTCAGAGTTGACATACTGGGGAATTAGGGATATTTTCAAGGGCAAGGTAAAAACACATGGGGAACTGGGGTGACATCCCAGCTATAGGTAGACACACCTGGGGAAATTAAATAAGACACATCTGGAAAATAAGATAGACATGCCAGGTCAGGTATGAGGAATATAGGAGACATCCAAGAAGAAAGTAAACACATCCATATCTTAAGGTGTGTAAACTGCTCAGGAATTTTACCGATGGGGGAGTATGTGCATGGGGTCCAGCTGCTGGCCACTCAAAAGTCAATAAACAGGCCAGGTTGGTGGAAAGGAACATTTGCTTTATTTCAGATGCTGGCAACTGGGAGGTGGGGGTGACAGACATGTGTCCAAAGGCCAACTCCACCCCCAACAAGCAGGGGGTGAGAGCTTTTATAGACAGAGTTGCGGGGAGGGTAATGCAGAAACAGCAGTTATCTATAACAATCATCTTCAAATTGGTCATCAGTGGTCTGACCAGCACCATCTTGTTTGTTTTAGGAACAGTTAATCTTCATTTCCAGGGTCCATTTGTTCCCCCTTGCTTTGCAGTCAGTTCTCAGAATTGTGGCAGCTCATGTCCTGGGTACAATCTGGTCATCACGTAGTTAACTTCCCCACCTGGTGTTTTGGTATCTGTAAGACAGCTCACAGAATATGCTCAGAATATTATCTATAGCCCTTGAGAAAGAACTAAAAGTCCTTGACTACGCTTGATGACTTTGACTGTTTTCCTTTGTTTCAGCTTTTCTCACTTCTCTGATTAAACTTATCCTCTGACTAAAGTTTTCCACAGGCAAAAGGCAAGCAGAAGACATGGGCGGGGGTGGTGGGGGGCAAGGACTATATGGTCCTAAACTTACTGTACTGACTTCTCATGATGTGAGTGGAATCTTAAATTGTAAGGTTAATATTTGGATGACAGACAGTAGGCTTCTTAAATCTGGAGAAGGAAATGGCAATCCACTCCAGTATTCTTGCCTGGAGAATCCCATGGACTGAGAAGCCTAGTAGGTTACAATCCACGGGGTCGTAAAGAGTCGGACACGACTGAGCGACTTCACCTCACCTCACCATTTCAAGAAGACACAAAGACACATCTGGAAAATTAAGGAGACATCATTGGTTAGTTTAGACAAAGTAGAATATCCTCTGACTAAAGTTTTCCACAGGCAAAAGGCAAGCAGAAGACATGGGCGGGGGTGGTGGGGGGCAAGGACTATATGGTCCTAAACTTACTGTACTGACTTCTCATGATGTGAGTGGAATCTTAAATTGTAAGGTTAATATTTGGATGACAGACAGTAGGCTTCTTAAATCTGGAGAAGGAAATGGCAATCCACTCCAGTATTCTTGCCTGGAGAATCCCATGGACTGAGAAGCCTAGTAGGTTACAATCCACGGGGTCGTAAAGAGTCGGACACGACTGAGCGACTTCACCTCACCTCACCATTTCAGAAGACACAAAGACACATCTGGAAAATTAAGGAGACATCATTGGTTAGTTTAGACAAAGTAGAGAATTAGGAAAACATGCCAAATCCAGGTGGAAACCCTTGGGGCATTATAGAAGCATAAACATATTATTTCTCCTGAACCACGAACATGGGGTATTTTTCCATTCATTTGAGTCTTCTTCCATTTCTTTCATTAATCTCATTATTTTAAGTTTACAGATTTTCACCTCCTTGGTTAAATCTATTTCTAAGTATTTAATTACTTTTGATGCTATTATGAATGAGTTTTTAATTTCTTTTTCAGATGTTTCATTTTTTGTGTCTAAAAAGACAGTGGATTTCTGTATGCTGGTTTTGTACCCTAAAATTTAACAGTACTGTTGATTAATTCTAACAGTTTTTTTGGGTGAGTCTCTATATGAGATCTTATCACCTGCAAATAAAAAGAATGTTCCTTTCTTCCTTTCTGGTTTGGGTGCCTTTTATTTCTTTATCTTGTTTGATTGCTCTGGCTAAGACTTCTAGTATTGTATTGAATAGGAGTGCTGAGAGTGAGCATTCTCTCCTTGTTTCTGACATTAGAGAAAAAGTTTTCAGCCTTTTAGTACAGTGTAGAAATGTGGGGATAAAGGAGATCTACAAAGTCAGTAGACAGATCCATGGAATTAGGGAAACATCCCAGGTCAGAGTACACACATCCAAATTATGGAGATCCCTCAGGTCAGAGAGAACACCAGTGGGAATGTGAAAGACATTCCAGGTCATTGCAGATATGCCTGGAAAATCAAGGAGGCATCCTGGATCAATGCAGGCAAATGAAGATTAAAAAGAAAATAGCTCAGGGGAGACATCTCAGGACAAGGGAGAAACACATGGACAGTTAAGGGGATATTCCAGGTCAGAACATACACACCTTGAGACATCTTATGTCAGGGAAGACACACTCGGAGAATATAGGAGACATCCCAGGTCATGGAAGTAACCACAGTCAGAAACCACAACCTAGAAAATAAAGAGACTTCCAGTTCAGTGTACATGCACAAGAGACACCCCAGGTCATAGTAGACACACCTGAGAATTAAGGAGACTTCTTAGCTCAGGTAGATATATCTGGGAACTAGGGAGACATACCAGGTCAGAGTAAACACATTGGAGAATTAAGGAGACATGCAAAGGTCACAGTAAGTAAAACTGGATTACTGGGGAGGCATCCAAGGGCATAGTGGGCTTCCCTGGTAGCTTAGCTGGTAAAGAATCCGCCTGCAATGCAGGAGACCTGGGTTTGATCCCTGGGTTGGGAAGATCCCTGGAGAAGGAAATGGGTACCCATTCCAGTATTCTGGCCTGGAGAATCCCAATGGACAGAGGAGCCTGGTGGGCTGCGGTCCATGGGGTCGAAAAGAGTCAGGTACTACTGAGCAACTAAGGACAGCACACCAAGGGAACAGCAGAAACACTTAGGGAATTAGCAAGGCCTCCCAAGTCAGGTAGTCACAGTGGGAAGCAGGTAACATCACAGATTTGGGTAAATGCCCTTGTAGAATTATACACAGAGCCCAGTTCACTGTAGACAAAACTGGGAGACTGGAGAGACATATTGGGTCCACGGAGACACAACTAGCCAATGAGGGAAAGGGCCCAGGTCAAAGTAGCCATACCTGGGGAATTACGGAGATGTGCTAGGTTGGGTAGACACACCTAGGGAACTAGAGGGCCTCCCAGAAAGAATAGAACAGTTGGGGAATCAAGGAGAGATTTCAGGTTAATGTAGGTTCTTCTGGGGATAAAGGGAGGTATCTCAGGGAAGCGTAGACATACCTGGGTGATTTGGGAGAAATCCCATTCAGAGGAGATAAGGGTGGTATTAATGTGAATCCTAGATCAAAGTAGACACAAGTGGGGAATTAGGGACGAGGTCACAGATCAGGGTAAATGCACATGGGCAATTAGGGAGACATCCCAGGCTAGATTAGACACCTCAGGAGTAAGGGGGAGATCCCCAGTCAGAGCAAACACACCTTGGAAATAAGGAAGACATCCCAGTCAGTGCAGACATACTTGTTCTGATCCCTCCTGTACTGCTCTCTGTACACTTATGGTTTAAATTCTCCTCAGATAGGATGCGTTTTGGAAGGGCAGCATCTGGTCATCTGGGATCTTTGAAGCATCTGAAAGTCTGTAATGGCTAGAGAATCTAATTTCAAAACCCTAACGTTGATAAAGCTTGAGGAGATGAACACAATAAGCTTCCTCTTCACCTCCTTTATGCATGGAACTAGCTCATTACAGCATGTGCAGTTGTCATGGTAGCAGGTAGTAGACGGGAGGCAAAATTCTAAAAAGCCTGGAGAAGATAATTTTATAAGTCACTCTTGGCTGCAAATGACTTAAACCTGATTCTTTCTAGTTTAAGCAGCAAACAGGATTTCTTTTTTTTTTTTTTTCGCTTGAGTATTTGAAAAAGCCGTATGAGTACCGATTCTGGGCAGAGCTGCTGTCAGGGCTAAGTAGTACCATCAGGACCGGAGTGTCTTTAGCACATGACTCTGCCATCATGATTAAAGTCACTGTCAAGCTTCACATGTCATGACCTGAAAGGCTCAAACTCAGATCATAATTAATATCAGTAGTCCCCTCTCTAAACAAAAAATTACCAGTCATTTTATGATAAATATCACACTGACAAAGTATGCAAACTAGAGGTTCCATAGTATCTGGGATGTAGTAAAGATGTCCCTGAGGAAGTGACATTTAATCTAAGTCCTGAAGATTAAATATCACCTGAACCAAAAAGGAACACAAGGACAGAGTGCCAGGTAGTGGGGAATTGCCCATTCATATTGCCAATGGATCCGGTAAGATTCTGAGCCACCTGAAGAGTTGATTTCCAGTCTGAGCAGGAAATGTATATGATAAGTTTGGTTTATTTTGATGTTTCATAAAGCAAAGAAGCTGCAAAGGGCTAGTGGAATTATGTCAACAGGGCACAAGAGTCATCGTGATGGGTCTCTCACTGCATAGGGATGGGTTAGTTGAGAGAATCACATGGAAACATATACATTGCCTATGTAAGATAGACAGCAAGTGAGAATTCGCTGTGTGGCACAGGATGCTCGACCCACCTAGAGGAGTGGGATGGGGTGGGAGATGGGAGGGGGGTACAAGAGGGAGGGGATATATGTATACCTGTGGCTGATTTGTGTTGATGTATGGCAGAGGCCAGCACAATACTGTGGAGCAATTGTCCTCCGATAAGAAAAGCATAATTCATATTTTAAAAAAAGGATAATGACTGTAGTGGATTAAACATATCATCAGTCCTAAAAAGCAGAAACAAAAAGGTGGACTTTATTATTTACCTTACACAGATAAAAGGATTAAAAGAGAACACTGTGAACAAGTGTACATGAACAGATCAGATACCCTGGATTAAATGGAGAAACAAGAATAAACAAGAATAAAAATAAAAATTAATTAAAGAAAAAAAAAGAATAAACAAGAATAAACAAACTACCACAACTGACTCAAGGAGAAATGGGAAATCTGATCTGACTCATAACAAGCGAAGAGATGGGACTTAGGAATGAAAAAACCTCCCCAAAAGAAAAGCCCAGGCTTCACTGGTGAATACTACCAAACATTGTAAAAAGTAATTGCAGTGCACAGGGATCTCTTCATCAGATGACCCTAGCGGTCTCTGCCACTGAAGAAACCAAAGCCAGCATGGTCATCACAGACCCCCCGGAGACTTCACCAGCTTTCCCCACACGACTGCGTGAATACCTCTCTGCTCTCTCCCGCCTTGGCCCCTACCAGAGCCTGGGAACAGCGCTGGCAGCTATGCCAGTCCTCAGCAGCTGCACCAGAGCAAAACACCAGCCTAGGCCCATGTCTGATGCCCACTGCTGTGCGTGCACTCAAGGCCAGCCTCTGCAGCTGTGTACTCACACACTACCAGCCTGACGCCCTTCCCTGACCTCCACTGCCACGCACTCACCAAGGGAGATGCTGTGCAGCCACGGAAGAGCATGCTGACAGCCCTGATAGCTGCCAGCATTCCCACAGTTGTCCCTGTCTCTTGTGCCTACCCAGCCCCCAACACTATCTATGTGTTTGCAACTGGACCCTGCCACTATATAAGACTTGCAGCTGTGCCCTGCAGTTGAGCGTGTAGATACCACTGGGTCTGGCCACTACTGCTGCTTACCTTGACGCCTAGCTGATGGAACTGAAAGCGCAGCTGAGGACCCCAACAGCCCTTCTTGAATGCCCTTCAATGCTCACCAAGGACTATGCAGTTGTCAAAGCTGTAGGTCCCAATGACATAAGTCAATAAATCCTGCCACCACTCTGGAACCGGCACTGCCATGCACCCACGTGCTTGACACCCTGCACCATTAGACCCAGAGTCACAACACACTCCAGAGTGCTTCCTCCTGCAGGTAAAGGTCTTTCCTTGCAGATGGAGAAGCAGTTTCTGCTTCCTCAAATGCACAAATACCGCAGAAGAATGCAAGGATTACAAAGAATCAAGGAAACATGACTCCGCCAATGGAACACATTAAACCTCCGGTAATTGGCCAAACCCAGGAATTGCCTGACAGGGAATTGAAAATAAATGTTCTAAAGATAATCAGAAAGCTATAAGAGAACATGGAGGAACAATTTAATGCTATTAGGAAAATAGAAGAAAAGAGTTCTGGAGATAAGTACAGAGGATGCTTATATAACAATATGACTGTACTTAATACCACTGAATTGTGCCCTTCAAAATCATTAAAATGGTAAATGCTATGGTGTGTGTATTTTATCACAATGAAAAAAATTATTTTTTTAAAAGCTATGTTTAGCCAATTCATGTCAATGTATAACAAAACGAATACAGTATTGTAAAGCAAAACAAACTAAAAAATAAAAATTAATTAAAGAAAAAAAAAGCTATGTTTAACATCATACTCAATATTATATTAAATGGCTAATAACTAAGAGTTTTTTCCCCTAAGTTCAGGAAGAAAACTGACCTGCTTTTGCCATTTCTATTCAACATTATACTATTCCTAACCAGAAAAATTATGGAAAGCACAGAAATAAAAGACATTTTATTGAAAATTGGAAATAAAGAAAATTATTTCTATTTACAGATAACTTGATCTTATACTGATGTATAGAAAATCCTAAAGGACCCACATATAGAACACAAACCCTATGAGTGAGTAAGAAATCAGCAATTTCAGGAGGTAAGATCAAAACATCAAATCAGTTGTATTTTTATGTTGCTGTTCAATCACTAAGTCATGTCCCTGTGTTTGTGACCCCATGGACTGCAACATGCCAGGCTTCCGTGTCCTTCACTATCTCCTGGAATTTGCTCAGACTCATGTCCATTGAGTCGGTGATGCCATCCAACCATCTCATTCTCTGTCATCCCCTTCTTCTCCTGCCTTCAATCTTTCCCAGCATCAGGGTCTTTTCCAATGAGCTGGCTCTTCACATTGGGTGGCCCAAGTATTGGAGCTTCAGCTTCAGCATCAGTCCTTCCATTGAATATTCAGGGCTGACTTCCTTTAGGATTAACTGGTTTGATTTTTATACACCGCTGCTGCCGCTGCTTCTGCTGCTGCTAAGTCGCTTCAGTCATGTCCGACTCTGTGTGACCCCACAGACAGGCACCCCACCAGGCTACTAATAAGCAATTCAGAAATTAAGAAAATAATTTCACTTACAACATCAAAATAATAAAATATGTAAGAACACATTTTATTAAGGAGGTGCAAGACCTGTACACTGAGAATACAAAACATTACTACAAGAAAAATTTAAAAACCTAAATAAAAGGAAATAAGTATTTTATTTATTGACTGGAGATTTAATATGTTTAAGAAATCAAAATTATACAAATCATAGATGTAATGCAATCTCCACCAAAATCTCAATGGCTTTTTTTTTTTTTTGCAAAAATAGTAAATCAGATCCTAAAATTCATAAGGAATTGCAAGTTATCCCAGATAGCCACAACAATCTTGGAAAAGAATAAAGTTGGAAGATAACACATCCCAATTTTAAAACCTACACAAAGATACAGTAATCAAAAGAGTGTGGTATTGGCATAAATAGAGCCATATAGACAAATTAATAACACTAAGAATCCAGAAGTCAACACATAAATTCATAGTCAGCAAATTTGACAAAAGTTTCAAGACCATTCTTTTGGAAAAGAATAGACTCTTCCAAAAAAATGGCACAGGGGCAACTGGATAACCACATGTACAAGAATGAAATGGAACCTTATGTTATTCCATATATAAAAACTAACAAAAATAGAAGAATAACCTAAATTTAAGAGGTAAAAATGTACATTTCTTTGGAGAAAATTTAATGGTAAATTTTCATGACCTCAGACTTGATCATGGATTCTTAGCTATGACTTCAAAAGTACAGGCAACACCAGGATCTCAACGTGGTACTCTGTGACAGCCTAGAGGGCTGGGATGTGGTGAGGGTGGGGGAAGGTTCACGAGGGAGGGGACATATGTATACTCGTGGCTGATCATGTTGTTGTATGTCAGAAGTCAACACAATACTGTAATTATCCTCCAATTAAAAAAAAATTTTTTTTTAAAGTACAGGCGGATTCATGTTGATGTGTGGCAGAACCAATACAATATTGTAAATTAATTAGCCTCCAATTAAAATAAATAAATTTAAATTTTAAAAAAATACAGGCAACAAAAGAAAAAATAAGTTGCACTTCACCAAAATTTAAAAAATTTTCTATATCAAAGGACATTATCACAAAAGTGAAAAGACAACCTTCACAATGGGAGGAAATATTTGCAAATAGTTAAGAAAAGCTATGATAAGCCCAGACAGAGTGCTAAAAAACAGAGACATCACGTTGCCGACAAAGGTCCATATAGTCATATACAGATGGGCAATTTGGACCATAAAGAAGGCTAAGTGCTGAAGAATTGATGCTTTCAAATTGTGGTACTGAAGAAGACTCTTGAGAGTCCCTTGAATGGTGAAGAGATCAAACCAGTCAATTCTAAAGGAAATCAATCCAGAATATTCACTGGAAGGACTGATGCTGAAGCTGAAGCTCCAGTATTTGGCCACCTGATGCCAAGAGCTGGCTTACTGGAAAAGACTCTGAGCTGAGAAAGATCGAGGGCAGGAGAAGGGGGCGGCAGACGATGAGATGTTTGGATGGCATCACTGACTCAACAGACATGAGTTTAAGCAAACTCGGGGAGATAGTGAAGGACAGGGAAGCCTGGTGTGCTGCAGTTCATGGGGTCACAAAGAGTCAGGCATGACTTAGAGACTGAATTACAAATCTGATACGGGTTTAGATTCAGAATATATTAAGAACTCTAACATTTCAACAACAAAAGGCAAACAACACAATTAAAAACTGAACAGACATCCACAGAAGATACACAAATGGCCGACAAGGACATGAAAATATGCTCAACATCAGCATCATTAGGGAAAAGCAAATCACAACCACAGTGAGATTTCGGTCTACACCAGAATGGCTATAACAGTAATTTTTAGAAAATTACACATGTGGGGAAGGATGTGCTGACTGAAATATAAAATGGTGCAGCTGCTATGGAAAACGTTGAAATTTTCCTCAAAAAGTTAAATATAGAATTACCAAATGATCCAGAATTTCCACACCTATGTTTATACCCAAAAGAGTTGAAAGCAGATATTCTTGCCTGGAAAATTGTATGGACAGAGGAGCCTGGTGGGCTACAGTTCATGGGGCCACAAAGAGTCAGACACGACTGAGTGGCTGAGCACTGACCACAGAAAAATACTTGTACATGAACGTTCATAGCAATGCTACAGATAATTGCCAAAAATGTTTAAATATCCACCAACAAATGAATGGATGGACAAAAGTGGTACAGCCATGCAATAGAATATTATCCAGCCACAAAATGGATTAAGTGCTACTACACAGATAAACAGTGAAAACTTTATGCTAAGTGTAATAAAAGAAATCAGAAACAAAGTCACCTATTTTTCATTTCATATGAAATGTTAAGAATACACAAATTTATAGCAATAGAAAATTGTTTAGTAATTGTCAGGGACTGGGGTGGAGAAAAGAATAGGGGGTGGTCAAAATGTTTTGAAACAGAATAAAGGTGATGGCTGCATAGCTTTTAAATGTACTAATGGCCACTAAATTGTACACTTTAAAATCCTTAATTTTATGTTATGTGATTTTCACTTCAATTAAAGTAAAAGCCATGAGTAAAATAATAGATTAGGAGATGACAAAGAGAAAAATTATGTTCCAAAATACTCATTGCACACCACTAGAAGTTTCTAGGATACCAATTTATTACTCTGAAAATTGATAAAGAGGAAAATTAAGCATTAATCTTGCCTTTCTGGTATGAATACTTCATGGTAAATCCACAGTCCTAGTCATATGGAATAGCTCTTCCAAACAGAACGCAAACTAATAATTTCAGAAGAACTGAAGAATCCAAAGCTTCAGCATCTTATTAAAAAATCTATTCTGATCATTCTGTGGATATTAAAATTATTAGGTGGAAGATCGATGAGGAAATTTACATGGAGGAGTTAGAGCATCACCATTTGAAATCACAAATCCATCAACATCATGAGAAGTAAGAGGGACAGTCATTATATCCAAGTATTCATGCAAAACAGACCAGTCTGACTACTCAGCCTTCAGACTTCATGACAAGCCTGCAGCTACTTGGGAAACAGGAGAGCAAATGAAACAAGAGCCAAGGAAGCAATTCAGCTGAAATCAGAATACAGGGCATTCTAACAAAGACATTGACACGGTTTCTTTAACTAGTCAATGTGAAATCAGAAATCCATGGCATGAGAGAGGGAGGGACCTATTCTACATTTAAAGAGACAAGAGATACAGAATTCATACGCAGTATATAGAATCTGCTTCAGCTGGGGTTCAAATGAGCCAATCAATAACATAGTTTTTCAGACAAGGAAATGTGTACATGGACTGGGATTAAATTAAGAAATTGGTGTTTGTTTGATAAAATATGATAATAATATGGTAGTTATGACAGGTGAGGTTCTTTATTAGGATGCTTATTGAAGTATTTAGGAGTGAAATGACACCATGTATGCAATTTGCTTTAAAATACTGCAGTGAAGGGATTTCCCTGGTGGTCCAGTGGCTGCTGGCACTCCCCATATAGAGGGTCCGGATTCGATCCCCGATTGGGGAACTAGATTCTGAATGCCGCAACTAAGAGTTCATATGATGCAACTAAGATCTAAGATCCTGCATGCCACATCTAAGACCAGGTGCAGCCAAATAAATAATAAATAACAAAAAAAATTTAATACTGCACTGAAAAAGAAAGCTGAGCTCTGTATTCTTTCACACCTCCAGATTCTATTAGTCTTCTATGTTCAGGATGCTAAGCTCCTTACGTTGAAATAAAGGAACGCTTTCCCTCTGGAATCCCTTGGTTCAATCAGAGGCAAAGGGGAGTGTTCAGAACATTAGTCAGCAGGCTGTACGTAGGCACTGGTGCCTCACCCACCCGGAATGCCTCCTTCACAGATAGTCACAGCTCCTGTGATATGGGTAATCACCCTCCCTCCCACTAAGACACAGAACTGCTTCCTGCTGTTGCAGATCCTAAAGTGATTCACTCTTCACCTCGCCCACCCATGTGCACACTGTCCTTCATTGAGCTCTTCCCCAACCCCGAGTTCCTATGTTATCTGTGGAACCCTGACTGCTTATTGCTGTTTCCGGTATTTAGTCGCCAAGTCATATCTGACTCTTTGTGACCCCACGGACTGCAGCGTACCAGGTTCCCCTGTTCTTCACTGCCTCCTCAAGTTTGCTCAAACTCATGTCCATTGAGTCCATGATGCTATCCAACCATCTCAACCTCTGTCGCCCCCTCCTCCTGCTGTCCTCAATTTTTCCCAGCATCAGGGTCTTTTCCAATGAGTCGGCTCTTTGCATCAGGTGGCCAAAGTACTGGAGCTTCAGTTTTGGCATCAGTCCTTTCAATGAATATTCTGGGTTGATTTCCTTTGGGATTGACTGGTTTAATCTCCTTGCTGTCCAAGGGACTCTCGAGAGTCTTCTCCAGCACCACAATTTGAAAGCATCAACTCTCTGGCACTCAGCCTTCTTCATGGTCCAGATCTTACATCCATACATGACTACTGGAAAAAAGTAAGCTTTGGCTATATGCACATTTGTGAGCAAAGTGATGTCTCTGCTTTCTAATAAGCTGCCTAGGTTTGTCATAGCTTTTCTTCCAAGGAGTAAGCATCTTTTAATTTCATGGCTTCAGTCACCATCCACAGTAATTTAGAAACCCAAGAAAAGAAACTCTGTCACTGTTTTCCCCATCTATTTGTCATAAAGTGATGCAACTGGATGTCATGATCTTAGTTTTTTGAATGTTGAGTTTTAAGCCAGCTTTTTACTCTCCTCTTTCACCCTCATCAAGAGGCTTCTTAGTTCCTCTTCACTTTCTGCCATAAAAGTGCTATCATCTGCACATCTGAGTTGATATTTCTCCCTGCAATCTTGATTCCAGCTTGTGATTCATCCAGCCTGGGATTTTGCATGATATACTCTGCATATAAGTTAAATAAGCAGAGTGACAACATACAGCCTTGACAAATTTCTTTCAAAATTTGAAACCAGTCCGTTGTTCCATTTTGGTTCTAACTATTGCTATTGACCTGCATACAGATATCTCAGGAGGCAGGTCAGGTGGTCTGGTGTTCCCATCTCTTGAAGAATTTTTCACAGTTTGCTGTGATCCACACAGTCAAAGGGTTTAGTATAGTCAATGAAGCAAAAGTAGAAGTTTTTCTGGAATTCCCTTGCTTTCTCTATGATCCAACTGATGTTGGCAATTTGCTTTCTGGTTCCTCTCCCTTTTCTAAATCCAGAATGTACATCTACAAGTTCTCAGTTCACATACTGTTGAAGCCTAGCTTGAAGGATTTAAGCATTACCTTGCTAGCATGGGCTGTATAGTCCATGGGGTCACTAAGAGTCGGACACAACTGAGCGACTTCACTTTCACTTTCACTTTTGCTAGCATGTGAAAAGAGTGCAATTGTGCAGTATTTTGAACATTCTTCGGCACTGCTCTTCTTTGGGATTGGAATGAAAACTTTTCCAGTCTTCAGCTCACTGCTGAGTTTTCCAAATTTGCTGGCATACTGAGTACAGCACATTAAAGCATCATCTTTTAGGATTTAAAACAGCTCAGCTGGAATCATCTCCCCTAGCTTTGTTCATAGTAATGTTTCTTAAGGTCCGCTTGACTTAACAGTCCAGGATGTCTGGCTCTAGGTGAGTGACCACACCATCGTGGTATCCATACCATCAGGTCATTGAGACTTTTTTGTATGGTTCTGTGTATTCTTGACTGCTTCTGGAGGTGGCAAAATGTTGATGGTTGTTGACGTTGGGTGATGGGTCTATGAGAGTTTTATGTCTCTAGCCTTGAGTATGTTTAACTTTTCATAATTAGAAAGCAAACATAAATATGTATACATTATTTTTCCATTATTACTATTATATTTCCATCATTAATATTGTACATTCATATTTACATATGCACAGAAATGATCTACAAAGGTAAATACCCAGGTTTCGACTGTGGTAGCCTCTGAGAGTGGGACAAGAAGGCAGTGAGTCAGGAGGGGACAGAGAAAAAATACATTACATTTTTACCCTCTGTGACCCCTCAGCCCCTCTCCCACCATCTCAGTGACATCTTGCCCTGCATGTTCCATACCCACCTGCCCCAGGACCCTTGCACATGCTGTTTCAAACTCTCAGAATGATCTTCCCTGTTCCCACTCCCCTCCCCTCCAACCACCTCTACCTTCCATGTGTAGTGAACTTCCACTCATGTTACATCCCAGTCCAGCTGTTCTTGTCTCTGGGAAATGTGCTAATGAGGAGTGACCTGGGTCAGCCAGTCTTGTGTCAGCATCACTGCTCCCAATACCTCATCTTCACACAACCTGTCTCAGCAAGATTTTTACATGTTCTGTATGATGATCTGTGAATTCTCAGAGGTGGTTTTGCATTTATCTTGTGCTCATTTCTGAATTTCCAGAGTTAATTTTATAGTTACTTGCATGATATTTGGGGAGTTTTCCTAGATATGAACTCTAAGGGCACAAACTTTTCCATGATAAGCCCAGCATTAAGTACAGTGACTGGCTCATAGTAACTCTTCCAAAAAGGGCTCTGTTGAATTCTCTGGAATTTTTACTAGATACATTAAATTTTTGTCATTTAAAAGATATTAACTTAGGCTTCCCTGGTGGTCCAGTGGTTAAGAATCCACCTTACAATGCAGGGGTCACATGGGTTTGAATCCTGGTCTGGGAGGATTCCACATGCTGCAGGGCAATTAAGCCTATGAGCCACAGCTACTGAGCCCGTGTGCTGCTACTGCGAAAGCACACATGCCCAGAGCCCGTGCTCTGCAATGAGAGAAGGCCCCGCAATGACAACCCCATGCACCACAGCGAGGAGCAGCCCCCAGCTCTCCACAACTAGAGAAAGCCTGACATAGCAAGGAAGATCCAGAGCAACCGAAACCACAAAGAAAGAAATCTTTTTAATAAATAAATAAATAAAATGAAATACATTCACTTTAAAATCAAAACGCATTTTGAGGAAAATTGAGGTTAATAATCTAAAATCTTGAGGGTGAGAAAGGATTTGTTGACCACAATGCAGGCAAATGGAAAATAATAAGCAAAATATAGGTTAATAATGTAGATTTTAAAATTTCTGACTGTACAATAGGGCACTCAAAGCAGATGCACTTGGACCACCCAGAGGGATGGGATAGGGAAGGAGGTGGGAGGGGATTCAGGACAGCGGGACACATGTACTGATTCACATCAATGTATGGCAAAAACCACCACAATATTGTGAAGTAATTAGCCTTCGATTAAAATAAATTAATTAAAAAAAATCTTAATAGCATAAGGCAAATGACCTGGAGAAAAATATCTAAAGAAAATATGAAAATATAGCAAACAGAAGGTTTATACTCTTACTATACCAAGATAGTATTCAAATCAAAAAGCAGATTTCTATAAGAAAAGAAAGAGCTTTAAAAGAATATAAAAAATAAGATGCATATATTAATATAAACAATACAAGGGCTTCCAAGGTGGCACAGTGGTAAACAATCTGCCTGCCAATGTAGGAGACACAAGATGTGCAGGTTCAATCCCTGGGTCAGGAAGAAACCTGGAGAAAGGCTCGGTAACCCACTCCAGTATTCTTCCCTGGAAAATTAAATGGACAGAGGAGCCTGATGGGCTACAGTCCATGGGACAGAAAAGAGTTGGACATGACTGAGCACACAGTAAATAATGAAAAATAAAGAATGCAGCTGCCAAAGAACCCCTCATCTTTCGTTATCAAAGTTAAGCCAGTGAAAAGAAAATATTTTGTGTTCACTGGGCTTAATAAAGAGTAAAGCCACTATAATGACTTTCGCTGAAGGGTCCAGGAATGCCACCCTCCAGGTTCCCTCAGGCTGGGGAAGGGTCAGATGTACATCACTTCTGTGAGGCAGCTTGATGAGAGGTGTCAAGTCTTCAGCTTGGCAAGTGAATAAGTTCCCACAAGGGCAAGCTTTACAGCACATGTATACAGGAATTTCCACCGACAACATTTATGCTGGAGGCACGTGGGTGACAAATCAAGGCTCTGGTAGAACATCAGTTTTCCCAGTGGAGATGCAGCCACCAGTGAAATGCTATGTTTCCTTTGCAAAAGATGTTGTAGATCTTTGTTCATTGGAATAATGCCACAGCAAAACCTGAAATTAAAATAAAAATCTTTTCTACATTATGACCCAATTTGTTTCCAAATATATATATGATATTAGTTTGTGAAATTTTTTAAAAGCTGGAAAAACATCAACAAGTTGCTTACCTGGTAGGGGCTGGAAGGGCACTTTGATTTCCTCCTCCATGGGCTTCCTATTTCATTCAACATACATTTCCGTGTGTCATTTATTTTTTTTCTTCAGCAAGAGCCACAAATCTCTTTGACAAGCAGCAAAGTGATGCTATCAGTTCCAAGTGGGGAAGGAACCCTCCCCCTCCTTCTGGACTGCAGGTCCTTCTCTTACCTGAGAGGGAGGCTGCTGGAGCCACCTGGGGACAAAAATATGCCTGAGAGATGCCAGCCAGTGGCCACCTACCAGTCAGTGGCCCCTGCAGTACCAGGAGAAGCCTGTGTTTTTGCCGGCATGAATGAGACCACAAGCAGCAGCTGGTGGGTCCGTACATCAGGGCAGTGTGCTTGCATCCGTGCTAAGCCATTTCAGTCGTGTCCAACTCTTTGCGACCCCATGGACTGTAGCCCGCCAGTGTCCTTGTCCAAGAATTCTCCAGGCAAGGATACTGGAGTGGGTTGCCACGCTCTCCTCCAGGGGATCTTCCCTTCCCAGGGATGGAACCCATATCTCTTACGTCTCCTGCATTGACAGGCAGGTTCTTTACCACCAGTGCCACCAGGCAGAAATCCCACCAAATGGCTACTTCTTCCCAGCTCCGAGGTTCACAGCCAGGCTTGGAGCTCCCCGTTCATGGAACAGGCTGCCCCTGCAGGAGCCTCCATCCTTTGGAGAACAGACGTCCTTTCTCAACACGGATTCTCTGCTGACCTGCTGATCTCTCTACACTGTTCTGAGGACACACCTGTCCCAGAAATTCCCGCCCCAGACTCCCCAGCCCTCCTCTCTGCACCTCTGCTGCCTTCAGCTGCCCACCGTCAGCCAGCCAGCAGGAAGCACTGGGCTCAAGGGCTGTGTTGTGGCTGCAGTGGATTAAGAGGTGGGCACCGTCTGACCTTGTGCTCTGGTCCCGAATGTTAGTCCAAGGGCAAAGTCAGACACAGACGTGGAGACTGTTTGCTTGTTCTATTAAAGGGGAGGTTGACGCTTTGTCAGATGAGGGAGGGGATCAGACACTTGTACTTTCTCACTATTTATTAACGATTCAGGGCTCTGTCAGCCTGAGGCCTGGCAGGAAGAGAATTCCTCTCAAGTGTGGAGGAGGAAATGTAAAAGCAGGGACTCTGTGCAGAGAAACAAACTGAGAAGCTGGGACACTCGGAGAGGAACAACAGTGGGAGGTTGTGTCCACCCCCTCCGGAAGGGCAGGAGGGGACGACGTGGGGGGAGATGGTCACAGGGAGAGGGGCTGCGGGCTGAGGATCACAGGTCCTGCCAGCGGCGCAGCCCCCAGCAGGGAGACGTGGGTGCCAAATGCCCCACCCTTCTCTCCACACACCCTCGGATCTCCCTGGCACCATTGCTGGGGCCAGAACAGAAGGTAGAAGGCAAAGCACCCTAGGTGACCCAGCCCCCAGGTCATCTCCTGGGGGTGCAGTGGGTGAAAGAGGGTGGCTCTGGAGGACAGAGGGGTCCACAAGCCCCCTGTGGACATCAAGGTGTCTCACCCGAGAATGCAGACCCCCAGACACCCTTGGATAATCAGAAATTTGCCAACACTGGACTGTACACCAGGCAATGATCAGTGACCCCATCAGAGGGGGCACACGCACTCCAGTTCTTGGAGCCCCCATCATGTGCCCTCATGGTTGTCCCCTGAAAGCCCTCCACCAACCGACTCTGGACTTGGGACCAGACTCTGCTTTGAGCAGTGTTGATGAGCTGCATGGCAGAGCTGGAAAGTCAGAATCTCTCTCCTTTCAAAGTGTGCTGGTTCCCCTGAGACCAGCAATAAAGAGGAAAAGCAAAAATAAACCTGCCAGCGAAAAACTAATAAGAAACGAGTTTGGGTGCCTTTGGCAAAAAGAGCACAGAAATGCAATAATATTTTCTTTTAACATTGTATCCACAGACTCTTGTGAAGGAAATACCTGATCAGATCCCAGAATGAGCAATTATGAGAGACTGCTGCTTGAGTGAGACACTTCTGGCAGAGGAAACTAATTTTGCAAAGTGCTCTATCTCCTGACTTGGGGCTTGGTTGCTTTCCCAGGGGTGGGAGGTTGGTCCACCAGGGAGAGACAACCTCAGAGGAGGGGGCCCTGCTTTGAGGTTGACCCCCCTGGGGCAGATGTGAGGTCCAGAGAGCACTGCAATCTTGCCCCATCAAGGCTCAGGGGCATTTGGTGATGGAGTGTCCCATAGGGCTGGGGTGATGCTGGGGAAGACATCAGGCTTGTTGCCACATTTTGGCTCTTATAAATAATACTGCCATGAACACTGAGTATATATCCAATTCCTCAGGGTGTATACCAGTACAGAAGTACTGAATCATATAGTAATTCTGTTTTAATTCTTTCAGCTACTTCCATAGTATTCTACTGCGCGTGTACCATTTTACATTCCATCAGCAATGCACATGAGTTCCAGTTTCTCCACAGCCTTGCCAACAATTGTTATTTTCTGTTTTTTTTTTTTGTTTTTTTTTTTTTTAGAAATAGTATCTCCTAATTAGCTGGTTTTAGAAAAGGCAGAGGAACCAGAGATCAAATTGCCAACATCTGCTGGATCATGGAAAAAGCAAGAGAGTTCCAGAAAAACATCTATTTCTGCTTTATTGACTATGCCAAAGCCTTTGACTGTGTGGATCCAGTAAACTGCGAAAATTCTGAAAGAGATGGGACTACCAGACCACCTAACCTGCCTCTTGAGAAATCTGTATACAGGTCAGGAAGCAACAGTTAGAACTGGACATGGAACAACAGACTGGTTCCAAATAGGAAAAGGAGTATATCGAGGCTGTATATTGTCACCGTGCTTATTTAACTTCTATGCAGAGTACATCATGAGAAACACTGGTCTGGAAGAAACACAAGTTGGAATCAAGATTGCTGGGAGAAATATCAATAACCTCAGATATGCAGATGACACCACCCTTATGGCAGAAAGTGAAGAGGAACTAAAAAGCCTCTTGATGAAAGTGAAAGAGGAGAGTGAACAAGTTGGCTTTAAAGCTCAACATTCAGAAAATGAAGATCATGGCATCTGGTCCCATCTCTTCATGGGAAATAGATGGGGAAACAGTAGAAACAGTGTCAGACTTTCTTTTTGGGGGGGGGGGCTCCAAAATCACTGCAGATGGTGACTGCAGCCATGAAATTGAAAGACGCTTACTCCTTGGAAGAAAAGTTATGACCAACCTAGATAGTATATTCAAAAGCAGAGACATTACTTTGCCGACTAAGGTCCGTCTATTCAAGAGTATGGTTTTTCCTGTGGTCATGTATGGATGTGAGAGTTGGACTGTGAAGAAGGCTGAGCGCCAAAGAATTGATGCTTTTGAACTGTGGAGCTGGAGAAGACTCTTGAGAGTCCCTTGGACTGCAAGGAGATCCAACCAGTCCATTCTGAAGGAGATCAACCCTGGGATTTCTTTGGAAGGAATGATGCTGAAGCTGAAGCTCCAGTACTTTGGCCACCTCATGCGAAGAGTTGACTCATTGGAAAAGACTCTAATGCTGGGAAGGATTTGGGGGCAGGAGGAGAAGGGGACGACCGAGGATGAGATGGCTGGAAGGCATCACGGACTCAATGGACGTGAGTCTGAGTGAACTCCAGGAGTTGGTGATGGACAGGGAGGCCTGGCGTGCTGCGATTCATGGGGTTGCAAAAAGTCAGACACGACTGAGTGACTGAACTGAACTAAATTTTGATTTGCCTTTATATACTGACTAGGGATGTTGAGTATTTTTTCATGTACTTATGGTCATACATAGTCTGAAAAAATGTTTATTCCAGCCCTTTGCCCATTATTTTAGTTGGGTTGTTTTTGTTAAGTTGTAAAAATTCTTTATATTTTTAAAATTAATCCTTTATCAGCTACATGATTTGAAGATATTTGCTCCCACTCTGTGAGTTGTCTTCTAACTTGCTTAACAGAGTCCTTTGATGCCCAAAAGTTTTAAATTTTGCTGAAGCTCAGTTTATCTATTTTTTCTAGTTGTGCTTTATACAGCCAATTAATCACTGGCAAGTGCAATGTCATGAATCGTTTCCCCTATATTTTCTTCTAAGAGTTTTATACTCTTTTAAGAGTTTTATACTTAGTTTTACACTGTTCATTGCAGCACTGTTTATAATAGCCAGGACATGGAAGCAACCTAGATGTCCATCAGCAGATGGATGGATAAGAAAGCTGTGGTACATATACACAATGGAGTATTACTCAGCCATTAAAAACAATATATTTGAATCAGTTCTAATGAGGTGGATGAAACTGGAGCCTATTATACAGCACTGTTTATAATAGCCAGGACATGGAAGCAACCTAGATGTCCATCAGCAGATGAATGGATAAGAAAGCTGTGGTACATATACACAATGGAGTATTACTCAGCCATTAAAAACAATATATTTGAATCAGTTCTAATGAGGTGGATGAAACTGGAGCCTATTATACAGAGTGAAGTAAGCCAGAAAGAAAAACACCAATACAGTATACTAACACATATATGTGGAATTTAGAAACATGGGAACAATAACCCTGTATGCGAGACAGCAAAAGAGACACAGATGTATAGAACAGTCTTTTGGACTCTGTGGGAGAGGGAGAGGGTGGGATGATTTGGGAGAATGGCACCGAATCATGTATAATATCATATGTGAAACAAATCGCCAGTCCAGGTTTGATGCATGATACAGGATGCTTGGGGCTGGTGCACTGGGATGACCCAGAGGGATGGTACGGGGAGGGAGGTGGGTGGGGGGTTTAGGATTGGGAACACGTGTACACCCGTGGCAGATTCATGTTGATGTATGGCAAAACCAATACAATATTGTAAAGCAATTAGCCTCCAATTAAAATAAATAAATTTAAATTTTAAAAAAGTGTAAGTGTACCTTACACTTACGTATTTGATTCAATTTTAGTTTATTTATCAATATGGTGTAATGTAAAGGTCCCACTTCATCCTTTTGCACATGAATATCCAGCTTTCCATACACCATTTGTGGAAAAGACTATTTTTCCCCCACTGAATGGTCTTGCTGGTCTTGTCAAAAGCCACTTGACCACATATGTGAGTGTTTATTTCTCTTTCATTCTATTGGTCTGTGCTTCTGTCTTTATGCCAGTACAACAGTATTTGATTAATATATCTTTGCAGTAAATTTTGAAGTCAAAAAGTGTCAGTTGTCCAAAACCATTCTTTTTCTATATTGTTTTGATTATTCTGGGCCACTTGAAATTCTGTATGAAATTTAGGATGTATTTTTCTATTTCTACTCCAAAATGTCTTTAGGATTTGATTGTGATTACACTGAATCTGCAGGTCACTCTGGATATTGTTGGCCTTCTAGCAACATCAAGTTATCCAAACCATGAACACAGATGTCTTTCCATTTATTAATACTATTTTCTTTCAGTAACATTTTATAGTTTTCAGTGTACAAGTGTTTTGTCTCCTTGGTTTAGTTTCTTTCTAAATATTTTATCCTTTTTGATGCCATTTTAATGGAATTGCTTCTTAACTTCCTTGTTGGATTGCTTATTGTTAGTATATTGAAACACAGGTGATTTCTGCATGTTGATTTTTCATCCTGCCACTTTCCTGAATTTGTTTACTAGTTCTAACCATTGTTTTGGTTTTGGAGACATTAGAGTTTTCTACATATAAGATCATGTTGCTTGTGAACAAAAGTAAAATTACTTCTTCCTTTCCAATTTCTGTGCCTATTGTTACTCTTTCTTCTCTTATTGTCCTGGCTAAACCTTGCAATATTATGTTGAAAAGAAGTAGCTAAAGCAGGCATTTTTTCTTCCTGATCATAGAGGAAAAGTTTCACTCTTTCACCATCGAGTATGATATTAGCTGTGGGTTTTTTCATATGTTGCCTTTATTTTATTGAGGAAATTTCTTTCCATTTCAAGTTTTCCCCCCCAGCTCTCATACTCATTTATTAATTTCCCATCATAACATAAAACCATATCAAGCTTTAGTAACTTCAGGAAGCATGGTACCTCATTTCAAGTTTCTTAAGTGCTTTTATCATGACGGGGTGTGGCACTATGTAAAATGTGTTTTCTGCACCAGTCAAAATGATCATGTGGTTCTTTTCCCCTCATTCTGTTAAAGAGGTGTATTATGCTGATTTGGGGGACTCCCTGGTGGCTCAGTCAGTAAAGAAAGAATCCACTTGCAATGCAGGAGATGCTGGTTTGATCCCCGGGTCAAAAAGATCCCCTGTAGAAAAAAATGGCAACCCACCCAGGGATTCTTGCCTGGGAAATCCCATGGATAGAGGAGCCTGGTGGGCTAGAGTCCATGAGATTGCAAGAATCAGACACGATTTAGTGACTAAACCAAACCAGGCTGATCTTTGTATATTGAGCCATTCTCGTATTCCCTTTACTGACTCCCTCCTTTCAGAGAGGCCCCAGGGGCCTTCAATAAAGGCTCAAGAGGGTTCCTCTCCTGGGGCTAACCAGCATCTCTATGTTATCCCCTTTGAAGTTGCCATCAGCTCTCTCTGGATGGTGAAAAGGTCCCAGTGAATATCCTATTACAAGCCCCTCTGAGCATAGAATTTCAAACAGCATGTTCAAGTTTTGTAATTTCCGAAGAATGACAGTGAATATTTATTGCAGTGGGGCTGGGAATAAAAGCCACACCATCTAACCCTAAACTCCCATCTTTTTGCTGTTACAGGAGCTATCACATGTGTGTCTCCATTCTTTATCTGAGACTCTTTGGATCCAGGCCCTAGGTCTGGCGCTGGCACCCTCACTAAGCTGTGGTCACCTTTCCAGTTGCTTCTAATGGAATGGTCCAATATAATGAGAATGACAAAGGAGCCTCACAGAAGTCATTTTATCACAGATGAAATGAGCATGGGCAGCCCCTGAGTCATCTCTGTTCTTACAATGTGCCCAGACAGTTTCTCTGGGGCTGATTTCACACATTTTCCTTTACCAGAACCCAAAGCTGAAAACTGAGGTTAGAGGGTGGACTGGATGTTCTCTCCTATGGCGCACCTTGGCCAAATGTGGGAGCAGGCTCAATCACTGGTCCAAATGTGAGTATAAAAGGAAGTTTTAAGAAATTTTTACATAGATGCCCAGATATCAGCCCCTTAGAATATCTATACACATATTTCTGATTTCCTGTCAATTGCTAAATGGTTTGTTTTAATGTAATCAGTTCCTGACATCTTCAGGGCTAATGAGTCAGTTTAGATGAACGCAAGTGAAAATGAAAGTTGCTCAGTCGTGTCTGGCTCTTTGCAACCCCATGGACTATATAGTCTGTGGAATTCTCCAGGCCAGAATACTGGAGTGGGTAGCATTTCCCTTCTCCAGGGGATCTTCCCAACCCAAGGATCAAACCCATATCTTCCTTATTGCAGGCAGATTCTTTACCAGCTGATCCACAAGGGAAGCTCAAGAACAGTGGAGGGGGTAGCCTATCCCCTCTTCAGTGGATCTTCCCAACCCAGGAATCTAACCAGGGTCTCCTGCATTGCAGGCAGATTCTTTACCAACTGAGCTATTAAGGAAGCCCAGCTATAGGGAAGATTAATGCAAAGTGCTCATCTTTTCAGTCCTGCCTTCCCACGACCATCCATATGTCCAGTGGATGTCAGGCAACAAACCAACAAGACATCAGAAACACCAGTATCCACCACATTGGGCTAAGTTGTTACCACCCATGAGGACTGGATTTGTGTGGGTAAATTAGAGAGCCATCCTCCAAATGTGAGTGAGAGGTGGGAACATGATAAATAAGAGGGTGGGCAGGGATCCCCCGGATGAGACAGGAGAGAGAACCACTGGGAACCACCCGGGGCTCAGATGCCCCCTTAGCTGTGAGCAGTGGGAGAACTGGGGATGTGCAGCTGAGAGAGATGTGGACACAGGGTCCAGGATGCCTCTGGGAGGGTGTGACTCATCCAACAGAAACAGTGCTGTGAGCGGGGGTCTCTGCACCTCCAGGGGCAGCTGAGTGGGCCGACCCAGGGTCCCAGAGGTAGATGTGGGAAAAGGGAGCCGAAAGTGACCTCCACTGAGACTCTTAGAGACCAACAACCCTCCACTATCAATCCTTTGGAGAGAAGAGTCTATTCTGTCAGGCCAAGGTGACCATCTGGTTTGATCAGCAGTTGTGTTCCACGTATAAATGAATAACCTGGAGTTCTGCTCTTACACCAGGTTTCCCTGGGGGCTCAGTGGTAAAGAATCTGCCTGCAATGCAGGAACCGCAGGAGATGCGGGTTCAATCCCTGAGTTGGGAAGATTCCCTGGAGGAGGGCAGGCCACCCATTACTTTATTCTTGCCTGGATAATCCCATGGACAGAGGAGCCTGGCAGGCTACAGCCCACAGGATTGCAGAGTTGGACATGACTGAAGTGACTTAGCATGCACAGCTCTTATAGGCAAATGTGTAGTGGTCATGGCCACAGATTCTGGAGCCAGACACTGGTTCTATACCTGCTCTGTTGTTTACAAACTGTGGGGCAGTGGGGAAGATGTTTAAACATTCTGTCTCCATTTCCTCATCAACAGAATGGGCTTCTGTGATGATTTAATTTAACAGTGCAGGCACATACTGTGTGCTCTGTGTCAGTTATAATTATACTTTTTTATCCTTCAAACACAGAGCTAATAGAAGTCTCTTTTACAAATGCGTCAATCATTTCTGCCACACTTTTCTTGTTCCAAATCACTCGGCCTGAGGCTCCAGTTCTGACCCTAGAATTATAGAACTTTCCCTCAGGCAGTAGGTCCCTTTTTAAAGGTCACTTTTTAAATGGAATAGGTGAAGAAATCATTTTCAGAATAAAGTTCTAAAGTCAGCACATAGGATGGAATCGTGAATAATCAAAGTTGCCCTTGACATTCTGCCTTAGGGAGCCCTTGCACTGCCGTGTGAGGACCCAGCATCTCTCAGGCACCCACTGTGGACAGTCTTCCTGCCGCGATGGGCCAGATCCATGTTTCTCCAGCTGGGCATCAGGTAAGGGAGACGGCTTGCCTATGAGAGCCATTGTGTGAGAGACGTGGGTCTCTATATGCTACAAGCATGCTCAGAAGAGCCTCGTATCCACACTGAGTGACTCATAGAACCTGACTCTGATGACCAAGGATGAGCAGGTTCTTGCCTGTATCTCACACACTTTGTTACCAAGTCAGCCAGGGTTTCCCAGTGACGGACCCACTGTGTGACTCTCTTGTGACCACAGGTGTCCCTGTAACCAGCTCCTTCCCTGGGGTGAACTGTGCTGCCAAGACTGAGCTGTAGGAGGTTCAGGACTGCCTTCCCACCAGGGCCCAACAGCTAGCTAGCCTCCTGTTCTCATAGAGTTTATTGAGTACTGCCTCATTCCTGAGAGTCAGTTTCTACTTTTTGAGGCAACGGGGTACAATTTATATTCAGAGATATTATCTAATTGTATCACTTGGCTCGAAAAATGGAATTCATGGTTTGGATTTTTCTTTCTAATCTCTGATCATAAGCTGTCTGAGCTTGCTACTGACCATTGGAATTCAGAGCTTTCTTGCTGATTGAATGAGAACTGGGACAGACACTGAATTCCCCTGGAGGCAGGCCATTAAAAGTCTGTTTCTATTTTCTGCGAAGATACAAAATCATGCACCAGAAGCAATCTTAGGACATTTTGTTGTGTTCCCTCAAAGATATAGTGCAGACATCCCTGAGGCAAAACTTGTTTCCCTACCATGAAATCTGCCTTAAAATGGTGCTGCATGCATTAGACATCGCGTGCCATACTTTAGCGAGAAACCTTACTGAAGAAGTACTCAGATATGGAAGTATCCAGAGCTGGGCATAAAAGTACATAAACCATGAAGGGCGCTGCATTTAGCATTAAGTGCTGCATGTTTCTAAAGAAACAACACCTTAAAATCTGACCAAGAACATGAACACTGAATGTAAAGCATTTGTTTAATTTTAATGTGAGTAGTTTTTAAGCTGCTTGTTCCCAATGCTATAGAAATGTTCGCATGGTAACAGTAAATGCCTTTAATCTCTTTTGGTTTTTAATTGGTTTTTCTGGTGGATTGATTCCTTATGAAGAAAGAGGAGACATGAAGCAATGCAAACAGAGCCAGAACCATAGCAATGAAAGGGCAAATGAAAACAGAGTCCAGTGGGATTTGTAATTAGAACCAACCCATCTTGGGCACAGATCCAGAAGACCCTTCTATTCCAGAGCCACAGTTCTATCAACACAGGCCCTTTCACATTCCTAATTTGTTGCTTTTAATTATGTTTTCCCGATACACTGAATAGTGGTTTCTCTGATTAGAGTTGCCATCTGCTGGATTCCAGACCAAAGCAAGTCCTGAGTGGGAGGGGTCTTCTGTTTAAGGTTGTTTCCTGAGCTGAGTGCAGGTCACCCAGGTATGCTCGCCCAGGCGGAAATCTACTGGGCTGTGTACTGTGATTTGTAATTGAATTTCAACAAAAGGAAAAATAAGTCATTCCCTGAGATAACCAAGGACATTCTGTTTTAAGGAACAGACCTCGTTTTTATTAGCTTCAGGGCTTCCTTCCTAGGTGACTCAGTGGGAGATGCAGGTTCGATTCCTGGGTGGGGAAGATCTCCTGGAGGAGGACGGCAACCCACTTCAGTATTTTTGCCTGGAGAATCCCCATGGACAGACGAGCCTGGCAGGCTGCAGTCCATAAGGTTGCAAAGAGTCAGACACGACTGAAGCAACAGCGCACGCACGCATCCCTGGGAGAAGACTATGTATCCCCACTCTGCTCAACTCAGGGGTGCTCAAGCACCAACTTGCTTCAGCCAGATAAGTGTGGGAGGGAATGTGTGTGTCACTTCTGTCCAAAGGCTTTGAGTCCCTCTCTCCCCTGCAAGTCTATCCCTCCCCTCCCCCATCTTTGTTTTCCCCACTTTTCTCTCTCCCCTCCCCCACTTGCCAGTCCTTTGGATCATGATGCCTTTTACCTGTGCCACTGGCTGACATCCCATGGGAAAGACAAAGGGGGAAAGGCTTCGGAGGAGAGACAACAGCAATGGAGCATGTTAAAGGGAGACTGGGGTAGCAGGGGAATTGAGGAGGGAGGAGGGAGGTAAGAAAGAGAGAGGAAGGAAGAGGGAAGGAAGGTACCAGGGGATGGAAGAAGACAGAAGGGAGGGAGCCAGAGCCTGGACTGTGTGGAGTTGGGCCTCCTGCTGGGAAAAAGAGACTGGGAGTGAGATAGTCAATAGGAGGGATGGGTTAGTGAACTGATGAGTTAATCAGGGGTGTGTTGACCACATGGACATGCCCAGTGACACAATACAATCTACATTAGCAACCAAAAAAATTAAATACTTAGTATAAATGAAAATATGTGTGAGATCTCTATGAGGAAAGCTATAAATGAAACCCAAAAAGAACTAAATAAATACATATACGGTGATGTTATGAATAGAGAAACTCAGCATTGCCAAATTCTCAGTTTTTCCCAAATTGGTTTATAGATTTGGTGGAATCCCAATGAAAACCCCAGCAAGCTATGTTGTGGATATTAACAAACTGATTCTAAAGATTATATGGAGAAGCAAAAGACCCAAAGTAGTCAACACAACATTGTAGAAAAAGGATAAAGCTGGAAGACTAATGATAACCCACTTTAGGCTACAGTATTAAGAGCATGGGGTATTGGTGAAAAAATAGACATGTGAATCAGCGTAACAAGATAGAGAGCCCAGAAATAGATCCACATAAATACAGTTTTTCAACAAATATTGAAACAACTGCCTTAAACATCTACATTTTAAAAAGCTGAATCTAGGAATTCCCAGGTGGTGCCATGGCTAAGAATCTGCCTGCCAATGCAGAGGACGTGGGTTTGATCCCTGATCCAGGAAGATTCTACGTGCTGTGGAGCAACCAAGCCCATGTGCCAAAACTGCTGAAATCTGTGTGCTCTAGGGACTGTGGCAAAGAGTACCCCCCAATCTCCAAAGCTAGAGGAAAGCCCTCAAGCACCAATGAAGACCCAGCACAGCCCATAAATAAACAAAATAATTTTTTAAAAAACCACTGAGTCTAAACATAGATCCTACACATTTCACAAAAATTAACTCCAAATGCATCACAGGCATCAACATAAAATGCAAAATTCTAAAATACCTGGAAGATAATACAGGAGAGAACATAGATGACCTTGAGTATACCAATGACTTTTTAGAAAGGACACCAAAGTCATAATTCATGAAGGAAATAATTGATAAGCTAGACTTGGTTAAAATGTTAAACTTCTGTTATGTGAAAGACACTGTCAAGGGATTAAAGAGATAAGCCACGACTGATAGAGTACTGCTATCCAAAAATACAAAGAACTCTTAAAACTCAACAATAAGGCAACAAACAACCCAATTTAAAAACAGGCCAGAAACCTTAACCAATCTCATGAAAGAAGATACACAGATGGCAAATAAGCTCATGGAAGCATGCCCCATGTCACCTGTCATCAGAAAAATGCAAATTAAAGCAACAATGAAATTCTGCTACACACTTATTAGACCAGCCAAAGTCCAGAACACTGATGCCACCAATTTCTGCAATTGGACCTTTCTTGCAAAATTCAACTTGAAGTGGATTAAATATACCAATACAAGACCTGAAACCATAAAACTCCTAGAAGAAACATACTGGAAATCTCCAGGTAAGACTACATTTGGAATGGGAAGAAATACTTTCAAATCATATATCTGATAAGGGGTTAATGCTGATGTATGGCAATACCAATACAATATTGTAAAGTAAGTAACCTCCAATTAAAATAAGTAAATTTTAAAAAATAGTATTGAAAAAAAAGTATTCATACAACTCAAAGCAAAAAAAGCAAACTATCTGATTTCAAAATGGCAGAGGAACTGAGTAGACATTTTTCCAAAAAAGACATAGATTTTCAACAGAATCATAGAAGGGTGCTTGATGTCACTAATCACTGGGGAAAGGCAAATGAGCCGATTATACAGAATGAAGTAACCCAGAAAGAAAAACACCAATACAGTATACTTTCACATATATATGGAATTTGGAAAGATGGTAATGATAAACCCGTACGTGAGACAATAAAAGAGACACAGATGTATAGAACAGCCTTTTGGACTCTGTGGAAGAGGGAGAGGTTGGGATGATTTGGGAGAGAGGCAGTGTAACATGTATGATATCATAAGTGAAAAGAATCGCCGGTCTAGGTTCGATGCGGGATGCAGGATGCTTGGGACTGATGCACGGGGATAATCCAGAGAGATGGTGTGGGGCGGGAGGGGGGAGGGTAGAGTCGGGATTGGGAGTTCAGGTACACTCGTGGCTGATTCATGTCGATGTATAGCAAAACGAATACAATATTGTAAAGCAAAACAAACTAAAAAATAAAAATTATTTAAAAAAAAAAAACCAAAGTGAGCTATTGTATCTCACACCTGTTAGGATGGCTATCCCCAGAAAGACTAGAGATAAGTGCTGGTGAGGATATGGAGAAAAGGGAGGCTTGGTGCACTATTGGTAGGAATGGAAACCGATGCAACCAGTATGGAAAAAAATTATGGAGTTTCCTCAAAAAACTAAAAATGGAGTTGCTATATGGTTCAGGAATTCTACTTCTGGATATATGTCCAAAGAAAACAGGATATGTATAGTATGTATTATCATGTTCACTGCGCATGATTCTCAACATCCAAGATAAGGAAACATCCTGAAGGCCCATCAGTGGAAGAATGGATAAAGAATATGTGATTATATATATATATATATATATATGTGTGTGTGTGTGTGTGTGTGTGATAGATAGCTAGCTATCTGTGTAAATGTATATGCTCAGTCATGTCCAACTCTTTGCGACACCATGGACGATAGCCCACCAGGCTCCTCTGTCCATGGGAATTCTCCAGGCAGGAATACTGGAGTGAGTTGCCATACCCTCCTCCAGGGGATCTTCCCAACCCAGGGATCGAACCCAGGTCTCCTGCATGGAAGGCAGATTCTTTACCATCTGAGCCACCAGAGAATAAGCCCTACATATATATATACACACACACACACATATATATACATATATATATTTATACTTATACATATACAATGGGATATCATTTAGCCACGAGAAAAAGGGAAATTCTGTCATAGGACCACGTGAACAAACCTTAAGAGCATCATGCTAGGTAAAATAGCCAGACAGAGGAAGAAAAACACTGCACCATTTATAATGTGGAATCATAAACAGCCAAACTCATAGTTAGAGAGACCAGAATGGTAGTTACCAGGGGCTCAGTGAGGGGGATGAGGAGATGTTAGTCAAAGGGTACAAATTTCCAATTATAAGATGAATAAGTTCTAGGGGTCTAATGTAGGGCATGGTGATTATAGTTAATAATACCTATTATATGCTTGAAAATTACAAAGAGAGTAAATCTTAAGTGTTCTCACCATAGAAAAGGATCAGTAATTATGTGATATGATGGGGATATTAACTTTTGCAGTGTATAGGTGCAAACATATATGTTCAAATCAACATATTGTAAGTACACCTTATACCTGCACAAATTAATATGTCAATTATACCTCAATAGGACTGGAGAAAATAAGTGAGCTATCAAGCCATGAAAAGACATGAATTTAAGGTTAAATTCACGTTCCTAAGTGAAAGAAGCCATCTGAAAAGGCTGCCGGCCGTATGATTCCAATATTGACATTCTGGAAAAGCAAAGCTATAGAGACAGTGAAAAGATCAGTGTTTGCCAGGGTTTGGGGTGGGAGGGAGTGAGGGATAAACAGTTGGAGAACAAAGGATTTCCAGGGCGGTGAAAATGGTCTGTATGATGTTATAATGATGGATCCAAGTCAGTGCACAGTTGTCCAAGCTCATACATACAGAGCCAAGAGTGAACCATAAAGTAGACTATGGACTCTGAGTGATAACAATGAGTCAATGTAGGTTCTTCAGTTGTGACAAATGCACCATCTGATGGGGACTGTTGAGAAAGAGGGAGGCTGTGCATGTGTGGGGAAGGGGGTATACGGAAAGTCTCTATGTTATTTCCCTCAATTTTGTTGTCCACCTAAAACTTCTCTTTTCAAATACACAGTATTTTAAAATAATGATTCATATTTTTACTTAAGAGCATGGAAATGCCTCCAAAGAGGCTTGTTATTAAATGCTAGCCAAACACAGCAGCTGCCAAGATCTCTGAGACTCAGGCCTCTCTCTCCTTGTTAAAAGCAAGATTAACAAGTGTTGGAGTGGAGCCCCAAAGTCAAGCCAGATGCCATGTGGGACTGCTCTGTAAATAGGAAGCAGAAGGAACCTGAAGAGGAAACAGTCTTCAGTGGCCGGCAGGAGCCCCGACTCCATGGACAGGACAAAGGTGAACCCCACTGAGGAACTCAGGGGACAAAAGATGGGGTGGGTAGATCACAATAGAAATATAAACTCAACCTGCTCCACCTGAATCAGAGTCTACGGTTTAACAAGCTCCTTGGGTGCTTCTGAGAGGCACTGGTTTGGAAGACAGATGTTCAAGGAGCTCTTTGGGGTCCTGGCTGCTCATAACTCACAACCTGAGGGGGGCTGAGCTGCTGGCAGAAGGCAGCTAAAAACTTCCAGCCCCACAAACATCTAATCTGGGTGGACAGTTCCTGACTTCCAGTTTGCAGGAAGCTAATGATTAAATTACAATCCACAACTCAGCTGCCCACTGAGCCATCAAAGCATTCTCAACACAAATGTCCCCTCCTCAGAGGAGACTCCCTGATCCTCCATCACCTCCCAGTCATCCCTCCTCACCCTGCATTTTCTACATAGCATGTCTGTCTTCCTGGGTCCCCAAGCTCCTGGACTTCACGTCAGCAGAGCCTGGCTGCATGGTGTGTATGCTGAGTATGTGTGTGTGTGTTGTGTATGTGCAGATGTGTATGTTGGGGGGAGGGGGAACCTGCCTGAGTCCAGAGCCCCGAGCAGAGAGGGGTGGGAATAAATATCCGCCTCCCCTCCTTCTTCCCTCTGCTCTCCTGCTGGCGCCCCTGATGTCCAAACCCGCAGATGGAGGTCAGAGGTCAGCCTCTCAGACAGGGCAGGGCAGAGAGAGTGTGGGAGCTAAAAGGAGGGAAGAGTGAAATGTCCAGGGCAGAGAAGATACGGTATCTCTGCCCCTCACTCCTCTTACACCCAATCTGCCCCACCCCTGCCTGCCATACCTGCACTCCGAATGCCGTGAAGCCAGCCCCTCTGCAGAAGCAAACTTCTTCCATGAAACCAGGCTTGACTCAAGGGGTGTGCCTATACCCTGAGCTCTGCCTGCTTCCTGTCTCCTGCTCATTCCTGGGTTGGGGGGATGGCTGCCCCTTTGTAGGAAGACCCCACAGTGGGTTCTCCTGCATTGGGCACCTGAGAGTCCAGGACCTGCCCCAGAAGTCAGGGCCCCCAGAGCCTGAGAAATGCAGTCTCCTTCCTTCCCTCCCCTTTCATTGGAAAACCAGATCCATCACGAATTTTCTTTTAGAAATTAATATTCATGAAAAATCTAATAATGTAAATTTATGGTTGCATTAGAGGCAAAATTAAAGGAATAAATAACCCATAAGTTTGTAATGTGTTGTCCTTAAGCAGAAATATCTCCTGCTTAATTTCCATGCTTCCTACTGAATTATTTAAGCTGAGATCACTCAGCCACCTGGGTCTTGTCTGCAAAGTGCAAGTCAGTCCCCCGCCCCAAGGCAGAGCTGTCTTGGCAGTGCCAGGCAGGACACAGGTGAGAAACACTCTGCACCCCCTGGAGAGTGAGTTCCTTGGGCATCAGGTCCAAGAGCACTTTGAGGGTCCAGGTCATGGCTACCTGGGGAATCCATCATGTGCTCCAGGGTGATCTGGGAACCTCATCTGAGACAGAGCCCCTCCTCCAGGCTCCCTGAGGCCTGCTCCCCACCCCTGGTGGGTCTAATCACAAGCAGGAGAAAACCTGGCCTGGTCACCTGAGCCCGTAGTTCAGCCCACCTTCTGTGCCCTGTGCTGACGTCACTGTGATCAGCAGAGATTGGGTTCTGGGGTCACTTCCTGTGGGAATCTGGGGGGTCCAACACAGTGCAATTTCCCCCAGGAGGATGGATCTGCTCCCAGCAAGGCTGCAGGGCTGTGCTGGGGGCCCCTCCTAGGACTCGGTGTGTCTGGCCACCTCTGCATCTCTGCCCACTGGCCCAGCAGCACGGGCAGGAGAGTCAGCTTCCTGAGCAGGCGTCCTCCTCCCACCTGAGAGCTGCTCAGCCCAGATCCCGCCCCCGCCAGGTCCTGTCCTCATGGAGGGTGATGCTGAGGGCCCTGCCCCATAAATGCATTTCCCTGGACTTCCTCTTCTGACCCCCAAGTGTACACAGAGGAACAGGGGGCTCAGAGTTGACTTGGGTCCTGAATCAGAAACAGACCTTATATCTGACAACCACTCCACATACAACACCCAGTGTGGATGCTGCTCCCAACTTGAGTTTGACTTCAAAGCAAGACCACCTGCCGACTGTTCAGGGAGGGGAGATTCACTCAGTGTACCCTTAGTGGTCACAGTGGGAAGACTCCTCCTGCAGGAGGACACCATGGGCTGGGACCAGACTTCGAGTGCCGCCTCTTCCCGGGGCTTCCTGACGGGGTTGTCAGTGTCCAGGGCTCACCTCCACAGGCTGGATGCTCAGTGTCCCCCAGATTAAGGTCTTGTCTCATAGCCCTGGTGCTGGAGAGGGGAGGGGGGCACTGACCTCCTTGTTTGGAATCTGCCTGGAGCCAGAGCTGTTCTCAGCACTGTGATGGAGATCCTGCCCCAGGGCTAAATCTGCATGGAGCAGAGTCCAAGGCCAGTCCCAAGCCTGGGCTCTCAGACCCCAGGAATCAGGACACTAGGAGCAGCTGCAGAGGTAAATGGGTTCTCAGGCCCCACCCCAGACCAGATCTGACTCTCCCAGAGTCGGATTCTGCAGGGAGAAGCTAAAAGTCTGACATGCTTGAACCTTCCCAGTGGCAGGGACCTCACTCCCGGTGAAGCAAGCAGCCCCTTTGTGGGATTGTGAGAAACACCTTCCCTGTGGGCCCAGGTCAGCCATCCTCAGCTCTCAATGCAGCCCAGCTCTGCAGGTGGCTATTCTCCATCCTCTACCCCCAAGTTCCTCCCTGTCCTGAATTTTGGCCCCCAGCAGAGCCCCTGTGCACCGCCTCCCAGCTGTTCCCTCTGAACAGGGAGATATCCCAGGACTCCTGCTCCAGGTGCTGCCTCTCCCTGCAGACCTCCCCCACTTCCCTCCTGCAGCCTCAGGGACAAAGCAAACATCCCACCGCCCCCTCAAGTCAGGTGTGAGGGCCCCTTTGACAGATGGGGGTTAGAGGGGAAAGAAGATTCTGCCAGATGGTGTGTTTGTGTTTTGCATGCTCCAGGCCTCCAACTGCTGCATCGACATTTATGATGCAGGAAAAGAGTGAATCCTCACCTGCAGTCTGGTTTCTACTGATCCTTGATATAGAACCCATGGGCACTGGGGTTTAGGGAGCCAGTCATCTTGTGGTTCCAATCTCAGGCTGGGCTGGAGGTAGGAGGCCGGCTCTGTATTCTGGAAACCTCTGAGCCCCTCTTCACAAAGGAGCTCCATTATTCCTGTCTGGAGTTCAAACTGCCCCTTCTGCAGCTCAAATCTGCAGTGACAGCCACAGAGCAGGAAACCCACCTGCCCTTTATCCCTGGGCACAGCTCAGGTGATACCCGGAGTAAGTAGGGTTTGAAGGGCCCCTAGGAGGCTCAGACCACCCTCAGGGCTGCATTTCCCGCAAAGCCACTCACCTGGTGACTCACACAGGTGTGAACAGTGGCTGAAACATGCTTCCTGCCCCACAACTGGCCCTGAGTGCACCAGGGGAACAGAGGACAGGGAGCTGCGGGGACCCAGGGCCCTCTGACTGCGCGTGCAGGAGCAGGGCCAACTCCGTTCTCTGGAGACACGTCAGCTCCATCCTGCGGGCAGAGAAATGGTCTGAGGGTGAGAGCAGGGCCCCATCCATCTCCCAGTCAGGTGCCCCATGGCCCAGGGCTGCTACACCTATGAAGTCCTTGGGGTCAGACCCCTGGGGCAGCTCTTCTGGGTTCTCACTGAGGAGGGGGTCACTACCCAGGGGGTCCTCAGAGGCCTTGACTGTGGAAAGCTGCCTGAACCCTTCCTGGCTGCACCTTGCAAGTTCCTTTATGGAGAAATGGGGTCTATTCTAGGAAGAGGAACTCCACCTTCTCCTCCAGCAACAGTGCCTCCACCGTGAATGAGCTCCTAACCCAGGGACCTTGTGCTTGTTTACCAAGCTTGAGCATAGAAGGCCCAGCCTCAGACTGGACAGAGCAGTGCCTGATAAAGGGTGGCTCATAAAGCTGACTAAGAGATTTTGTCTGGAATAGAGTGACAGATGAGGAAAGAGTTCTGCATTGATGCTTCAAGACCAGGAGTTGGTACCCCTGACTGAGGACGGGGGCCTATGTCCACAGAGGGGCACTGAGCCCCTGCTCCAGGCTGTGTTTCTCCATCAAACCTTGACTGAGCTCACATAGCCAAGGCAGGACCAAGGGAGCTGGGGAGACACTGCCGACTCAGTGCAGATACAACAGGATAACTAAGCAGACAACAAGGCCAGTGCAGACACACCTGGGGCACTGGTGAATCATCCCAGGTCACCATAGAAACAGAGAGGAACTAAGAAGAAATCCCAGACCAGAATTACCCTGCCAGAGGAATTTGGGAGATAATCTAGGTCAGTGTAAACACAGGAGAGCAACTAACAAAACGTGCCAGACCACTGTAGACATTTGAGGGGAATTAGGGAAGATCCTAGTTCATTGTAGACACAGCAGGATAATGAGGGGATAATCTCAAGCAGTATAGACCCTTGAAAAACATTCTAGGTCAGAGCAAACACAGCAAATGTCTGGGAAATTTTCCCAGGCCTGTGTAGACTCACCAGCATAAATAGGAAGATAACCAAGTCCGTAAAGCAGGATAAACAAAGAGAATCCTGGGTCAGTGCAGGGGGTGGGTGCAGTCAGTGTAGACACAGCACAGGAACCCTTGGCTAGTGAAGACACACTAGGAAAACTGAGGAGATATCCAGTCCAGTATAGATGTGACCACAGGACTCATGCAACATTTCAGTCACTGCAAACAACAGGCTGGAAGTTTTCAGCACCTTGGAGAGGTCCGAGCGATTCAGGACTCTGAGGCCCCGTGGACTGCAATCTGCCAAGGCTCCTCTGTCCATGGGATTTTCCAGGCAAGAATACTGGAGTGGGTTGCCATTTCCTTCTCCAGAGGATCTTCCTGAACCAGAGACTGAACCCAGGTCTCCTGCATTTCAAGCAGATTCAGGGAGGCTAGAAGTCCTTTATTCAGGGCCGGAATGGAGTAAGCAGTGTTTCCACATGCTGGCCCTCGGATGGGCACCTACTTTCACTAGCTGCTTTGAGAAGCTATCCCTCCGTGTCTGCAAATCTCACAGTAGGAACCATACTCCAGCCTAGGGAAAGCTCCTCTAGTAAGTCAGTGCAATCATATTCTCCACTCTGCCCTGTTTCCTATCTTTCATCAGCAGGGACTGATTCTTCTGCAGTATTTGGCCATTTGGATCTCGGTCCTAGGTTTCCCCTCATCTTTATATGAGAGTTTCCTTTGTGACCTTTTCTCCAACACCTGGTTTACAGGAACTGTATTAAACGGGGCCAACATTTCTCTACTTAATAATTCAATACTTGGACATGCTGTCAGGCCAAGTAATTTACAACAGAAAGGAAGCCCAGGCTGCCTTCCTCAGTGATCATGTATGCTCTGACTCTAAAGCATTCTTCAGTAAGGACACTGTCCTTCCTAAGGAGAGCTGTGACTTTTACAAGGCTATTTAACGCTTCAAGCTATTATGATGGCATGAGGAAAATTACTGTGATGATAGCTGTCTTTGCCACTTATAAATTCCCAGGATGTTTACCATATAAATATTACCCAAGGACACCGCTTCCTCCTAATGACCTGAGTGATAAACGCCTCTGGCTGGGAGCTCTGCAAAACCAGCCCCTCTGTCCAAAAAAGGGGAGACCCAGCAGCCGTCCAGGTTGGGGACCCTTCCATAAGTCAGGGACTTGATTCTCAGCTGTGGGGTGCAAACCAGTTATATCAGAAATGACTTGGAAAGGGAATAAAAAACTATTTTGTACAAAGAAAACAATTTTTAAAATTATTTTTTAAAGATTTTTTTATGTGGGCCATTTCTTTAGTCTTTATTGAATTTGTTACAATATTGCTTTTGCTTTATGTTTTGGGTTTTTGGCTGCAAGGCATGTGGCATTTTAGCTCCCCAACCAGGGTTCGAACCCACAGCCCCTGGCATTGGAAGATGAAGTCTGAAACCACTGGACTGCTGGGGAATTCCAAGAGACTTTAATACGGAGTTTTATTCCCTACTCCCTAAAGCTTTGCTCTAAGACTCCCGGAGTCCCATCCACTACTTTCCACAGTGCTAGTGGTGTTTACATCCTCTAACTCCTGGGAATGTCCAAGCAAGGGCAGATAGCCCAGGCCAGGCCTGCTCTGTTCCTGAAGATTCTTCACATCCACTCAGCTTTACATGAGCTCTGCAAGTTTTCATTATGAGTATCTGTCAGTCACAGTGTGTGCCTGGGAATTCTGAGTTTGCAGATTCAGGCAGCTCTGAAGCCATTCGAGAAGGAGGAGGGGGGTAGTTTTGGGTGCAAAGGAGGCCTTGGGAACTGGAGCAGATGTGACCCCAGACTGCATATTCAGGGGTGCACCAAGGGAACTCTGTGTGCCTGGGAGTCTCCCCTGGTCCCTGTTCAAGCCTCTATTTCCCCATGGGGTGAGAAATGCCATCTTGGTCAATGAGTGCATCTCAGCCAGTTCAGACTTTCAGAGTCCTGACGGAAGAGGATCCAGCTCAGGGCATTCACAGGGTGGTCTCATAAAGAATTTGTTCTCAGAGCTGTGGGCAGAGCACAAGGGAATCACCAGGGATGTTGACACACCAGGGACTAGCCAGAGCAAGCGGTTACCCTCTCCCTTTGGCCTGGGAGGAGAGATTGTCACAGAACCCAGGGAGGGCAGTGGCCCTGAAAGACTGTCAGAACCACAGATGCAGCAGGGAGGGATGAGGGAGAAGTTACTCTGCTTCCCCCTCCTCCTGCCTCTCAGCCTCCCCCTTGGGCCGCCTTTTTGGCCAGACTCAATGGAGGAGGCTGTTAACGGCATCTGAGGGTTACAGTCCACAAGAGAGCAGAGCTGAGAGGCCAGCGAATGGAGAGTGACCAGCTCAGAGTCTCCCTCATCAACTCCATCCTCAAGCTGTTGGAGGGGAGGGTCTTCATGGGGCCCAGGCAATGGAGGGTGGGTGTGGGGTCTGGAACGTGATGTTGTGTGCCCAGTTTCATGGGGTCATGATGACTGAGGCCATGCCGTCCCTTGTTCTCCTTGGTTCTCACTGTGGTCCATGTGGTAACTGCTTCAGACTCACCATCTTGACTGTGGTGCCCATGTTGGTCTCTATCTCCCTCCCCCAGCCAAGACACCCTTGGTGCCACAGAAGTAATTTTCTCTGACACTCTGGGAATGTGGGGGATCCCGTGCAGCTATCATCATTGACATAGCCCCCCTCTGCAGGCAGAGAGCCCAGGAGACTTCCCACCTCCAAAGCTCCACCTGGAAAGAGAGCAAGGTCCCCTTGTAGTCTCAGATCTTCCCACCTCATTCAACCAACACAGGGTCAGTTCCAGGCCCTCTTCTCCTGCTTCCTGTCCAAACCTCGTCTTACCACTGTCTAGACTGGCCACTGTCATCTTATTTGGAGATGATAAAATGAACCCAATAGCCCTCCAAGTCTATGCTGTGAGTCTACCAAAGTCAAAACAAGATTTGCGACTCAACCATTCCACAGCATCAACTTTTCCCTAAAAAACTGTAAAACCAGTGTTGATGTAATGGAGAAAGGGGTATGGACCAGAAAGAAGAAAATATCCCATAGGTTAATTCATTAAACTTTAAGTGGAGTCTTTTCTGATAACTCTGCAAATTGACCATCAGCCAGGAGATGGGGGAAGCATCCAGGAGGAAGGGCTGGGCCAGGGGTCCTGTAGTCGTTGGAACACGTTGAGTGATCTGTGCAAATCCCTGTTTCCTTCCTCACTCCCTTCCTTCCTATCTTTCTCTCATGGAAAATAAAGATGAAGGCTGAGTCCCAGCTCTGGGCATTTATGAACAGGATAGACACAGGGCATATGGGATGAGGAATTATGTGCAGTGGAGGCAGTTTGGTGTCAAAGGAGACCATTTCCCAAGGGGATGTATGGAGTCTTGGAGAGGGCTTTATATTTCCATAATATACAGAAGAGAAGACTGAAGGAAAAACCACCTCAGGTGTCAGTCTATAAATTGTGCAAGAGTATTAGCAATTTAAGTATCTAGAGAGAACAAAGGGCATTTTATAATGTAATTTGATAGCACACATGAATGAAATGTATTTCTCTTATTTTCTTTTTTCTGGATTAGTAGAATACAACTAGTGTTACAGAACCTGAATTCTTATTGCAACCCATTGAGCTGAATCTTATGAACAAGCATCTGAATTCCCTCCCTTTGCCAGGCACTCTCAGATGGCTGCCTCGAAGCTGCTCCATCCCTTTCTCCCTTGCAGCCTCCAGGCAGACAGGCTGCAAAGTCAAGTAGGAGTTTCCCATCTTCTTTGTATCAGCCCCAGGACACCTCACTACAAGTCACTCTAATACCCTCTGCCCAGACGACTCACAGGCAGCTTTATGAGCCAGTCTCCTCTGACTCAGAGAACAGTATAGGCTCCAGCCTGCTTTCCTCCTCCTACCGGCTTCTTCTGGCCTCAGCTAATGAAAAGGTAGTTCCCTACCCTGCCTCCCTTCACATAGGGTCACAAACCTATCATTAAATGTCTTTATTTAGAGAGCTCTCCTGCCCAGGCCTGCTCCCAGGGGTGGGATGGAATTGATGCAAAATCCATCATTGACTGGGCCTGGACATATAATCAATGAGGCAGCATGGAGCCCTTGTGATTCAGAGGTGCTGGGAGTAAGGCAAGGCTAGAAGAGTAGTATCCAGAGTGGGTGGGAGGGTGGTTTTCATTTTTGACCCTGTTCTCCCACACTCCAGCAATCAGCAGTCTATTCCACGTAATGTCAGCTTTGCAGCAGAATTCCATGTCAACAAGAGTATTTGCACATGTATTCATTTAATAATTCCACATTCATTCAATAAATTCTTACATGCCTACTGCATGCTAAGCACTGTTCTAGACCCTGTGAAGAATGAGCAAACAATTCAGTTTATGTTCAACTGAGTTTATATTCTTGTGATGGAATAACTATGTTGGTGATGATGGTGGTGATGGTGATGAAGGTGATGACGATAGTGATGATGGTGATGGTTGTGATGGTGCTGAAGATGACGAAGATGGGGATGCTGACAATGGTAATGGGAGCAGCAGCAGGGGGACAGCAGATGGAGCAATCATATGAGTAAAGGCTTACATAGCACTTAAGCCTTCATTCATAGGATTATGAGTTATTATGAACTGGACACTACTATAAAAATTTTGCCTGTGTTACTTGACTTCTTAACAACTATGGTAGGTGCTCTCATTAACCCTAATTGGTAAATGAAAGACCGAGGTACAGAGAGGCCAATTCACTCTCCCAAGTTCACACAGAAAGCTATGATGCTGGGATTCAGAGCAGGTTCCCCAGTCAGTGGGCTCAGAAATTACATTCCAAATAGACAGGCAAATGATTTCAGACAGTGACAAGTACAATGAAGAAAATCAAAGAGGGTGACGTGAGAGTGACTTGGTGTGAGAAGACTGTATTAGGGAAGGCTCTTGAGGAGGTGATACTAGACTTAAGACCAAAAGGATAAAGCGTGTGGGAATAGTTTTCATACAGGTGGAACAGCAAGTGCAAAGGCCCTAAGGTAGGAGTGAGCCCAGAGTGTTCAAAGAACAACAGGAAGGTCAGAGAGGCTGAAGCAGAATTAACAGGGGGAAATGGGCACTGAATAAAGAAGGCAAGGAGGGGCCAGGCCATGTATGGCCCCACAGGCTGTAGGAAACTGTGTCAGAGTTGCCCTGAGTGGATGAGGCGTTATGGAGCCCATGGAGGGAACAGCTTCAGCCACTCCATAATCACTGAGTCTGGACCAGGGCACAAGTAGGAGTCTCTGGGGTATGCCGGGAGATGGATGATCAGAACCGCTGTCCAGTATTTATAAACAAATACTGTACAAGTTGGGGGAAAGCGGCTTCCCTGGTGGCTCAAAGGGAAAGAATTCACCTGCAATGCAGGAGCTACAGGAGAGCTGGGTTCGATCCCTGGAACAGGAAGACCCCTTGGAGGAAGAATGGCTACCCATTCTAGTATTCTTCCTGGAGAATCCCATGGACTGTGGAGCCTGGCAGGCTACAGCCCATGGGATCGCAGAGTCAGACACAACCTAAGTGACTTAGCATGCATGCACATACCGTACAAGTGAGAGCCCTCTCCGAGGTCATCAGGTTTTCAAAACTCACTTTAACACCCCATTCCCAATAGCTAGAGTGCTCTGACCTGTCCCAGCGCACTAACTTGCGAATCAAGGGGGTTTAAGAGGGTTACAGCAAGCCAAGGTGAGGGCCCAGGGGTGGAAGATTGGATTCAGCTTGTGTCTCAACACAGAGTCCTATCCACACAGGACTCCACAGCACCATAGTTTTGTTCCCCTGCCAGGTCATCGGGAGACTGTGAAGGATTTGTAAACAGAGGCAGCTTTGCCAGCATGAAATCATCTCAGTCTCCTTGGAGGCCTGAGTCAGCCAACACTTCTGCAGGCGGCAGCAGCAGGCAGCAGTGGGCGGGCTTTGTCTCTTGGGCAAGGCTGAAATGAAACATCTCCTTACCCTGGCTCCTGCCACCCACAGGAAAATCAATGATGAGCAGAGATGAGCGAGAGGACAGGAAGCCCAGACATTCCTGCGGTCCACGAGAAACTCATCTCATATTTATAAGTTTTATGTTTCACTTAAGGACGTTTGAGTTAGAATTCTATCACTTGTTACCGAAATGGGCAAGCTCGTACAGCTACCTAAAAAAGAGAGAGAGAAAGAATCAGCTAAAATCTAGCAAAGAGCCAGAAGAAATGTTCACTTTTTTAAACTGACAGATTCAATGTGGTAGATGGAGAGAGAAATCACTTCTCTCCCAAAATGAGTCATTTTTGCTGCCGCCCACTGAGAAATCATTGAGGCGCCTGCTGGGCCCCATTCGGACATCCTGAGGACAGTGCATTGGGGATGCTTCAGGGAATTTAGCCAGGGAGGCGGAGCTGATTTTATTTTCTTCTCTTCATGTTCCCTCTAATGGCCTTTTTCAACTTTGCCATCATTTTGCCTTTCATTTCACCAAGATAAATTCTAATTCACAGGTTCATTAACCCCTCTTGCTATTCTGAGCTTGTTTGATGGGATGTCCTGGAGGTTAGGTTCTCTCACAGGGACTGAAGGCGCTGAATCAGGGCTTGGCGATGCCATTAAAGTCCGTTCTCGGGAAACCAAAATATGCCTTGTCATCATCACTCCAGTACTCCGGGCTGGAAATGAGCAAAAATCCTGTCACCAGAGATGGGGTCTCAGTGAGGGTCTACCATCTCCTGGCACATCCTGGAGAAGAGGGGACACGTTCTAACCCCCTACACAAACCCTGGGTAGAAGGCAGAGGGCCATGCAGGGGGGCTGCCACCCTGCTTTCTCCAAGGCAACAGCTGGCACGTTTAGTGCTCTCCAAGGATGGCGTATAGATTCTCACTCAGTCTGTAAAGGGTCCACGCTTAGGCAGGGAGAACCTAACCTTGATGGAGAGCTATGGGTCAAAGGAGAAAGAATTCTGGACTTAGGATATGATGCTGATCAGACTGGAGGGGCTTACTCCCCTTCTCTCCAGGCCTTCCCTTCTCCACCTATAAAATAAAGGTGTTGAAACAAAGTCATTCACACATTCAGCAAATATCCAGTAGCAGCACATGCCAGACCACTAAGGTAAAAATGACCCCTTGTGTCTTGTCTGCATGGAGCCTACAGTCTGGAGGAGAAAGCCTACATTTAACAAATAATCACAGAAACAAATATGTAATTACCCACTCTGATATGCGCTAGGAAGAAAATAAGGCAAGTCCCTCAAGATAGCATGAAATGTGGGAGTTGGAGGGGCAGCAACAGTGCAAGCTGAGATCCAAAAGATCTGCGGAAATGAGCCAGGACAGACAGGGTATCTCAGATTACAGAAGAGGATGTGCAAAGGTCCTGAGGTGAGAGAAGACCAGTGTGGCTGGGATGCAGATGACAAGGACAGAGGTGAAAAGATCTTCTGAGAAAAAGGAAGAAACTAGACCATGATGAATCCTATTGGTGGAAGGATATATACCCAGGTGTGCCCAGGACAGTCCTGGTGGGCATCTGTGGACTTGGCATAAGTGTAAAGAGTGGCCCCCTCCCATCTCTAAATTGTCATGGTTTGACTGCCAATTTTACTGGAGAAAATTAAGTGAGCATGTGGTGCATGTGTGCATGTGTGTGTAAGGTGTATGACCAGTTGTGCATTTTCAAATTGCCTCACAGAAGGCTGTATGGGTCATGGGTTGGGGAAGGATTGTACAGCTTGGTGTCCTTTAACAAATGTCCCTTTCTGGTGTGAAATGAACATATCTCTTGCCACATCAATAAGGAACAGAGGCAACATCACAGCTTGATTTTGCTTTAAAGGATGGAGGGTGCATTTGTGGCAGAGTATTAGCCTTTTGCTGAGAATGAGGGCTGAGACAGGGAAACCTGGGTTCTGGGGAGTGGGGTCTAGAACTTCAACCCCTCCCACTCTGCCTTCTCTCATCCCCACTGGCCAAAGACGCCAGTATTCATGAATGCTGGAAACTGTAGCACTTGAGGCGACCACAGAATCTTCTCACTGATTTTTCTGTTTTCTTCCAGCTGCTATATTCAGGAAGAGAGCCTTCAGCTGTTGCCCAAGCTGACCCATATGACTTTCACAAACTCTTAAGCACAAAACTTTTAAACCAAGACACAGAGGAGGTTCCCAAATGACCTCACAAAATATTACCAACAATTTATTTCCTTATACAATGACTCATCGTTGAATGCTTGCAAATAGACAAAATTATAGGGGATATAAAATGCAAAGCCCTGTGCACACCTGCTGGAGTAGGAAATAGCAACCTACTCCAGTATTCTTGCCTGGAAAATCCCATGGACAGAGGAACCTGACAGGCTACAGTCCGCGGGGTCACAAAGAGTCGGACACAGCTGAGCAGCTGAGCAACAGGGCATGCACGCACATCACACCTGCATAGGGGAGACAAGGTGATATTACCATAAACATAATGATCATACCAGTTTTTGTTTTCTTTTGTTTAATTGTGGTAGGATATACATAACATTTACCATCTCAACTGTTCTTCACTGTACAGTTCAGTAGCATTAAGAACATTCACACTTTGTAAAGCAAAACAAACTAAAAAATAAAAATTAATTAAAGAAAAAAAAAAAGAACATTCGCACTGTATGTGACCATCACCACCCCTCTCCAGAACTTTTTCATCTTTCAAAGCTACAATTCTGTCCCCATTAAACAATGATTCCCTATTCTCCCTCCCCCAGTCCCCGGCATCCACCACCCTACTTTCTGTCTCTGCAGACTTGACCACTCAAGGGACCTCCACATAAGCAGAACCATACAGTAAGCAACTGGCTTATTCCACTGAGCATAATGCCCTCAAACTTTATTTATACTATAGCATCTGAAAGAATTCTCTTCCTTTTTAAGGCTGAATAATATTCTACCATGGATGAATTGTGTATCCATTCATCCATCACTGGACATAGATTGCTTTCCTCTTTAGGCTGTGGTGAACAATGTTGCTAGATATAGTTGAGCAAATACCTGTGGGGGTCCCTTGCACTGGATCAGCCCAGACACTCAGTCAACATGTGGAACAAATGAAGGAGCCAAGAGACCTGGTGATTCCTTCAGACCTGATCACCTCACTCAGCTGGGTCCCCAGTGAATAGCCCTCAGCTTTGGAGTTTCAAAGTCAGCTGTTGAAATCTATGTCAGAGACAGCGAAGGAGCATCAACGACAAGACTTTGATGACAGGAGCTTTCCCCGTGATCCAGTGATTAAGAATCTACTTTCCAAAGCAGAGGACTCAGATTCGATCCCTGGTTGGGGAACTAAGATCCCACATGCAGGGGAGCAACTTAAGCCCCACGCAACAACTACTGAGCCCAGGTGAGCCTGAAATGAAAGATCCCGCATACTGAAACAAAGATCCTGCACAGCTAAGACCCACCACAGCTAAAAGTTGTTATGCCCAAGATCCGAGTCCCCAAGACTGAGAGAAATAAGATGCCCATGGCAATGCAAAAGCATAAAGGGATTTATTGCTAGCTCGAGCTAGGGTTCCCACCACCACCAACGCAGCTGCTATAGGAGGGAGCCCCGAGTTTTGGGCTACACTGCTTTTATAGGGAATTATTCAAATAAAAGGGTACAAAAGGAGTGTTAAGGCAGGAGGACAACTGATTGGTTACTTAAGGGGGTGTTCAAGTTGACAGATAACTGGTTGGTTACTTCCATCCATAGGATTTGTGTGTAGATTCTTGATTGGTTTTTCTTTCAAGGTAAATCACAAGCTCCTGGACATAAAGTCAGAAGGTTTAGCCTAGGGGCCGATTGGCTCACGTACAGTGGGGCTAGGTTAGGTAATCTGAGGGCTGATTGGCTATGGGCAGTGGGCTCAGGTTGGGTAACATCCAAAGTTCTTTTGCCCAGGACCTTGCAGGATGGAATTCTTTTACAAGATGGAGTAGCTTAGGCCCTTCATTCTGGGGTGAGCAGGACTTTCCTAAAGGGTAGTTTCCCGGAATCATGACTCAGGTTTACAAAATTCAAAACTTAGGCCTAGTGCAACCTGTCGAGCCTGTCATGGCTCCGGTCTGGTCCCCTAACAAAAATAAATAAATATCTTTTAAAGGAAAAAGACCTTGATGACGGACATGCAAAATTGGCCAAGTCTGGCTTCTAGCACTTCTAGTAGCTGGCTAGTAATAGCCAGTAAGCTGGCTCTCCTCCTGACTTCTCCAGAAGGTCAGCCTTCCCCAGGATCCTGCCAAGCGAGGTTGACCCCAGAATGAGGAGCAACCCCAAGACTGTCCACCGTGGGGCCGGGAGGACTGCGACACTAGATTCTGTTTGTCCAAGTCACTGCAGCTGATAATGACTCTACATGGTAATCTCTGTCTCTAACTTTTCTTCACATCAGACAGCTCCTGATGTTTCCAGACAGGACTGCAGGCAAGTATTTTCCTAAATAAATTGAATTTCTACAATAAAGACACATCTACAGGGACTTTCTTGGTGATCCGGTGGTTAAGATTTTGCCTTCCAGTTCAGCGAGGGGGAAGTTCCTGGTCAGGGAACTAAGATCCCACTTGCCTCGAGGCCAAAAAGACCAAAACATAAAACAGAAGCAATATTGAAACAAATTCAATAAACACTTTAAAGATGGTCCACATTAAAAAGAAACTAAAAAAGAAAAAAAGACACAACTGCAAAATACTTTCATAATATTTTTAGAAATTGTATAGTGTTGTGGATGAAATATTTAAATAAAGTGAGGTATTTTAACTGTTAAGGTGTAACATATGCTAAATAAAGCTAATGGTTATTTTTCAAACTTTAAAGTTTGGTTTAAAATTTTGGATTTTGGGGGACATAAACTAAGGTCAATAAAATTCTATGAAATTTTTGCTTATATATACTATCTTATAACATGCTTTCTTGAAATATTTTTGTGTTTATAGAGATGAGGATACTTACCAGATGGAGACTATAAAAGGATGGAAATAAAGTCACTGTATCTTAAAAAAAAAAAAGAAAGAAAAAGCTCAGAACTTGCCCCTGAGCTAAATGACAAACTGTAGCCAGCCAACAAGCATGGTGGTGGGGGTGGACAGCAGTGGTTCCTGATCTGTACTGCCCCAGCAGTGACACTTCACACTACCCTCTTGTGAGGATTCATCTCAACTCCCCCTGGACCCCTTGATTTTGCCCCTCGTTCCCCTCTCCCACAGCCACCTGAGCTTGGAACTCCTCCCCTGCCGTGCTCCTCAGAAACCTGCAGGGAAGTAGGCAGTAGGCAGTATGGTCTTCTGGAAGATCTGTGGTGTCTTAGGCATGGGGTGTTCACCACTCACCACCTCTCTCAAAGCCACCTGCCCACACCAGGCCATGGTGGTGTGCTGCTCTGGGGAGAGGCCCACCAACCTCCATGTCCACCACCCAAACGTGCAGAGATGAGCCAGACAGTCGGTGAGCCCAGGATGGACATGGTCCCCAGAGGAGGTGGACACAGCCACAAAGAGTGCCATCAAAGAGTGTTCGGCAGAACCCTGAGCAGGGGAATTCATGTCCTTCTTGTAGCCACACATTCCGGGAAACAAACTTTCCCAGAAGGACAATGCGAATAGCAGAGTGCAGTTTATTACACTGGTGGACCCAAGGCAGTCTCCTCTTAGCCAAGGACCCTGATCCGTTTTTGTGAAAACCTTATACACCCTAAGTGTACGTGCCCAAACCCACCTCCCCATATTCCACGAAACTAGTCTGAACAAAGGAAAAGAAAGATACAATCAAAGATAACCCTTTGATTATTCCTGTGCCTATTTGCTTATGCCTTAAGCTTAGGTAGTTAACAGTGGACAATTCTCAATAGGCCTGCGGTCATACCCCAATAAATACAGTAGAATTTATAATTCTATTTTGTTACACAGATAATTAGACTATTCTTTTAGGCGAGGGAGAGTCTAGGTATGAGCCCTGGGGCTCTTCCACCGGGGGGTCTGGTTTTCCAATTGGTATGTCATTTCCATAGATACTGGGCATAGTCCGGCCCAAGACAGAGTCCTGCTTTCAAGACGGAGCCTGTCCGTCTGTTTCCTCCTTCATCCTGACACATCAGCCAGCGTCAGCTGTCTTTGGTGCTCCTACTGCCCCTGTGATCTTCCTCCTAGCAGGTAGGTGATGCGGGCTCATTGTGTAGACAGGGTGGTGAGGGGACACCTGGCTCTGATTTCTAGATTCAAGGTGGCTAGAGATGACCCCACATAGCCAAAAGGCTTGGGAGAAACATCAAGAGGGAGAGTCAGGATTACCGGATTTAACAAATAAAGAATATGCAGATAATTCTGCAGTATAGGCAAATAATATATGTATTGTCTAGCATAAGAATTTTTAGGATATATTTATAATTTGAAAACTGTTGTTTATCTAGAATTCAAATTTAAATGAAGGTCCTGTGCTTTATTGGGTGGCCACAGAGAGAAATTTCCCACCCCCACACACACCCCAGTCTCCCCTACTCCCACCCCCCACTGTTAGGGGAAGCACACTGATTGAAACCGCCCACCCGGGCCAGGCACCATAGTAACCATTTGCATGAGTTGTTTTATGACAGGAGATCCTGATGAGGAACTAATAAGCCACCACCAACTGGAAGAGTTCGGGAAAGGTCTAAAGGAGATACTGCATGTCTGTCCACTTTCCAGAATCCCTCTCGCTAGCATCCATCTTGGTTGAGCGATGCATGTGCCGCGAGGAAAGACTCTGAATTAGAATGATTGGCCAAAGACCACCCAGAAACTAATCCCATCACCATAAAACCCGAGACTGCAAGCCACGCAGCAGAGCTGTTCTCCTGGGTTCCCTTACCCTACTGCTCTCCACCTGGGTGCCCTTTCCCAATAAAATCTCTTGCTTTGTCAGCACATGTGTCTCCTCGGACAATTCATTTCTGAGTGTTAGACAAGAGCCCGGTTTTGGGCCCTGGAAGGGGTCCGCATTCCAGCAACACCACTTTTATACCAAGAAAAGCAGGGCACTGAGACAGAACAGCCAGATCTGGAGTTTAAAAGTAAACCTTAATCCTGATTGGTCATTTACACCAAAATGATGTTTTAAACCCGAGGGACTGGGTTACTTTGGAGAAACCCGATAAAGGTAAAAATCATGATGATCAAATTAAAGGGGGAAATGGAGGTTTTAGAGACTAATGCAATTCAGTTACAGAGAAAGGGAGACAATCACATTCTGCACCACTGAGTGGGGCTGTACATTTCAAATCCTTGTGTTGTGAACATAGAAAGCCTCCAGTGCTCGCTGGAAGTGGTGACTCCGGGGCTCTTGTGTTACAAGGAAGAGCCAATTTTGACTCCACGGTGGCTCTATTTCTTTTACTTTAATCTTTGCTTCCTGTTGTTTTTGTTCGGTAAAAGGATACTGTCTACACGTAATCGCCTGCCTCAGGGAACCCTGCACCTCTGCTTGAATGTTAAACCAAAATGTCTTTGTTCAGGACCCTGTCCATCTGTGGATGGCTACAGGAAGGAATAAATTAACACATCCCCTCCCTGAGGCTGACCATTCCAGGAGATAGCTGAAGATTAATGGCATTTTTATTTTACTTCACCTTTCCACCCACTCCCCACCCCCTACAACCCGGCACCACGTTCTATAAAATAAACTGGCACCCAGACCCCGTTAAATAATTATTTTGAGATACTAGTTCATCTTCCTGGTCTGCCTGCTTTCCAAATAAAGTCATATTCCTTGCCTCAACACCTTGTCTCTCAGATTTGTTGCCCTGTCATGTGGCGAGCAGCGTGAGCTTTGACTCGGTAACACTAGGAAACTGGATTCCAGAGCAGGACACTCTAAACCACTATTGTGAATGTTTGTCTAGGCTGGCTCTGAGGTCACCTCTAGCCACCAAGGAGGCCAGGAGCAAACAGTGCTTTATGCACATCATCGTAGTGGCCAGTAGGGATTGGTACCTGCTGGAGTGGGCAGGGAGTGAGCCCAGGGCTCCAGCCTCACCTCCAGGCTCCAAAGAAGAGGAACCAGGCTCCTGTGGTCCTCTTGAGTGCAGACAAAGAGGGAAGAGATCAGGAGTCCTCTGGGGCATCTCGGGGGAGAAAAAGGGAGGGGCATTTCCCTGACTTATGGGAGCCAGAGCGAACCCTTGGGCCTGCCCCCCTTCACAAAAGATCTGTAGCTTACATCACTGACTTTATCTCCAGATGAAATTTTAGGTTCAATGACAGACACACAAGTAAGGGTGAAAAGAGAGTGACCTTCAACCTTTATTCGAGTGACCTTCAACCTTTATTCCATGATTGGATGAGCCACCTGGCAGGGTTACAAATTGATTTATTAAATACATTCTCTAATAACCCCATACTGTTCATGGGGTTCTCAAGGCAAGAACACTGAAATGGTTTGCCACTTAAGAAAATTAGAGATACCAAGGGAACATTTCATGCAACAATGGGCACAGTAAGGGACAGAAATTGTATGGACCCAACAGAAACAGAAGATATTAAAAAGAGGTGGCAAGAATACACAAAAGAACTATACAAAAAAGATCTTGATAACCCAGATAACCATGATGGTTTGATCACTCACCTAGAGCCAGATATCCTGGAATGCGAAGTCAAGTGGGCCTTAGGAAGTATCACTATGAACAAAGCTAGTGGAGATGATGGAATTCCAGTTGAGCTATTTCAAATCCTAAAAGATGATGCTGTGAAAGTGCAGCACTCAATACACCAGCAAATTTGGAAAACTCAGCAGTGATCACAGGACTAGAAAAGGTCAGTTTTCATTCCAATCCCAAAGAAAGGCATTGCCAAAGAATGTTCAAATTACCACACAATTGCACTCATTTCACATGTTAGCAAAGTAATGCTCAAAATTCTCCAAGCCAGGCTTCAACAGTATGTGAACCAAGAACTTCCAGATGATCAAGCTAGATTTAGAAAAGGCAGAGGAACTAGAGAGCAAGTTGCCAATGTCCACTGGATCATAGAAAAAGTAAGAGAATTCCAGAAAAACATTTACTTCTGCTTCACTGACTACACCAAAGCCTTTGACTGTGTGGATCACAACAAACTGTGGAACATTCTTAAAGAGATGGGAATACCAGCCCACCTTACCTGCTCCTGAGAAATCTGTATGCAAGTCAAGAAGCAATAGTTAGAACAGGACCTGGAACAACGGACTGGTTCCAAATTGGGAAAGTGAAAGGTGTGTCTGACTCTTTGCAACTACACAGTCCATGGAATTCTCCAGGCCAGAATACTAGAGTGGGTAGCTTTTCCCTTCTACAGGGAGTCTTCCCAACCAAGAGATCAAACCCAGGTCTCCCTCATTGCAGGCAGATTCTTTACCAGCTGAGCCACCAGGGAAGCCCAGGAAAACTGGAGTGGATAGCGTATCCCTTCTCCGGGGGATCTCTCTGACCCAGGAATTGAACCAGGGTCTCCCGCATTGCAGGTGGATTCTTTACCAGGTGAACTACCAGGGAAGCCCAAAAGGAGTGCATCAAGACTGTATATTGTCACCTTGCTTATTTAATTTCTTTGCAGAGTACATCATGCAAAATGCTGGACTGGATGAAGCACAAGCTGGAATCAAAATTGCCAGGAGAAATATCAGTAACCTCAGATAAGCAGATGACACCACCCTTATGGCAGAAAGCAAAGAAAAACTCAAGCGCTCTTGATGGAGAGTGAAAAAACTAGCTTAAAACTCAACATTCAAAAAGTTAAGATCATGACATCCAGTCTCATCATTTCATGGCAAATAGATGGAGAAGCAATGGAAATAGTGACAGACTTTTTCGCAGGCTCCAAAATCACTGCAGATGTGGACTGCAGCCATGAAATTAAAAGACGCTTGTTCGTTAGAAGAAAAGCTATGACCAACCTAGTTCAGTTTAGTTCAGTTCAGTTCAGTCACTCAGTCATATCCGACTCTTTGCGACCCCATGAATCGCAGCACGCCAGGCCTCCCTGTCCATCACCAACTCCTGGAGTTCACTCAGACTCATGTCCATCGAGTCAGTGATGCCATCCAGCCATCTCATCCTCTGTCGTCCCCTTCTCCTCCTGCCCCCAATCCCTCCCAGCATCAGAGTCTTTTCCAATGAGTCAACTCTTCTCATGAGGTGGCCAAAGTACAAATTGAACCAGGGTCTCCCGCATTGCAGGTGGATTCTTTACCAGGTGAACTACCAGGGAAGCCCAAAAGGAGTGCATCAAGACTGTATATTGTCACCTTGCTTATTTAATTTCTTTGCAGAGTACATCATGCAAAATGCTGGACTGGATGAGCACAAGCTGGAATCAAAATTGCCAGGAGAAATATCAGTAACCTCAGATAAGCAGATGACACCACCCTTATGGCAGAAAGCAAAGAAAAACTCAAGCGCTCTTGATGGAGAGTGAAAAAACTAGCTTAAAACTCAACATTCAAAAAGTTAAGATCATGACATCCAGTCTCATCATTTCATGGCAAATAGATGGAGAAGCAATGGAAATAGTGACAGACTTTTTCGCAGGCTCCAAAATCACTGCAGATGTGGACTGCAGCCATGAAATTAAAAGACGCTTGTTCGTTAGAAGAAAAGCTATGACCAACCTAGTTCAGTTTAGTTCAGTTCAGTTCAGTCACTCAGTCATATCCGACTCTTTGCGACCCCATGAATCGCAGCACGCCAGGCCTCCCTGTCCATCACCAACTCCTGGAGTTCACTCAGACTCATGTCCATCGAGTCAGTGATGCCATCCAGCCATCTCATCCTCTGTCGTCCCCTTCTCCTCCTGCCCCCAATCCCTCCCAGCATCAGAGTCTTTTCCAATGAGTCAACTCTTCTCATGAGGTGGCCAAAGTACTGGAGCTTCAACTTTAGCATCATTCCTTCCAAAGAAATCCCAGAGCTGATCTCCTTCAGAATGGACTGGTTGGATCTCCTTGCAGTCCAAGGGACTCTCAAGATCTTCACCAACAGCACAGTTCAAAAGCATCAATTCTTCGGTGCTCAGCCTTCTTTACAGTCCAACTCTCACATCCATACATGATCACAGGAAAAACCATAGCCTTGACTAGATGGACATTAGTCGGCAAAGTAATGTCTCTGCTTTTGAATATGCTATCTAGGTTGGTCATAACTTTTCTTCCAAGGAGTAAGCGTCTTTTAATTTCATGGCCTGGACAGCATATTAAAAAACCAGAGACATTATTTTGCCAATAAGGTCCATCTAGTCAAAGTTATAGTTTTTCCAGTAGTCATGTATGGAGGTGAGAGTTGGACTATAAAGAGAGCTGAATGCCAAAGAATTGTTGCTTTTGAGTGTGATGCTGGAGAAGACTCTTGAGAGTCCCTTGGACTGTAAGAAGATCAAACTAGTCAATCCTAAAGGAAATCAGCCCTGAATATTCATTGGAAGGACTGATGTTGAAGCTGAAGCTCCAATACTTTGGCCACCTGATGTGAAGAACTGACTCCTTGGAAAAGACCCTGAGGCTGGGAGAGATTGAAGAAGACAGGAGGAGAGGAGGGTGACAGAGGATGGCACCACCGACTTGATGGAAATGAGTTTGAACAAGCTCTGGGAGTTGGTGATAGGCAAGGAAGCCTGATGTGCTGCAGTCCATGGGGTCACAAAGAGTTGGACGCAATTAAGCTACTGAACTGAACTGGATAACCCCATAAATAGAACAATTAGAGACTGCAGATTTGGTGGTTAAAATTATTCAATTTTACATGTAACATCCCCCATCTCCTGGATTGAAGACAAGATTCTCTACTATCTGGACCACCAAAATTAAAATATGACTAAAGACTTAATTATAAAAATGAAAAATAAATATTAAGAAAAAAACCAAGAGGTCCCCCAGTTATGTATCTGTGCAAGGGTGTGTAGAAAGATGTTAAATACAGAAATTGGGCGCCGGGGAGGGGAGAGTATCTGTAATAATGCACTGCAATTCATATAATTTTGTCCTGATTTCCTTCATTTTTTTGTTTTTTATATTCTTAACTTTGTCCTTCCCTCCTCCCCCAATACTCACTATTTTGATGGAACACAGCACATGGCTTTTGCCTGTTTTTGAACATATTACAAGCCAAACATGAATTGTTCTTTCCATTCCTTGATCTCCATTCCTTAACATCACCCTCTCCAATGACCCCTCCCCCTACCTTCTGTGATCTTGCATCTTGAATAATCACCCCACCTCCGACATCTTGTTTGCAATTATTCTGCCTTCTGAGCATGCACTTCCCAAGATGGAGCTCTCAGTCCAGAATTGCCTTGCCAGTGTCCCTGTGAAAACATCAGGTTCTCACAGCCCCTTTCTCCCTTATACCCCACTATCTCAGCTCGTCTTAGATTCAGTGCTCATCAAACACCATCAATTCCTTTCCCCCTCTCTTTCCATTGCTCTCACTGAGTGAAAACAAATCAACTTAAGCCCAACTCTGTTTACTTGCACCTGCCCTGGAGCTGAGTGTGCCTGTGAAAGTGCACACCATGCTGACCTCTCACACTGGAAACTCAAGTCTTCAGATCTCACTTTCCTGAAACTGAGAACCACAATGCTTCCAGTAAATTCCATTTCCAGTTTCAAAAACAATGCTTCCCCACTCTCTGTTCTCCCGTCAGGCCTCCCACATGCCTTCTCTTGTTCCATTCTCAGCCCATGACCTGGCCTCACAGTTGACAGGGAAAACCATAGTTTCTCCACCTGCTCACCATCAAATCTTCAACTTACGGCTGTTTGTAGTCACAGCCTCTGCCATCTCTCTTGGTGCAACATCCCCTTTCCATGCGGAAGGTGACACCTCAGATGTGATGTGTCACTCCTCGCTTGTGCCTCACTTATGCCCTGGATCTCACCCCCCCTCCTGCCTCCTCAAAAGCTCTCCTCTGGTAACTCTCTCCTCTATCAGTTGCACCATCAGCTTCTCCTACATGAGACATATACTTCCAGGATCCACATATACCTCAATATCAGCCATCTTGAAAAACAATAACTCTGATTGTTCATCTCTCTCCAGCTGCCACACTTCTTCTTATCTCTTCTTCATCAAATTGTCTATAGGGACTGCCTCTGCTTCCTTGCTTCCTGATTTCCTTTTACCTTCTTCAACCAAGTGCTGAAATCCCACTCCACTACTAAAATCATTCCTGTCAAAGTTACAAGAGATCTCCATGTGGCCAAAGCAATGGTTTCCTTCTGTCTTCATCCTACGGCTCTTAACAGAGTCCAACTCAGCTGACCACTCTCCTTCCTGAACATTTGACTTGCCTGGCCTCCAGGATAACTCACAATTACTTTTCTTTTCAAGCCTCAGCCTCAGTCTTCATTCACTCCTATTCCTCTCTTGGTTTCCAGTGTTAATGTGCCCCCAAGAGCATGGTCCTAGGATCCTTTAACTTGCCTTTCCACATCCTTAGAAATGTCCAGCTTTGGACAGGGGTCATCTATACACAAATGACCCTTACATTTCTCTTACTTCAGTCATGATCTCTTTCCCGAGTTTCCCACTCATATAATATAGTGCCGCTTCAACATAGCACCATGATTTCAAGTAGGAAACTCCAGTCCTGGAACACCCCCATTGTGTGCACTGAAAGATATCTTTTCTGATTGGAAATGTACCCCTTCTTATTATCAGGTTCCTATGAGAATATCAGTTCTTAATTATTTTGATATCATTCCTTCATCTCAAATTGAACATGTCCAAAACCAGACTCTACCCTCAAAACTGTTCCTCCTTAAGTCTCTGCATCTCAGTGAAATGGCACACCACAACCCTGCTGTTCAGCCCAAAGCCCTGCTCACTCTCATGCCTCCTGCTTCCTTGCTCTCTCTATTGCTACCCATATACAATGTGTCACCAATTCTGTTGACTCTACTTCCAAACTCTGTCCTCAATCCATCCATTTCTCCCCAACTCCCTTGCTATCACTCTATTTCCCATTGCTACCATCTCTCACCCGAACCACTGCAGTAGCATCTCCAAGATCCTTCTCACTGCATTCAAATTAAAATCTAAATCTCTTATTGCAACTTAAAATTGCAACATGATCTGGGCTCTGCCCTCCTTTAAATTAATTCTACACTTCTCTCTCTCTCTCTCTCTCTCTCTCTCTCTCTCTCTTTCTCCTGTACTCACTTCCTTCCAGACATCATGGTTGCATTTTCAATGCTTCATTTTGTTTGGAAAAGTCTAAGCAAGTCTGAATTTCCCCCTGAAAGTGACTTGATATTTGTTGCTGTTATTATTATTGCCTGAAACATAGAGGAGTGTTTCTTCCTCTTTGAGGTCTCCTAAAATTAAGACATATTCCAGAGTCAATAAATCCATACTGATTTTATCCAGAATATACTACACCCTTTCAGTCTGTGGGTCAAACTTTCCTTGATTTCAGGAAAGATCTCTTAAATTATATCCCAGATGGTTCTCCATTCTTTTTTCTCTTCTTTGGAGACAGAGACTACACATACACTGTATTTCCTTTTGCTTCTATGTCAATGATTTTCTATTTGTTTATTTGGCTGTGTCAGATCTTAGCTGCAGCATGTGGTATCTTTCATTATGGAACACATACTCTCCAGTTGTGGTGTGCAGGCTCTGGAAAGCACCGGCTCAGTAGTTGCAGCTCTCAAGCTTAGTTGCTCCAAGGCATGTGGGATCTTAGTTCCCCCACCAGGGACTGAACCTTTGTCCCCGCTGCATTGCAAGGCAGACTCTTAAACACTGGACCACCGGAGAAATCTCAAAGATGTTCTCTTTGTTGTCTTTATTTTTATTCAGCCTGTCTTTTGAAGATATCTTCCTGCTGCTGCTCTGCTTTTTAGTATCCTTTATCCTTTTTCTGGAGTTATTATGACTTCACCTCTTGTGGTGTTTTCATTTTTTTTCTCCCTCTTCTTTCTTGAGCACCACCAACTCATTTTCAATCATCCTTTGTTGTCTTATTTCATCCTTGAGTCTGTGTTCCTGCTGTAAGCTCCTGATTCATAGGGGCTGTGTCTATCCTCCAATTTTTTGAACCAAGAGACAATTGCATGACTTTCCGCTGATTCACAGCAACATTACTTCACTGTGTGCTCTTCATCTTCCTTTTGTGTATCATATATCTTCCATTCCTCCCTCCCTGCCTCCATCTCTCTCTCTCTCTGTGTGACTTGTAATTAATCCTCTTCAGGTCTCAAAGATCTAAAAAGCCAATATCTTCCACAGTGGCCCCTCTTCTGAGCCACATTTACAGTCAGCTGGCTGCAGAGAAGGCAGTTCTCCATACTTCCTCCCACAGCACCAGTCTCTGCCTTCTGTGAGTCAGATAACTTTTCATTGTTCCTGAAGCCCTTGCACATACCCCATCTTACTCCAGACAGGAGTCAGGGGGTTGGCTCATGAGATCAGGACTTCACTGGGTACTGTGGGCTCTGCCAGTGCAGCTTGCGTTCTACCCACCATGCCTTGTTGCTCGGATCTAACTGCCCCATGTCACTTCCTGGACACATGTCTGACACCAACATCAGATCTCCACAGCACACATCGTCTCCAGGATTCACACACCAGATGTCATATCCTGAACCTGCAGATCTCATTATTTCCTGGATACATATGTGTCACATCACCTCCCCGATCACGTCCAACACCGTCTGTCAGATCTGCAAGTCACACATCACTTTCAGGATCCCACACCTGCCATCCTATACTGAATCTGCAGGTCACATGTTATCTCATGGATCCATACATGTCAAGTCCTTTCCCAGATCACCATGTCCCTGCTGTCAGTCAGATCATCGTGTCCCACAACATATCCTGGATCCTCACATGTCCTCTAGTCTCCTGCATCCATACATCCCACGTTCTCCTGCAGGGGGTGGTCTTCATCTGCAGCCCATAAGGAGGCATCTTGTCCTTCAATCTAGCAGGTGCTGCGTTTCCATCAAAGAACAACTGGGAATAGAGGGGCCCACACTCGGAACCTGGCCATACCACCCACAATCAGAGACATTTTAAGATCCTTGTGCTGATAACAAACCCAATTTCACTAGGTAAGAGTTTTCACTGTGAAATGTAAGCTCCATGGGGCCTCCTGCTCAGACGCCTTGAGACACTCTTCTGTGACCTGGTGTCTGATACTCGCTCCCTTACAGGATATGATTCTGGCCAAGTCCGGGCCTCTGGTCTCACCTGGAGTGGACTTGGTAATACCCTGACCCTTCACAAGGCCATTTGTGCTATAAGAATGGGAAGAGGTGGGATGAATGAGCCAAAGCAGTGCAAGCCACTGAACAACACCAACCTGTGTTAACACTACTCAACAAAGAATCAGCTGTGTATCACTCACACAATGTCCAAAATGTGAGCTTCTGATGGAAGTCATGTCTCCTCCAAGGGAATTCTCAGGACCCAGGGACCAGGGCTGCCCAAGACCCTCACTCCCCACTGGGGCAGAGCTCTGATTCCCATCCATTCCCTTTGGTCCATGCTTCTCCCTGGGTGGGGTCCTCATGTTCCAGTGGTTCTGTCCTGGAGTCTGCTGCCCACACAGGGTCCAGAAAGCCTGGAGAGCAAGAAGCTGCACTGTTTCCTTGTAAGAATATAAGGATGAGGCCTCAACTTCCTTGTGATCTCCTGATTTACCAGGAGCTCAAGCAGACAAGAGAGGACATGAGAAGAGCCGGTGTTCAGCTCCTGCACCGTGGAGGCCAGGCTCCTACCCTGCTCTGTTAACCATCCACATTGCCTAACCTGACCAATTTGAGCCCTGAGCCCCTGGGGGCTCATCTAAATGGTTCAGAGTGTGCATGTGATTCATATGGGCCCAATCAGAATAAGGCCCTTTCCTGCAGGATCTCAGCCTGGGGGGATGTGAGCTGGAGATGGAGCAACCTGCTGAGAGAGGCCCATTGTATAAAGTGATACAGGGCTGTCATTGCATGAACTAGTGGCAGGGGGGTGGTGGTTGCCATTATAAAAACTAATAGAGGAGTCAGTGTTACATAAACTGGCATAGAAAGAACTGTTGCATAAATGGATACAGAGACTGCCATTATATAAACTAATGCAGGGCTGTCATTACGTAAAGTAATAGAGGGACTGTCCTTAAATAAACTAACACAGAGGTACCCTCAGGGGGGACCTGCCATTATAAAAACTAAGACAGAAGAAATAAGGCCACCAATCAAGTGAGAAAACTAGAACTTCGTTTATCATTTGAGGCCTTGGACCCAAGTTTTCCTAATTCTGTTCATTCTGTTGAGTTAGATAAGTAATAAATCTCTTCTTTAATGTGGCTTCAATTGAGTTTTCTGTCTCTTGCATATGAAGAAACCTGGAATGATACCTTCCAAAATCATCTAGGCAAAACCTCTATGAATCCATGTTTTTCCCAGTAACCCCCTGACTAGGCCAGAGGAAAGAAAGATGTGAGATTTGGTCCCAGGATTTGTGGCTTAGAGCCTTTGCCAGGTTGACCTTGAGTCTTTATGAGGATATGCTTAGCCCTTGGCAGCTCTTGGAATCAGCCCTGAGTGAGCTCAGCTTTGGGTTCTGTGATGAGTGCAAACTGTCTCACTTAATGCACAAAAGCAGGATGTGTCAGGAAGGTTCCTACTGAAATCTGCTGGGGTTCAATCATGTTTATTTCTCTGCAGAAGCATCCTTCCTGCAGCAGAGCATGGGTTAGAGGTTATTGCTAAACCTGCATAGGAGTGAGTAAGACTGGGTCACAGGCTATCCAAGCTTACAGAGTCTTCCCCAGCAAACACAATCACTGTTAGGGAAATTGCCTGGGAGGATTAGGCTGGGATCTCCAGACACCTTGATGAGCTGAGACTCAACTTGAGAATGATCAATACTCCCTTGGTGACAAAGTTGTAAACTCCCCCAAGCATCAGGGCCACCTATTCATGGGCTTTTGGTGTTTCTCTCAACTTTTGCCCTGAAGCTGCATGGATTGGTCTATCCATTTCCAGCTCCCCAACAGTGCTTCTCCAGCAGCACAGGCATGATACCCAGCAGCATTAGGAGCAGCCGGCCCATTTTCAAGGGGGGAGGTTTGTACTCCATCCAAGTAGGTGGCTGATGTCCAGGGCCTGAGATTGGCTCACACCTAGAGATCTGGCCGGGTTAATGATAAGGGAATGAATTAGCTGGATGTCTGAGTTGGTACCCCAGTTAGTTATTGGGAAATAATCCCAAGAATTGTTGGCAGGCTGAGGTTGGATAATGCTTAGAAACTCAGTCAGACTAGTTATCCTTGACCCAATCTGGCAAATACATGAAGATGAAGCTTACCCAATGTCTGGGAACTCACCTGAATATCTTCTTGTGAGCAGCTGGGCTAGAGTCTGGAGTCTTATCCTGCTTTGTAATCAGGCACCCAGCCTGGTTAGTAACAGAGGATGAAACCTGGTTAATGCCTGTTCACACAGCTTGGTTGATGTCTACAAACTTGACCTAATGTGTCCCAAGGAAAAGAGCTAGAGCATGAACTGTCATCTGCACTTGAAAAGCAGACCAACAGTTCTGGAACACCGACTCCAAAAGCCTCTGAAGTGCAAACACAGTCTGGTTGGAGTGGACACCAAAGATCTTGATCTGGTCTGAAGGGCTTTTCCCTCTCTGTGCCTGGAACCCATTCATCATCCACATCAGTACACATGTAACATCTCATATCCTCCCAGATTTTAATTGGCCTCTCAAGATACTCTGAGGTCTCACAGAAGCAGACACTTGAGGTAGGGGAATAAGCACTGGTTAAACTGATGAAAAGGGACATGGAGCTGGAAGTGTGAAACAATTCTGAAAGAGCTCTGTCTACAGTGAGGCTCCACAAGGGCACTTCACTGGAGTAAAGTGAAATGTTGCAGAGAGGAACAAGTGCTTGTCTTGGAGGGACCATGAAATGAGGAACCACTGTGTCGTGATGTTCCCAAGGAAAACTGGGAGCCATATGAGTGACCCACTGCCCTTTTGAGGTCATAGCTGGAGTGATAATTCTGTAGGAGATAGAACATGACTTCCTATTAGAATAGAAGCAGTCACTCATGTCCCTTTCACCTTTCAAAATATTGATTGAATGATGCCAAAAGCCCCATACACTGTTGAGCAGTAGCCTCTATAAAAGCAGCTCTGTGACAGCTTCCCCAGCCTCTTCCCTCACTCTATTATAACAAAAGAACAGAGATAAAAGATGCTTTTTTCACCTAAGGACTGGTGATGCAACCAGGTAAAGTATTGCCAACCATCCTGCAGCATCAATAAGGATGTCATAGCCACTGCCTTAGATTTGATTGTCCATCCTAATTTTATTGTCCAACCAGCCATTCAATAAATGTTGCTGAGCACTTACTATATACCAAGCCCTGGGCTAGGTATGGCCTTTCAGAAATTATAGCTCAATAAGGAGATTGAGATTTTCTTCTCAATAGGGAGACAGTCATGGAAATAGACTAAATTGTCAGATCTCTTGGTTTCAGGCAACAGAAACACAGTTTACATGCCAGAGGTCAAGAGGGCATTTGTTGATCAAGCACAATGAGGAAGGGTTCTGAGCTAGATATTCTCTGTGTCTTAAGAATTCCACCCTTACTCTTTCTTGACCTGATCTGTCTAGAAAAACTGGTCCCAATTCTGCCTCAAAGCACTTCTTCACCTTCAGGTTGGGTTAAGTGACAGGAGATTGGAGGGTGGCAGGAGAGAAAAGCAGGGGTATTCTGCTTCTGTCCTGCTTTCCTGTGGCTCTGGCAGAGGCTGTATTTCTCTAAGGCCACAGGCCCTACACATAGATGCTTTCTCCAGGCAACAGCTGTCCCTGGCTTCCAGAAACATTGCTTTCTCACTTGTCATTCAGATGATCCCAGGGGTAGACTTCCCACTCTTGCTAGCTGCTGAAGTGGGAAGAAACAGAATAAATACATATAAACATAGAGGAAAAAGAAGGTACTTAACCAAGGCAGTTTATAGATTCAATGCCATCCCTATCAAAATGCAAATGGTATTTTTCATAGAAATGGAATAAATAATTTTAAATTTTCTTTGGAAACAAAAAAGACTCCAGAATGGCCAAAACAATCTTAATAAAAAACAGAGTTGAAAGAATCATGCTTCTTGACTTTAGACTATATTACAAACCTACAGTAATCAACACAGTAATGTTCCACAGTACTGGCATAAAACCAGACAATAGGATAGAAAGCCCAGAAGTAAAGTCATGCACTTATGATCAATTAATCTATGACAAAAGAGGCAAGAAAATACAATGGAGAGAAGACAGTCTCTTTAATAAGTGGTGCTGGGAAAACCAGACAGCTACATGTAAAAGAATGAAATTAGAACATCTTATCTGGGCAGGCACAGGAGGGCCTAGAGGAGCTAGCCTACGTTGAAGGTCAGGAACGGTGGTGGTAAGGAGATACCCCTCATCCAAGGTAAGGTGCGGTGGCTGTGCTTTGCTGGAGCAGCCGTGAAGAGATACCCCACACCCAAGGTAAGAGAAACCCAAGTAAGATGGTAGGTGTNGAAGAAATAAAATTGCTAGACTACTAAATATTCACATTTATATTTCATCAACCATGGTCCAGTCTGTTACAAAATGGTCTAATATTTAAAACAACACACCTTTGCCTGAAAGTATCTAGCTTACCACAATCACAAAAACCCTTTATTTATTTATTTTTTCTTAAGCCAATCATGTGTTAATGGGCACTTGGCTATTTTTATGTGATGACTATTGTAATAGTGCTGCTATGAACATTGGGGTACATATATCTTTTGGAATTAAATTTTCATTTTTTTTTCTGGATGTATGCACAAGAATATGATTTCTGGATCATATGGTAATCTTATTTTTAGTTTTTTATGGAATCTCCATTTTGTTTTCCATAGTGACTGTACCAATTCACATTTCCACAAACATTCCCTTTTCTCTGCATCCTGTCTAGCATTTATTATTGTAGAATTTTTAATAATGGTCATTCTTACCAGTGTGAAGTGATACCTCATTGTGGTTTTTATTTGAATTTGTCTAATAATTTAATGATGCTGAGTGCCTTTTCATGTGACTGTTGACCGTCTGTATTTCTTTGGAGAAATGTCTGTTTAGGTTTTAAAATAATTGCCAACTTAATGAGAAATGTATCTATCCATCTAACATCTATGTTGATTGCCCTATAAACCTAATAATTAGAAGCTACTTAACTAGTTCTCAGGATGAACTTCTTTTCATATGATCATTGACAATTTTTATTTTACCTTGTGTCAAGTTGTACATATCCTTTCCTTAAGATTGTTATTTTGTAGGATTTCTAGCAATTTAATTTTAAATTAAAATACTAAGCCTTAGCCTGTAATATGTTACACATTTCACTGATTTTCTAAATTTCCATTGACTTTGTGTCATGTTATAGAAGTTTGATGGAGAAGGAAACGGAAACCCACTCAGGTATTCTTGCCTGGAAAATCCCATAGCCAGAGGAGCCTGGTGGGCTACAATTCATAGGGTCGCAAAGAGTCGGACATGACTGAAGCGACTAAACTCGCAAACATGCATAGAAGTTTAAACTTTACATGAGTAAAGTTTAAGAGTACATGTTAAGTTTAAATTTAAACTTAACATGATCAAGATTTCCAATTTTTTTTGTTGTGTGCCTTATTTACCTAGTTTTTCTGTTCTCCATGAACATAAATAATTGCTGAAAATGGTAATTCTTTTATTGTAGAATTTTTCGCATTTTCACACTTTGTACATCGACATATCTGGTTTTTCATGCATAATATAATGTAGGGAACCTAACTTTATTGTTTTCATTTGGCCTTTCCTAGTATCTAAATCCGGAGAAGGCAATGGCACCCCACTCCAGTACTCTTGCCTGGAAAATCCCATGGACGGAGGAGCCTGGTGGGCTGCAGTCCATGGGATCGCTAGGAGTCCGACACTACTGAGCGACTTCACTTTCACTTTTCACTTTCATGCATGGAGGAGGAAATGGCAACCCACTCCAGTGTTCTTGCCTGGAGAATCCCAGGGATGGGGGAGCCTGGTGGGCTGCCGTCTCTGGGGTCGCACAGAGTCGGACACGACTAAAGTGACTTAGCAGCAGCAGCAGCAACAGTAGTATCTAAATACAATTTTCTCTCTGTGGAGATAAAACACCACTTAAATATATATTTATATGCTAATAATATAAATATATTAAAATATCTTAATATATTAAGGCAAATATAACACATTTTTATGACATCTTTATTGCCACTCCACACATATTAAACATCAATTCATATATAATATTGAACAATAGATTCCAAAGAAAGTATGTAATATCATTATCCTATAAATTTCTAACTACTGTAATGTTCTTTGGGAAGTGTGAAAAGTTTAATTTATGTTTGAATTATGTCTTTCTTAGCTTGTAGATCCATTTAAAATGAACTTTGAACTTTAAAATGAAGCTTGATTCTTTTTCTCCTTTGCTTTGAGCTGACTCATTAGGTATATGTCCTAGAAGTAATAATTCCATGGGACTTGAAAGAAGCTGGAATAACAAGCAGCTGATTTTCCAGATTTAGTTTCCTGTTTGATAACCTTATCAGTACACTACCAGATGTTACAGTAATCATTTTCTCCACTGAAGCAGCTGCGATTTTTATGTGGGATACCTAATTGGTCATCATGAGGACTATATTACTGTCAACTGCAGGGAAAGTCATTGAAATCGCATTAAAATAAGAACTGGATTATTGCTACATGGGTCCCTAGGAAGCTTTGAGCACTTTTAATTGACTTGGAGCCAAGAAGAATAAACAGCTAGACAAGTCCAAATTTATGTCTGCTCTTCATAGTTAAGGCTAGGAGAATAGAAAATCCTAGTAAGCGTTCATGTTAAAAAAATAAATTATTATTTAAAAATGTTTTCCAAGCTTGAATAAAACTGGTGACTTAAATAAACCTAAAGGAAAGTGAAATTTATTGAAAAATAACTAAGACATTAAAATAAAAAAAGGAAGGGAAAAGAAACTGAGCATTTTTCAGACCTTTTTATAGGCACTTAGAGACATAGTATTTTATATTATACTCAGAAGAATCAAATGGAATAAGAGAGAAGAAAACTGCTTGATTATGTTATATAGCATCTTTTGCAAAAATTTCCAGTTTTTCTGGCATGTTTTTTAAGAATCAGTTTTAGCATAAATAGGTTTTCTGTCCTTCAAAACAGTTTGCAGATTTTTTCTTATATAGATGTAAACATCTGGTATTTCTAACATGCTACATTTCTGATTTTCCAAAATGTATACACTCTAAAATTGAATAAATGGAGTTATGGGATAAATAATTTTAGAAAGTCTTTTAAATTATTTATGCACAAAATTCATTGCTGTGCATTCTCTTTGTAAGTAGAGTGCACATGTGTGCACTATATATCAGGTTTGGAGAAGCATATGTAGAACATAATGTGAGATTTTCTTCTAAAATAAAACAACAATTCTGTTTCAACATTGAAAAAATCCTATATATGTGTCCTACAATATTTCTGATTATCATAATATCAACTATGGTTTATGTTGAATGACAGATAAAATAAATGAAATTTAGACAGAAAACAAAACAAAAAACTTCATATTTATTTAAATATACATGGGAAAGTAATTATATTTTTCTGTTCCAGTGGTGAATAATAGTATCTGACTAAATCAGATTAAAATTTCACCTGAGAACCATTTTTAAAGGTATTTATTTGGACATCTTGATTTTTTTAACCTGATTATATTACTTGTAAATATGTCATTTATATGACCTTAAGAATAGAAATCAATTGCTTAATAAATTTGCAATTTATTTAGTTTATTTTTTTCCCCAAATTCTTAAGAAGTATTTTTTGAGAATACCCATTTCCACTCTAGTGACTTGAATATATATCAGTGAAACTGACCAGTGAGAATTTCCACAAAATTAATAGGCACACAGAACATCTCCCCATCATCTTGTATTCTCTCCCAAACAATAAAATCACCAATCTCACTAGTGGGTTCAGAAACTTGAATGTTACAGTAATGATGTTCCCCACTCTTTCATCTCTCCACCAAATCAGGAACAGCAACCTGTTATTTCTATCTCTGTAAAATCTTTCTGTAATTTTAAAATATAAACTGTTAAAATAGAATCCTAAATCACTGATGTCTCCAGTAGCTTCCATCTTCTCATTCAGCTTTATTTTTAAAGTACAGCTTATTCCTCTGTTGGTTTATATTTACTTGAAAGCATTGGCACTACAAAATGTTCTCCACCATATAAAGATACAAACACCACTTAATTTTTTTTTCAAATTATTCTAAATATTTTCCCAATCTAATCCTGTACCTACAGTATTTGTTCTTGTTGCTGTTCATTCTTCTCTGGGTCCAATGTTAAATGTACATTTGGACTATATATTCCCTAAATAGATCTACTTTAAATACACTTGATTTTGTTTATTCCCTCTTTCAACTTAAAATTCCTTCCATCCTATGTCTACCTTTTAAAATCCTACTTATTCACCATTGAATTATTTCAAGTGTCACATTTTCGGGGACACTCTCAACACATACACACACAGTTAATAACAATCATTGTTTTTATTGCTCTCATATTTTGTTGGGAAACTTGGTAAAGTGGAAAGAGAAATACATTTTGAGATACTTTGCAGTTTTAACCATTAGATTTTCTTATTAGCTACAAATATGCTGCTCTTGTTCAGTCACCAAGTCATGTCCAAGTCTTTGTGACCCTATGAACTGCCACACACCAGGCCTTCCTGGCCCTCACCATCTCTTGGAGTTTGCCCAAGTTCATGTCCCCATCAGATAAGGAAATGGCAACCCACTCCAGTGTTCTTGTCTGGAGAATCCAAGGGATGGGAAGCCTGGTGGGCTGCCATCTATGGGGTCGCACAGAGTCGGACACGACTGAAGCCACTTAGCATGCTCACATCAGTGATGCTATCCAACCATTTCACCGTCTGTCGTGCTCCTCTCCTTCTGCCTTCAATCTTTCCCAGCATCAGGGTCTTTCCAATGAGTCAGCTCTTTGCATCATGTGGCTAAAATATTGGAGTTTCAACTTCAGCATCAGTCCTTCCAATGAGTATTCAGGACTGATTTCTTTTGAGATTGACTGGTTTGATCTCCTTGCTGTCCAAGGGATTCTTAAGAGTCTTCTCTAGTACCACAGTTCAAAAACATCAATTCTTTAGTGCTCTGCCTTTGTTAAGGTCCAGCTCTCCCAACCATAACGTGATTACTGGGAAAATAATAGCCTTGACTATATGGACATTTGTCATAAAGGTGATGTCTTTGCTTTTTAACATGCTGTCTAGGTTTGTCACAATTTCCCTGCCAAGAAGCAATTGTTTTCTAATTTCATGGCTGCAGTCACCATCCGCAGTGAATTTAGAACCCAAGATGAGGAAATCTGTCACTGCTTCCACTTTCCATAGAAAGGAAAACCCTTCTATTTGCCATGAAGTGATGGGATCAGATGCCATGATTTTTTATTTTTTTAAATTGAGTTTTAAGCAGGTTTTTACACTCTCATCCTTCACTCTCATCTAAAGGTTCTTTAGTTCCTCTTCACCTTCTGCCATTAAAGTAGTATATCTGAGGTTGTTGATATTTCTCCTGGCAATCTTGATTCTGGCTTGTAACTCCTCCAGCTGGCATTTCTCAGGATGCAGTCTGCATATAAGTTAAATAAACAGAGTGACAAATAATCAGCCTTGCCATACTCCTTTCTCAATCCTGAACCAATCAATTGTTCCATACAAGATTCTAACTGGTCCTTCTTGACCAACATACAGTTTTCTCAGAAGACATGTAAGATGGTCTGGTATCCCCATCTCTTTAAGCGTTTTCCACAGTTTGTTATGATCCACACAGTCAAAGGCTTTAGTGTACTCAATGAAACAGAGGTAGATGCTTTTCTGGAATCCCTTTGGTTTCTTTATGATCCAGGGAATGTTGGCAATTTGATCTCTGGTTCCTCTGCCTTTTCTAAACCCAGCTTGGGCATCTGGAAGTTCTCGGTTCATGTATGCTAAAACCTAGTTTGGAGGATTTTGAGCATAACTTTATTACCATAGGAAATGAGTACAATCATCTGGTGGTTGAACATTCTTTAATTCTGCCCTTCTTGTAAACTGGGATGAGGATTGACCTTTTCCAGTCCTGTGGCCACTGCTGGATTTTTCAAATTTTCTGACATTCTGAGTGGAGCACTTGGATAGCATCATCTTTTAGGATATTAAATAGCTCTGCTGGAATTCCATTGCCTCTATTAACTTTATTGACAGAAGTGCTTCCTGAGACCCACTTGACTTCACACTCCAGAATGTTTGGCTCTGGGTGAGTGACCACACCATGGTGGTTATGTGAGCCATTAAGCTCTTTTTTGGTACAGTTTTTCTGTGTATTCTTTCCATTTGTTCTTGATCTCTTCTGCTTCTATTAAGTCTTTACTAGTTCTGTTCTTTATTGTGCTAGTCTTTGGATGAAATGTTCCTTTGATATTTCCAGTTTTCTGAGGAAATGTCTAGTGGAAAGACAATTTTTTTTTCTTTTTTTGCACTGTTCATTGAAGAAGGCTTTCTTGTCTCTCTTTGCTATTCTCTGGAACTCTACGTTTAGTTGGGTTACCTTTCACTTTTTCCCTTGCTTTTCATTTTTCTTCTTTCTTCAGCTTTTTGTAAGCCTTTCTCAGATAACTGCTTTGCCGTCTTGCTTTTCTTTTTCTTGAGTATGGTTTTGTTCACTGCTTTCTGTAGAATATTATGAACCTCTGTCCATAGTTCTTCATAGCTGCAGATATAGCTGAACTTAAATGAATATTTGAAGAGTGTTATGTGATTAATGGTAAATAAAACTTAACCAATTATTTAATTATGAAGACCTGAGTTAATGTAACAAAAAATTAGTGTCCTTAATTTATAAAGAGTAATTACAAACATAAAATTTAAAAAAAAAAGCTTTAGCAAACCTGAAAGAAAAATTAAGAAGTCAAGTGCAAAAGAAAAACACAGTGCCCACAAGAAAAATAAATTTAAGCAGTGAAAAGAACTTTGAATCAATGATACAGCATATTTGATCTACTACATCAATTGTTGGGACTATAATTTAGATTGGCAAAGATAAGCGAGTATTCTCACACGGCTAGTAGATTAAGTAAATTGGTACAACTTCTTTGGAAAGTTAGTTGCAAAGATGTATAGAGTCTTACAAAGAGAAATTTTCTTTGGTCCAGTAGTCTCACTCCAAAATTCAGTCTTTAGAATCTCCCTAGGTGTTGTCAGATATTTACACATAAAAGGGTTCAATGTAGTTCTGAATTAAACTTTCACAATTGTTATTTTCTAGTGTTAGAACTATAGATAAATGTGTAATCTTCAAACTTTAAATGCATTTTTAATAATTGATTTAATTTTCTATTAAAATGATTGAAGGATTTCTATATCTCTTATTTTTACTTAAAGAAACAATAAAATAATACAGTGCGAAAAGTATAGGAAAAAGGAAGGAGATAAGGTCAAACCCACATCAACACAATGATGTCTATTTCACATGGGAAATAGGAAAAAAAAAATACTAATTTGACATAAAAGTTTTACTTTAAATAAACTTCTCCAAAGTACATATATTCAAATACTATACTTGAAAATTAAAGTTATATTGTGTATATATGATGCATTTTTAGATGGTGCACATAAGATTTTTCTCTATTATATCTGAATATAAGTCTAAAATATTCCAATAATATTTGTCATAGTTAGTTGCTCAGTTATGTCTGACTCTTTGTAGCCCCATGGACTGTAGCCTGCCAGGCTCCTCTGTTCATGGAATTCTCCAAGCAAGAGAAGTATGGAGTGGATAGCCATTCCTTTCTCCAGGGCATCTCCCCAACCAATAATGTTTAGTTGGTCATTAAATTATATTTCTCTTATTTCCATTCTCATCAGAAATGGGAAGTTTGCAGTCATATATGCTATAACAGAGCATGATTTAAATAAAAATAGCACAATATTGAATAGTGTTTTCCATTTATAGCTGATTATAAACCCCAAGAGATATCTTTTACTAGGATTATTTTATTTTATTAAATGAAACTAGATATACAATTTCCTTTCCAGTGATGTAATTTCAAATGAAATATTAATAGATTAATATATTCACATTACTAAGGCTAAACAGTTGCTAAATTAATTTAAGTTTTCCTGAATAATAGGATTTGTAAAGACAAATAGTTCTATAAAGGTACCCTGTTCAGTTCAGTTCAGTTCAGTCACTCAGGCGTGTCCAACTCTTTGTGACCCCATGAATCGCAGCACGCCAGGCATCTTTGCCCATCACCAACTCCGGAAGTTCACTCAGATTTACCTGCTTCAAGTCAATGATGCCATCCAGCCATCTCATCCTCGGTCGTCTCCTTCTCATCCTGCCCCTAATCCCTCCCAGCATCAGAGTCTTTTCTGATAAGTCAACTCTTTGCATGAGGTGGCCAAAGTACTAGAGTTTCAGCTTTAGCATCATTCCTTCCAAAGAAATCCCAGGGTTGATCTCCTTCAGAATGGACTGGTTAGATCTCCTTGCAGTCCAAGGGACTCTCAGGAGTCTTTTCCAACACCACAGTTCAAAAGCATAAATTCTTTGGCACTCAGCTTTCTTCACAGTCCAACTCTTTTATCCATACATAACCAATGGAAAAACCATAGCCTTGACTAGACAGACCTTTGTTGGCAAAGTAATGTCTCTGATTTTCAATATGCTACTAGGTTGGTTATAACTTTTCTTCCGAGGAGCAAGCGTCTTTTAATTTCATGGCTGCAATCACAATCTGCAGTGATTTTGGAGCCCCCCAAAATAAAATCTGACACTGTTTCCACTCTTTCCCATTTATTTCCCATGAAGTGATGGGACCGGATGCCATGATCTTAGTTTTCTGAATGTTGAGCTTTAAGCCAACTTTTCACTGTCCACTTTCAGTTTCAAGAGGATTTTTAGTTCCTCTTCACTTTCTGTCATAGGGTGATGTCATCTGCATATCTGAAGTTACTGATATTTCTCCCGGCAATCTTGATTCCAGCTTGTGCTTCTTCCAGCCCAGCATTTGCTATATATACACATACATATATCCATTTTTAAAAGAATCTTTCCCCATGTATGTCATTACAGAGTAATGAGTAGAGTTTCCTTTACTATGAGTAGGTTCTTATTTGTTCTCTATTATATATATGTATATGTGTATATCAGCGAAGGCAAAGGCAACCCACTCCAGTATTCTCACCTGGAAATTCCCATGGACAGAGGAACCTTGTGGGCTATAGTCCATGGGGTCTCAGAGAGTGGGACACAGCTTAGCTATTGAACAACAACAAAAGCAGTGTGTACATGTTAATCCAATCTCCCAGTTCATCCCTCTCCCCCTTCTCACTTGGTAACCACAAATTTCTTTTCTACATCTGTGACTTTATTTTTATTTTGTAAAGAAGTTCATTTGTATCAGTTTTCTAAGATTCCAGACATAAGTGAGATCATATAATATTTATCTATAATGTCATTTGCAGTGACACAGATAGACCTAGAAATTGTCATACTGAGTAAAGTCAGACAAAAAAGGTAACTTTTGAGGAAAAAAATGCCTTAAGTAACTAATGAACTATATCTAAGAAAGCATATATTTATGTGTTGTAGCAGTGAATTTTCTACATCTCACCAGTTCCTGCAAGAATCCAGAAAGATACTACTAACCCTCCTCAATAAAATAGAAAACTGAGGCTTAGAGAGGTTGAGTATTCTCTCGTAAGGCCTATAGCTAGATTGCAAATATTCCATACACCACACCCTCTTCTCTATCCCTCTTCCCAAGAAATCTTTTCTTAGGTCTCTCTGTATTGTGCAGAAAAGCACTTGCCAAGCAAGGTAATAGACACTGCTATATTTCCAGCAGCTAGTGCCATCTTCTTAACTGCCTCCTCAGATGAAGTTTAAGCAGCTTCTAAGTTTTCCAAGGAGAAGGCAATGGCACCTCACTCCAGTACTCTTGCCTGGAAAATCCCATGGACAGAGGAGCCTGGTAGGCTGCAGTCCATTCATTGGGTTGCAGTCAGACACGACTGAGCGACTTCACTTTCACTTTTCACTTTCATGCATTGGAAAGGAAATGGCAACCCACTCCAGTGTTCTTGCCTGGAGAATCCCAGGGATGGCGGAGCCTGGTGAGCTCCATCTCTGGAGTCACACAGAGTCGGATACTACTGAAGCAATTTAGCAGCAGCAGCAGCAGCAGCAGCAAGTTTTCCAAGGCCACACAGCCCTGTGGCTATGCTATTGCTAAAGTAAGTCTTGCAGCAGATGTCCTTAAAGCTGCTGATACAGTGCCCATTCTGAAACAATGATTGGATTATTTCAATGCTTTTTCAGGCAGAGCACTTATCCTTCAATTCTTATTCAAGTATGGTGAACTCTTTCAGAGATTCAACAGCTTTCCAGATGTTGCAGTAGAAACTTCATTATTCTTCAATGACAACTCTGACACAATGAGAGAGTTTGAAATATTTTTATGGATGTAGGTAAGCCTATAGCATTTACTTAGGAACTTAAAAATTCTCTAAGTTTGATAACCATAATTTTCCTCCAGAATGACCCTAACTTAGACTATGATTTAAATTTTCATGAATTCTACATTTTCTCACCACATTAGTTTGAATTAGTCATGGGTAATAAACCAAAGTAAATGCTGCATCTTTGAAGTGGTAAATATTTATCCTGAGCATTCTGATAAATTCTAAACCTGACCTTTTTTTTTTCACACACTGTTTTCCTTCATAGTTTTTTAAATATGATTTTTGTACTTCAAGACTCTAATTAACTGTATTCACTAAGAGCTACCTATTGCACAAGAATATTTCATTTTTGTAATGTTCTGTAGTGTCTTCCTTCCCACTAGATCCTAACAATGTGGATATGTGTTTCCTTCCTACTTCTCTATCCAGATGTGTGAAATCTAGTTTATAAAACAGTTCTTATCCCCTCAGCAGCTAGAAATATCATACATAAAACTCATAAACTATTATTATACTCTTCAGAGTTGCTCTTTTAATATTAACATAGTAGTAAAAGCACTAATTGATTTCCATTAGATGATAGGTTGCAATTTTAAAATAAATATTTTAATTAAATACCAATTTGTTTTTACTGTAGTTATCAATTGGCTAATTTCATGGGATTTTCTTTAAGAAAGAAAGAAATGCAATTTTTACTAGCAAATCTTTAAATCTAATTTTCATGGGTACTATGGCAGCAGCTTGATTTCTTTAATTGTACAATCAATCACCTTTTCTTTATTTTTCTTCCTTAATATATTCATGGACTTTTTCCCTTGAACATTCACATTGCTTTAACTGCTTTGTTAGATCTCTTCTTCTCATCACACTCTCTCCTCATTCTAGAAAATATATCATTCTTATGAAGAGAAATCTGTATCTAATTCTGTCTGAACAGTCTTGGTAGGAATATTTTTTATGACAAAATACTCAATTGGCTATATTCATAATTTTGAAGGTTATCATTTCAAAACTTGAAAATGAATGTGCCCACTGGTATTCTTTTAGTGACCCTCATTTCAAAGAACGAATATGAAAAATCTTCTGTGTCTTTTCATCTTCCAAATATATCATAAAATAAGCTTATCAAAGAAAATTAGAAATGGAAAGATCCTGATTATTCCAAGTTCTTCTTAGTGATAATCATTAGCCATTAATGTTGCTTCACAGAATTTAAAATTAGATAAGTTCTCTAGGATTTGTAAATGAACTACTAGACCATGCTGATGTGTTACATGTGCCGATGTGCAAACTTCTACAATAATGTTTGCATTTTGATGAATTTTCTGAAAATCTGATCTCCAACCCAAAGCTAGTTCTTCATTATGAAATGTGGCAACTGAGGAGAGTACTGTTGTATTGCTGCTGTTCAGTCACTAATTCATGTCTGACTCTTTGAGACCCCATGGGCAGCAAGCACACCAGGCTTCCCTATCCTTCATCATCTCCCAGAGCTTCTCAAACTCAAATGCATTGAGTGGTTGATGCCTTCCCACCATCTCCTCTTCTGTTATCCCCTTCTCCTCCTGTGCTCCATTTTTCCCAACATCAGGGTCTTTTCCAATGAGTTGGCTTTTCACATCAGGGGTCTGAAGGATTGGAACTTCAGCTTCAGCATCAGTCCTTCCAGTGAATATTTAGGACTGATTTGCTTTAGGATTGACAGTTTGATCTCTTTGCTGTCCAAAAGACTCTCAAGAGACTCTTTTATGGTTAAATAATATTTCTTTCTTTTTTTCTGTCTAAATACTATTTCAGTTCAGATCAGTTCAGTTAAGAGGCTCAGTCGTGTCAGACTCTTTGCAACCCCATGGACTGCTGCACACCAGGCTTCCCTGTCCATCACCAACTCCCAGAGCTTGCTCAAACTCATGTCCATCAAGTCAGTGATGCCATCCAACCATCTCATCCTCTATCATCCCCCTTCTCCTTCTGCCTTCAATCTTTCCAGCATCAGAGTCATTTCAAATGATCAGTTCTTCACATCAGGTAGCCAAAATATTGGAGTTTCAGCTTCAGCATTAGTCCTTCCAATGAATATGCAGGACTGATTTCCTTTAGGGTTGACTGGCTTTATCTCTTTGCAGTCCAAGAGACTCTTGAGAGTCTTCTCCAATACCACAGTTCAAAAGCATCAATTCTTTAGCTTTCTCTATATTCCAAATCTCACATCCTCACATGACTACTGGAAAAACCATAGTTTGACTAGACAGACAACACATAAATAATGTCAGTGCTTTTTAATATGCTTTCTAGGTTGGTCATAGCTTTTCTTCCAAGGAGCAAGCATCTTTTAATTTCATGGCTGCAGTCACCATCTGCAGTGATTTTGGAGCCGCCAAAATAAAGTCTCTCACGGTTTCCATTGTTTCGCCATCTAACTGCCGTGAAGTGATGGGACCAGATGGCATGATCTTAGTTTTTTTGAATGTTGAGTTTTAAATCAGCTTTTTCGCTCTCCTCTTTCACCTTATCAAGAAGCTCATCAGTTCTTTCTGCCATACAGATGGTGTCAGCTGCATATCTGAGGTTACTGATATTTTTCCCAGCAATCTTGATCCCAGCGACTGGTTCATTCAGCCCAGCATTTCTCCTGATGTACTCTGCATATAAGCTAAAAAAGCAGGGTGACAATATACAGCATTGACGTACTCCTTTCCTGATTTGGAACCAGTCTGTTGCTCCAGTCTGGTTCTAACTGGTGCTTCTTAACCTGCATGCAGATTTCTCAGGAGACAGGTCAGATGGGCTGGTATTCCCATCTCTAAGTTTTTCCACAGTTTGCTATGGTCCACACAATCAAAGGCTTTGGCATAGTCAATAAAAAAGAAGATGTTTCTGGAACTCTCTTGCTTTTTCGATGATCCAACATATTTTGGCAATTTGATCTCTGGTTCCTCTGCTTTTTCTAAATCTAGCTTGAACATCTGGAAATTCTAGATTCACATACTGTTCAAGCCTGGCTTGAAGAATTTTGAGCATTACTTTGCTAGCATGGAGATAAGTGCAATTGTGTGGTAGTTTGAACATTCTTTGGCATTGTCTTTCTTTGGAATTAGAATGAAAACTGACATTTTCCAGTCCTGTAGCCACTGCTGAGTTTTCCAAATTTGCTGTCATATTGAGTGCAGCACTTTCATTGCATCATCTTTTAAGACTTTAAATAGCTCCACTGGAATTCCATCACCTCCACTAGCTTTGTTCAGAGTGATGCTTCCTAAGGCCCATTTGACTTGACATTCCAGGATGTCTGACTCTTGGTGAGTGATCACACCATCGTTTTTATCTGGGTCATTAAGATCTTTTTTGTATAGTCCTTCTGTGTTTTCTTGACATTTTTTTTTAACATCTTCTGCTTCTTTTATATTTATAATATTTCTGTCCTTTTTTTCTGCTCGTCTTTGCATAAAATTTACTTTGTTATCTCTAATTTTCTTGAAGAGATCTAGTCTTTCCCATTTTATTGTTTTCCTCTATTTCCTTTCACTGAATACTGAGGAAGGCTTTCTTATTTCTCCTGCTTTTCTTTGGAACTCTGCCTTCAGATGGGTATTCTTTCCTTTTCTCCTTTGCCTTTTGCTTCTCTTCTTATCTATTTGTAGGCCCTCCTCGGACAACCATTTTGCCTTTTTGCATTTCTTTTTTTGGGGGATGATCTTGTTCACTGCCTCTTGTACAATGTCAAATTACTATTTGGGCCATTCAAATCATGTTGCATTTCTGTTTTCTCGTTGCACCGAATAGATGAAGACCAATCTAGTTCTAGATCATCTAGTTCAAGCACCTTTTTTCAGCAAGTAAAATATTCCATAAATTGTACATCCCCCAGTATTATCAGAAAGCTGTCTGGATCGTATTAATGAACTACTTTCACCAAACCAAAATAACTCTCACCAAACCAAAAAGAATAATTCAGAACTCTAATGGGTGGTGTGTTTTGTTTACCTATACAGTCTCCATCATTTTCCCCTATTATCCAAGATCATTCCATATCAAACCATCTGTCCTCATATTTCTGAATCACACTCAAATATTTGATTTCCAAGGATGTTATTTGGGACTCTGAAATAATGGCTACATTTTCCTTGCTCACCTGACTGGTGCCTATTCACATTTCAGCATTAAAAGGTAACACCTTAATAACATTTTTTTTTTTGACTTCACAAAATATAGTCTTTTGTGCTTATATACATGTATCATATACTTTGTTCTAATATAACACTTTTGAAGGAAATAAATGTTTTTTCTCCCTGCAAATTGAAAAACTCATAGCATGTTAAAAATGCATCATTCTTCCTTACATACCTAGGGAGGAGCTTAGACTTTGACATGAGTGCTCAGTGAGAAAAAGAGAGATAACTAAATTTCTGACCTAATATTCTTTGAGGAGAAGGTACACCATGTCTTATATGTGTTTAAATTTCCCCAGCAAGCAGTCACAAACCTCTTTCTAATATTTTTAACATTTAACTTTCTGAATTGAACATCCTGTTCTCTATTGCTTTTGGTAAGAAAACTGAGGTGATATTCTGTAATTCCCTTCAGTAAAGGGTGTAAGAAAATTCTATTCCAGCCAGAGGAAGCAGTTATGATTTATGTCTATAATAATAAATAAGTCCTTTTTGAGTCATGAGTTTTATTGATAGCAGTTATCTAATTGTCCCTGTCAATTTTTTTCTGATGAGTAACAGATGGTTATTAGTGTCATAAAAATAAAAAATAATAATAAATTTACTATTACATTTTTATTGACTTTCATACAAAGGCCCAAATAGTGTACACTTGTGGAGTTTGTTTGTTTGTTGCAAATTCCACAGAGCAAATCAACCTCTGCAGCCATATGATGTCTCTGGCAGAGTGTAAAAAATATAATTAATTTCCTTTAAGTTGTTTTGGACTTGACTATAAAGTTTTGCATACTCTGACTCATATTAAATGTTTTTCCTTTACATGTGTAAATTTGTGAAATCACTTTCATTACATGGCTTAACAACATGGACTTTAATAAGTATACTTAACCTCAGTGCTTGTTGGGTTTTTAAAGAAGTTTGACAGATATGTGCAAAGATATTTAAGATTCCCTTAAATCATTTTTACTTCTAATCGGTAGTTAATTTTTAGCAAAGTATCTCCCCATATAATCTTGAATATTTATGTATATGAAAGATGCTTTAATGAGTTTCATTTTTGGCAAATCATTTCACTATATATTTCAGATTGTATTTGTATTTGAGAGAGGCTTCAAATTGTTGCCCACTGTATTTGTTAAGTCTTAAAATTGGGTTACAGTGGGAAGACAACCTATATAAAGAACTATATAGTGCATAACTTTCTATATGTTTGAACAAAACCATTCAAAAAAATGTATACTTTACTTATAGAGCTGTACTTTACACAGAAAACAGGTAATTACTGTTGATATTGTCTGAATCCAACCAAATGCAGCATATAGATAGCTCATTTATAAAATATGCAAGTCTTTCCCAACACATGAAAAGGCCTACTCCAGTTCTGAAGAGCTATGTGTAGAATTAAATCACTGCATGCATCATTTCAGCCTTAATTCAACCCTGTCCCTCTCCAGGCAGTAGTTCATTCATTTCTAAAATTAGAAAAATCACGCTCTAAATTTTTATCCACTCTTTTAAAAAATATTTAGTGAGACAAGGTAAACCTTCTATTTTAAACAAGAGGTCAAGTAACAGTAAGTTCATTTGGCATGTCAGTAGCATACCCAGTGGCTCAGTGGTTAGAATCCACCTGTAATGAAGGAGAGACAGAAGACATGGGTTGATCCCTGGGTCGGGAAGATATCCTGGAGGAGGAAATGGCAACCCATCCCAGTATTCTTGCTGGGAAAATCCCATGGACAGAACAGCCTGGTGGGATACAGTCTGTGAGGTTGCAAAGAGCTGTGGATGTCACTGAGCAAGCATGTACTAGTGTATCACACATATTATGATTGATTTATTGTAGTATAAGTAATGAGCTTCCCTGGTAGCTCAGATGGTAAAGAATTCATCTGCAATTCAGGAGACCTGGTCCAATCTCTGGGTTGGAAAGATCCCCTGGGGAAGTGCATGGCTACCTACTCCAGTGTTCTTGCCTGGAAAATTCAATGGACAGAAGAGCTTGGCACACTTCAGTCCATGGGATCACAAAGAGTTGGATATGACTGAGCAACTAAGCACAACACGCATAATATTACAAGTGAAGTCCTGTCAAAATTCTGTGTTTTAGTCTTAAAGATCTTGGCTCCTAGCATGAAAAAAAGCAGTTGACTGAAAACTGTAAGAGAAAATCTAATATTTATTTAGTCCTTTAATATAAAATAAAATAAGCCTTATAAAATTAAAAAGAAATTCCAAAACATCTTTGAATTCTTTCAAACCTACAGAATTCACATTAAAAATGTAATAAATCACTAAGCTGCAGTGCCTATGTGTATATTTGTGTGTGTAGTATTACTTTGTAAAGCAGATTAGCAAAAATGTACTTCTATATTTTTATTGTTAAATAATAAATTATAATTTTTTAATTAATTTTTATTTTTTAGTTTGTTTTGCTTTACAATACTGTATTCGTTTTGCTATACATTGATATGAATCAGCCACGAGTGTACATGAACTCCCAATCCCGACCCCCACTTCCCCCCTCCCGGCCCACACCATTTCTCTGGATTATCCCCGTGCCTCAGTCCCAAGCATCCTACATCCTGCATTGAACCTAGACTGGCGATTCATTTCACTTATGATATCATACATGTTGCACTGCCATTCTCCCNCCTTAATCTTGTATATTTCTAGACTATGCGAGTCACCTGTGAGTTTTTTCAGGTTATCTCAAATTTCAGAATAGTTTGCCCATGTATTTACTGAAAAAAAATTCATCTATAAGTGGCCCTGCACATTCCATCTTGTGTTGTTCAAGGGTCGACTGCATACAAGGAAGTGGCGATGCTGCGTTGCTCGATAGCTACAGTTGTGATTTTCTGAGGAGCCTCCACACTGTTTTCCATAGGGGCTGTGCCAGTTTATATTCCCAGCAACTGTGGGCAAAGGTTCCCTTTTCTCAACACCCTTGCCAACACTTCTTATCACTTGGCTTTTTGATAATAGCTCTCCCAACAGGTATGAGGTGATCTCTTATTGTGGTCTGGATTACCATCTCACTGACAATTAGTGATGATGAGCCCCTTTTCACATAGCTGTTGGCCATGTCTTTGTCTTCCTTAGGAAATATTTAGGTTCTTTGCTCATTTTTAAGTTATTTTTAATTGATTAGTCTATAATTGAGTTGTATGAGTTCCTTTTATAATTTAGATATTAATGCATCAGCTATATGGCTTGCACACTTTTTCTATTTCACCTTTCCATTTTGTTGATTGTTTCCATTGCTCTACAGAATCTTTTTAATTTGATGTAGCCCCACTGATTTTTCTTTTTCTTGTCTGTATTTCTGTCATCAAATGTGGGACCTAATTAAAGCTTTTGTGCAGCAAAGGAAACCATAGACAAAACAAAAAGATAATCTATTGAATGGGAGAAAATATTTGCAAATGATATGACTGATGAGGTATTAATATCCAGCATATATAAACAACTCATACAACTCAACACTCAATTTAAAAATCAGCAGAACACGTGAATAAACATTTTAGCAAAGAGGAAATGCAGATGGTCAACAGGCACATGAGAAGATGCTCAACATCACTAATCATCAGAGAAATGCAAGTCAAAACCACAAAGAGGTATCACTTCACACCAGTCAGAGTGCTATCATCAAAAAGAACACAAATATTGGCCAGGATGTGAAGAAAAGAACCCTTGTACACTGTTGGTGGGAATATAAATTGGTGCAGCCACTGTGATTTAGTTGTTAAGTCATGTCTGACTTTTGTGACGTCATTGACTGTACCTACCAGGCTCCCCTGACCATGGAACATCCCAAGCAAGAATACTGGAGTGGGTTGCCATTTCTTTCTTCAGATGATCTTCCAGAACCAGGGATCAAACTCATGTCTCCTGTATTGCAGACAGTCCCCTGCACTGTAGGCAGATTCTTTACTGCTGAGCCACCAGGTTTGTGAAGTGAAGTGAAGTGAAGTCGCTCAGTCGTGTCTGACTCTTTGCGACCCCATGGACTGTAGCCTACCAGGCTCCTCCCTCCATGAGATTCTCCAGGCAAGAGTACTGGAGTGGGTTGCCATTTCCTTCTCCGGTTTCTCAAAAAACTAAAAATAGACCCAGAAATTCCATTCTTGGATAAACACATACACCCACAAAAAAAACAGTAATTGGAAAAGACACATGCATTAAGGTGTTTGTAACACTGTTTACAATAGCCAGGATATGGAAGCACCTAACTATCCATTAACGGAGGAATGGATAAAGATGTGGTTCATATATACAATGGAATATTAGCTACAAAAAGGTACAAAATTGTGTCATTTGCAGAGATGGAGATGGACCTAGAGATTCATACAGAGTGAAGTCAGAAAGAGAAAACAAATATTGTATATTAATGCATATATGTGGAATCTAGAAAATGGTAAAGATGATCTTACTTGCAAAGCAGAAGAGACACAGACAAAGAGAACAGATGTATGGACACCAAAGGGGAAGCTGGGCATTGGATGAATTGGGAGATTGATGTATATACACAATTCTGTATAAAATAGATAACTAATGCAAACCTACTGTGTAGCAGTGGTCATGTGTGGATGTGAGAGTTGGACTGTGAAGAAGGCTGAGCACCGAAGAATTGATGCTTTTGAACAGTGGTGTTGGAGAAGACTCTTGAGAGTCCCTTGGACTGCAAGGAGATCCAACCAGTCCATTCTGAAGGAGATCAACCCTGGGATTTCTTTGGAAGGAATGATGCTAAAGCTGAAGCTCCAGTACTTTGGCCACCTCATGAGAAGAGTTGACTCATTGGAAAAGACTCTGATGCTGGGAGGGATTGGGGGCAGGAGGAGAAGGGGACGACTGAGGATGAGATGGCTGGATGGCATCACTGACTTGACGGACGTGAGTCTGAGTGAACTCCGGGAGTTGGTGATGGGCAGGGAGGCCTGGCGTGCTGCGATTCATGGGGTCACAAAGAGTCTGACACGACTGCGCGACTGAACTGAACTGAACTGAACTGAACTGAACTGTGTAGCACAGGGAACTCTACACAGTGCTCTGTGGTGACCTAAATGGGAAAGAAATCCAAAGAGGAGACATATAGACACACATGGCTGAATCGCTTTACTGTACAGCAGAAACTGACACAACAATGTAAAGCAACCATACCCCAATTTTTAAAAAAGTATCCCTGTGTTTTTAATTTCTAGATCTTCATCCAAGATTTGGGCACAGGTGTCTATGTATCAGTCTTCTTGGAGCCCTTTCAGGAGCTGTCTCTCAAAGACAGATTCAGGTGTCTGCAGCATAAATGTCAATGCTCTTTCAGAAAGATGAGGTGGATGGCTGAGTACTGAAAATACATTATTGCATTCCTGGACTGTATTGTTGAGACACACTTTCTGACACTCAGGTGGACAACTGTTCCTATAAATGAAAGGCAAGTTAGAGGCTACTGTCCCCTAAAATCACCCACAAAAAGAGATTTGACCTTCCACAGTAGTGAGCATTGACTTGTGAGTGTGCAAATATGGGGAATATTCATTGTTAAATGTCTCAGCAAGACAGGAGTTAGACTAGTTCTGCATCCCAATACTCCTTTCTAATGGTGCTTCCCTGCATGGAGCCTGCGTCTGGTGCATGTTGAGACAAGGGGGGTCTCATGTCTTGATGATTAGAACTCTGTAAGTATTTGGACACAGAATCCTGTCTTCCCCACAAGAAGCTTCACCAGGTGGTGTCAGAGATCATGGAAGTGAAGGACTGTTCCAGGAAACAATGTCTTTAGATTGCCATTGAGAGAAAAGACAGTTGACACACGGATTTTATGGAATGCATTAAATGGCTTGTCATTGTGACAAATAATAAAAGTAATGACTGTTAAAGTGGAGCAGCACAAAAACTACTTAAAATATCAAGCATTCCTTGTGGACTCTCTTGGCTGCCATGGTGTAAATGTTTTATTAAGTAAAAAGTAGTTTGCATCTCCCTTCTCTATAGAACTGGTTGTTGCCTTTTTGTTTTGAAATTTTAAAACTGTATCATCCACTTATTTATGGCTCTCATGGACCTGTAATTTTGCTTGTTTGAAATCATCTGAGTTTGCTTCGTAATCTTGTTGGGGATCACTGTACCCAGCTGAACCGACTCTCTCAAATTTACTCTCATTTACCTCGAATTATTTAGTTATAAAAGGAAAGCGCTCTCAGGGCTTGGAAACATCCTCTGGGCCGACCTCTGTGACAGTGACTGGCCCAAAGTTCATTCACGTGCTTTGTGCAGGAACGGTAGGGCCCTCAAGGTTCAGCTAGATGCCAGTTCTTCCAGGAGAGACTAGAGTTCCCAGCCTCCCTTGCAGCAAGGTATGGTCGCATGACCAAGTTGTAGCAAATGAAATTAAAGAGGAAATTGCAGGTACTACTT
>SJXQ01004788.1:192451-284172 GCA_006408695.1 Aepyceros melampus
CATCCCTAATCCTCCACCTCCCACCATCCTCTCCTTTTCCAGAGATGGAAGTGGACGCGTGTGTTGCCATCTTGGATCTTGAGGAGGACGAGGATCTGCCAGGGCTGGTGGAGCAACGACATGGAGCTGGGGCCTTAGATGGTGGGGTCAGTGCACAGCGTTCCACGTAACAGGCCACAGCTTGTAGATAACAGAAATTCCCCGTTTTGTTTAAGCCAATCTTATTCGTGGACCTGCTCACATGCTGAGGCACACAGACTCCTCTGAGTCCCTTGTTTTCCATCTTTACTTTCTTCTTTCCTTATGAAGTAAAAGCATCAGATAATAATGGTGGACATTTACGGAACACAGTCTGTCACCCCGAGTGATAATTAAATGTCCTGTGAATGACCTCATTGATCCTCCCAGCGGTTCTGTGGGGTAGGTGATGCTTCCATCCCCCTCCTATAGATGTGGAAACCGGGGCACAAAGACCCTCAGTAAAGCACAGGGCCGGTAAGGGGGCAGGGCATGAGCCCGAGTGGTCTGGCTCCAGAGTCCCCTGACTTTCTGCACAGGGAAATCCTGTCACTGTCCCATGTAAATGCAGAGGGAGCTGGTATCTGACCTCTGCTGTGGTGTGTTTCTTTCGTAAAATAGGCCCTCAACCTTCAGTTCCCCGATGATATTTCCAAAGGGTTTCTCTTGATCACTGCCCGCCCCAGTCCACCCACACCTTGTACAGCATGTGTACACATGTGTGTGTGTACATCTAAGGGTCCATCTGAGTAGCTGAAAGACTATGATGGCCCACAGCCCTTACACAGGGTGTGGGGAGCCTGGCCACAGGGCCCTCCCTAGCTCAGACCACCATCTCCCACTGCCCAGGGTGAGGAATGGGGGCTAGGACAATGTTTAGCACCCAGCTGGGGCCCTGGAAGTGACTCAGGCAGCTTCTTTCTCCTTTCTGCCATTTTCTCTTCACTCCCCCAAACCCCACTGTGCTGCCCCTCCTTAAGGGGAGCAAGGTTGCTCCCCCTCAACCCTAGGTTCCCAGCCAAGGAGTTCAAGAGAACCCAAGATGAAATGAAGTGAAAGTCATTCAGTTGTGTCCGACTTTTTGCGACCCCATGGACTATATGGTCCATGGAAATCTCCAGGCTAGAATACCGGAGTGGGTAGCTGTTCCCTTCTCCAGGGGATCTTCCCAACCCAGGTCTCCCACACTGCAGGCCGATCCTTTACCAGATAAGCCACTTGGGAAGCCCTAGATAGACACCAAAAATGGACTAGAAGCCCGGTCAGCCTGATGGGAAATTGCAGAGTCACAGGGGCTAAGGGGATGAGTCTTAACCCACATATGATGCCATTGTTGTGCTCATAAGGTCTATAGGCATTTCCTCCAGAGTAAGGGGCAGGGGCCCCAGCAGGATCTGCTAAGTGGAGGAGGGTGTATCCTCATTGTCCCAACAAACCTGCCCTCAGCTTCCATAGGGACTTGGGAAAACTTCTCTGGGGTTCTCCCTCTTCACTCAAGTTAATGGTCCTCCCCTGGGCAGTAACCCTTCAGTCTTTCAGCAGCTGGAAACAGCAATTGCTCTAGATTCACTAAAGAACATTTATGTTCCTGGAGTTTCCATATGGGCTCTGTGTCCAGAAGGTCATGAGGGGGTACTTGTCCAGGGAGCTGGGATTCTGGGCTAGACTCACTCTGTCACAGTGGCTGGCTTGGGATCAGTTCAGTTCAGCTCAGTCGCTCAGTCGTGTCTGACTTTTTCCAACCCCACTGACTGCAGCACACCAGGCTTCCCTGTCCATCCCCAACTCCTGAACCTACTCAAACTCATGTCCATCATGTTGGTGATGCCATCCAACCATCTTATTCTCTGTCTTCCTCTTCTCTTCTTGCCTTCAGTCTTTCCCAGCATCAGGGGCTTTTCCAATGAGTCAGTTCTTCGCATCAGGTGGCCAAAGTATTGCAGTTTCAGCTTCAGCATAAGTCTTTCCAATGAATATTCAGGACTGATTTCCTTTAGGATGGACTGATTGGATCTCCTTGCAGTCTAAGGGACTCTCAAGAGTCTTCTCCAACACCACAGTTCAAAAGCATCAATTCTTTGGCACACAGCTTTCTTGATAGCCCAACTCTCACGTCCATACATGACCACTGGAAAAACCATGGCTTCGATGAGACATTGTTGGCAAAGTAATGTCTCTACTTTTTAATATGCTGTCTAGGTTAGTCATAGCTTTCTTCCAAGGAGCATGTGTCTTTTAATTTTATGGTTGCAGTCACCATCTGCAGTGATTTTGAAGCCCCCAAAAATAAAGTCTCTCACTGTTTCTATTGTTTCCCCATATATTTGCCATGAAGTGATGGGACCAGATGCCATGATTTTGCTTTTCTGAATGTTCAGTTTTAAGCCAGCTTTTTCACTCTCCTTTTTCACTTTCATCAAGAGGCTCTTTAGTTCTTCGCTTTCTGCCATAAGGGTGGTGTCATCTGCATATCTGAGATTATTGATATTTCTCCCGGCGATCTTGATCCCAGCTTGTGCTTCATCCAGCCCAGTGTTTCTCATGATGTATTCTGCATAGAATTTAAATAAGCATGGTGACAATATACAGCCTTGAGGTACTCCTTTCCTGATTTGGAACCAGTCTGTTGTTCCATGTCCAGTTTCTACTGTTGCTTCTTGATCTGCATACGGATTTCTCAGGAGGCAGGTCAAGTGGTCCGGTATTCCCATCTCTTTAAGAATTTTCCAGTTTGTTGGCTTGGGATATAAAGTACATTAAGTATGGATCTCAGTCTATGATCTTAGGTGTGCTAGAAAATACCATTTAGGGCTGTCAGTATTCTTGCTTGGAGAATCTCATGGACTGAGGAGCCTGGTGGGCTGCAGTCCATGGGGTCACAAAGAGTCAGACATGACTGAGTGACTTTACTTTTCTTACTTACTTCCATAAGGGATTCCCTGGTGGCTCAGACAGTAAAGAATCTGGCATCAATCCAGAAGACCCTGGTTCAATCCCTGGGTCGGAAAGATCCCCTGGAGGAGGACATGGCAATCCACTCCAGTATTCTTGCCTGGAGAATCTCATGGACAAAGGAGCCTGGAAGGCTACAGTCCATGGAAGTCACAAAAGAGTCAGACAGGACTGAGTGACTAACACTTTCACTTTCACTTTTGCATAACTGAAGCTCATTTCTTTTTGAGTCTCCCCTTTGTGTCTTTGGTGGAGATGTCAGTTCAGCCCTTCAAGGATCCCCTTCCCCTTCTTCCCTGGTATTCTAAGTTCTGCAAAGGTGATGTGGGCAACGTTTTTTCTTGCTTGTATTCAAGATCTTTGGAATACATTCATATGTTTGGCAAATTTCCAGACATATAATTATGAGCTGAATCAGAACACTCAAGCGCCTTCCCATGCCCCTGCATCCAGGGTATGCCAGGGGCTGGGCAGTGGCAGCAAAGGTGGCCGGGTCTGCATCTGGCCCCATCAGGTCATTGTTCCAGCCTTGACCTTCCATCCTTCCACCCATTCAGTGCTCATCTCAGGACCCTATACCTACACTCGCTTTCTGCCTGATCAGTTCAAATCATTACCTGAGATGCTGACTGGTGTGGGGTCACAAGATGCTGTGACATTCTGGAAGAGGAGCACAATGTCATCACAAAGTTATGACAAAGTAATGACATCACAGGGAGGTCATCAATCCCATGAGTCCCTCAGGCTTTGGTCCTTGCAGGTCTCTGTGATTCCTCCTCCTTCCCCAGGGCTTCTCCAAAGTCCCTGTAGGTCTCTGCCCCTTCCACATGCTCCCAGGAGCCTAGGGCCTCCTGCTGCTCCCACCCCTTCCAAGAAGGCCTGGGGCCCCATGACCAGACTCATGACACTGTCTGGATGCTCCCCAAGCAGCATCTATTCCACATCAAGGTAACTTCTGAGCTGGGGCTTGGGGCGGGGGTGGGCGTTGGGGGGAATCAGCCCTGGTTCAGGTGCTGGGTCACCCCAGAGCAGTTTTCAGGGCTTGCAATTCCACAATGGGAAGGTCACTGATATCCCAGTGGCAGGATATTTTTGCCATGGGCTTCTCTTTTACCACTATGCTCCCACACCTGGTCATTGTGCTGGAGGCTTTTGCTCCAGGGGAAGTCCTGTAGGAGAAACAGAGAACTAAGGAGTAATATCACTGTATATAAGAGATTTGTCTCAAGTACATCATCCTGCTGTAATGCAGAGAACCTTGGGAGAATACCTTCAGAGACAATTGCTTCTCAGCCCAAATAGGTCAAGATTACTCTGGGTTGGGGAAGAGAATAATCCAGAAAAAAGATGAGAGACACGAGAAGGGGCCTTGCACCCAACCTCCACAACGTCAGCTCTGAAATGGAGTGTCAGGCACCCCAGATAAATCACTCTGAACACAGAGGAGAATTGGATTTGCTTCCTGCCTGGGATACTGGAAGCAGTGACCGCAAAGGACTCCCCACGGCCAGAGTGAGGGCACAGAGAGAGGAGGTGGCTGATGCGGCTTCAGGGCAAAGAGGACCCACGAGAAACCCTTTGGGTCCTCACATCCCTGAATGTGGAGGAGAACATGGTGCACCCATGTCCCTTTTAAGACAAAGTCCTACAGCAAAGCAAGGGATGGAGCATGAGGAGAGCTGTGCTGAGGCAGGGGCTGTGACACCAGGCACACTGAGGCAGTATTGTAGAAGCAGACCCTGGATGGGGATGAGAACCATCAGCAGGTGATAGCAAGGGAGGTGATGCTGGAGTCCCACCTCCACCCCATGTGAGCTCGCTTAGAGGCACCCACGAGGAGAGGAAGAAAAATCCCCAACTGTCTAGATATCCCGCATTGATGCCATTCACCTGGAACTGAGTCTACTTTTTCTGCCATTAAGCAGAGTGAGGGCTCTAGAGAGAAACTATATTTAGTTATAAAAGAATCATGTTATTTTACACACTTGAGTTGATGCCTTAGAAATCTGTGCCAGCTGAGTGTGCTTTGGGAGAAATGGTTATGTGCAGTGTAACAAATGTCAAATTTGCTTTAGAGCCCTGGAGGAATGAAACCAATTGTGTTTTCTTTACCAAGAAGTAGGATTTGCCCTGGGGCTGAGGAGGCTGTTCTGGATCTGACATCATCTTGAACCTGGAGGGTAGGTTCAAAGGGGGAGGTTCAATCGCTTCAGGGTGGGCCAAGGGGCTGCTCACCGGAGTCCTGGGAGTAGCTGAGCTGGGAGGAGATGGGAGAAGCAGAGGACAGATGGAGAGACGAAGAGGGAGAGGGACAGCTGGGCTGGGAGGAGGGGCATCGATTTGGGGAAACCACAGGTAACGTCCTGACCCTTTCTTCAGCCTCCTCACTTGAGAGCAGCTGCCCTCCCCACCGTAGTCCTGTGAGGAGGGAGGAAACTTCAGACTGGAGGAGGAAAACCCAGCAGAGCTGCTCCATTAGACTCATGAAAGCGGTTATCCATCGGTTCCTTCACGCCCTCGGGAGTTCCATTGTCATCCTCTGTGCCCCTGACACTCCTGATAAATGGTGGTGGAGGATGACAAGGTTCTTGACCTCTTTGGAAACAGACAACAAACAATAAAATTAGAAGAAAGCCAAGATGGTTTTAGATAGTGACAGCTGCTACAACAGGAATAAGAACAATGATGAGATGGAGGATAATGTGAGGATCATTTCCATGGGGTCAGGGGAGGTCTCTGTGAACTGATTTTTGTGCTGAGAATGGAAGGAGATACGGAAAGAATCAGACATGTTAATGTATGAGGAAGAACATTCTTGACAGAATGAAGAGCAAATGAAAAGTTCAGTGAGACAGGTTAAAGTGTGGAGACTGATAAACTGAGAGAACTTGAATGCCATGAAGCCGTGACCAGTGAGCATGTCTGTGTCCCACCGACCCTCCATCGAGAGCTCAAAACTGAGCTGGGGGCCAGAATTGGGTCAGGGTCTCATTCCCACAGGCAGCATCAGTGCTCCTGCCCCAGGACTATCTTTGCAGCTGGCATCCTGCACGATCTAGTTGCGAGAGAGATGGGAGAAGAGCAGACACGGTTGAGCAGGTGGGGATGGAGTGCTCACAGGAGCGGAGTTATTCCCAGATGAGGCCATTAACACATTCTCACTCCATGGGGCCACAAACACCTTCGTCCACTCGGTCTGTTTCCACTGGTCTCTCCCTGGAAGGACAGGGAGTCCTGTGAACACGCAACAGTCTGCATCTGAGTGGATTTAACTCAGAGCTCCACGGCAATTTCCATTCATTCTCTCTCCAAGGACATTTTCCGAAGCCTTTCCATCTGCTGAGCCAAAGAAACTGCTCAAGACCAGATGTGGAGAGCCCTTGGCCCAGGTAAGAAAGGGGCCCATTAGACAGGTGACTTGCAGCTCTGAGCTGGGAGGTGGGGCTTCCGGAGCACACCTGCCATTCAGCTTCTGCCTGAGAGCAGAGACAGCCTGAGGGACAATGGCCTCCCCATCCCCACTCAGGTTAGAGTTTACTTGCACTGGGGGAATTTGTATGCATTTTTCACCTGTTCCTCAAATGGCCCAGCAAGATGACTGGGGTTGTGTCTCATTGCCTGTGATGCTCTGACTTTGGAAATGCTTGTCCCCAAATCACTCTCTTTCTGCAGGGAAACATGAAGATCTCACTGTAAAATGCTTGGGTCGAGGAGAAACCAACTCCCAAGGTGTTATAAGAACCCAGGGCTTCCCTGGTGGCTCAGCAGTAAAGAACTGCCTGCAGTACAAAAGCCTACAGGAGATGTGGGTTCAGTCCTTGGGTTGGGAAGTTCCCCTAGAGGAGGGCATGGCAATCCACTTCAGTATTCTTACCTGGAGAATCCCATGGACTGAGGAGCCTGGTGAGCTACAATCCATGGTGTCACAAAGAGTCGGACATGACTAAAGCATTTAGCAAGCATGCATAAGAACTCAAGGCAGGGAAAGTGTGGTTTCCTAAAGCAAAATCAGGGTTTCTTTAGGAAGCAAAGGGAATAAATGACACTCCAAACAACAGATATGTGATACAAGCCATTTGTGTCCACAGCAATCACAGCAGCTTCCACTTGATGGTGGCTGGAGGTTGACACAGGCCTGTGAGGCACATAAACTCACCCCTGGTGTCCTGATGACAGCCCCTTAAAAAGCAGCTCTGAACTCTGGTCCTACCTGGCCCAATGAGGCCTGTGCTGTGGGATGTGTGACATGGAGCTGCCCCCATGCAGGGTGATCCCTTTGTTAAGCCACCGAAGATGAATTAAGGCACCAACATGCCTGGAGGTGTCCTGGGGATACAAGGAATCAAAGATGGAAACCATGTATGTCAAGTCAGGAATTAATTCTGTCATGTCACCACCACTGTCAGGAGGACTCATTAAAGCTGAACAAGAATCAAAGGGTGATTTGCCAGGAAGGAAATAAAGACCCTCATGACAAAGTGGGGGGCGGGGGAGGGCAGTGCACCGAGTCTCATTGCATCAACTCAAGCTATAAATTAAACTGCAGTTGATGGGATGGGATCTGGGTCTGGGGAGGCATAGACAGCAGTTTGAGGAGCTCCTCCTGGTGGTTAAACTCCAGGTCTCTCCTTTTTTCCCAAGTTGTGACAGCTGTTTCATGGACTGTGCAGTATGAAAAAGTCAGCAGCAGCCTATAAAACATGTTTCCCTCGTTTCCCCTTTCTGTTGTCAACAAGCTTCTGATATTCAATGTAGTTGCCTTCTCCCAACACAAAACAGTTGCTTCTTGGAATGGATTTTTGTTCCTCAGGACTGAGCTGTCACTGCCTGGCAGCATCTGGGATCAAAATATCTAGTCATCGGTTTCACCGTTTGACTTCATGTCCCTGAAGACAGGTTGTGCTGTTTCTGTACCGCCTTTGTCACTCTTGCCATCATACACTGCGATCTTGTATTGGGGACTCGTTTGGCAAGCCTGAGATGGCAGGAGCTGAAGTCATCCCGGCAAAAGCCTTCCGCTGTTTGATATATTGTAAGGAATTAAGGTTGCATCCTGCGTCAGTTCCAGCTTTTTGGTGTGGCTCCAAATCAGCCTCAGAAACTGTTTGCTGTGCACTTACATGATAGATAAGAAATGCCTCATTTATCTCCTGGATGGCCTGCATCAGAGTCTGATATTACATCTAGAAGAGATTTACCCAAAGAAGCTTTGCTCATTATTTTTTTTTATATTCAAAACACACATCAGTTTTCTTGCCTTTACATGTCCTAAGACAGTAGTGGCAACATTTTATGGAGATCAGTAAGTCTTTTTCCCCTCTCCAAGGTCTTCTGGCAAAGGACCAAAAGCTGAGAATAGCTGAGCAGTGTTGTCAGGAAGCATCCTCGTGGCCCCTTCATCTTCCAATCCCATAGTACTTCTCAGGTGTTTGACCTCATCTTCTCGCGCTCTGCTCTAAGATTCTAGTTGTTGCTGAACTGATTCCCACACCTCTGGGAATGGACTTCCTTTACGTTTCTGCCAAAATGTATCAACTGGAGTTAAATCATACGACTTCCTGGTTTTTTCTCTAGGTCACACTAGCACCAGCCAGGGACTTTTTCACTCCTGAAGATTCTTCCAGGCTAACTCCGCGTACGTGGAAATCCACTACATCACACACATAGGACTGATATGTCCAAATATGATATAAAGGAGCTCCCAGATCCATGTTTCTGTCAACAGGAGTGAAGAAGGCTTTGAAAGCTGAAGCTGCCAGCTCCCAGTGCATCACCTGTAGTAAAACCATTTTTGGCATCTCTTAGATGTTCCGGAAACTTCTTATCTATTTTCATTGCTCCCATTTTCATTGCTATTCCTGCTAATTATCTGATTATAGGAATAGTACCCAGCATAACAGAAAAGCAGAAGAGGCTGTCAACATTCTGGTTCGTAACAGTTTTCATTTCCGCATTTGTGATTTCTGAACTGTTAATGGCACAATATGAAACATTTCTCAGTTTTGATTGCATCATACAGGCGTATCATTTTTCAAAGTAATAAAATCGAGATACTGATCAAAAGCTAGCTACTTGGGTAACTGCATAGCTGCTAATTCTACATTTGCAATATATTCCAGTTTACTCCTTGAAAGTGCAGAAATAAAGTTCAAATAAGCTGGTTCACATAGAGTTGATTTAAAAGAACTAGAGTAGTGGTTTAGTATAAAAGGATACAACCAGGAACAGTCAGATGGAAGAAATGCGTAGGGTGAGGTATGCGGAAGAGGGCAGAGCTTCCATGACCTCCCCAAGAAAGCATTTCCCCAAGTCTCCAGGTGTCCCCCAACCCAGAAGCTTCCACCCACCTTTGCCACTTGCCTCCAGCTCAAACCTGCTCTTCTCCTTGGTCCAAGCCCTCCGACACTCCCCTCCCGCCTCTTCTCTCTTGCCCTGCAGAGACCTGCGCTTCCTCACCTCCACCTGCCTCCCCTCTGCTGGCTTCTCATCTTCACAGACACACGCTCAAGAACCATCCATCCACACTGAAAATATCATTTCTCTGCCACACCAACTGTAGGCCACACTTCATTCTCCACTCACAGAGAAACTTCCAGGGAGACACGTGCAGCAGGAGAAGGTTTTCACAGCACATCTGTGCTTATTCTTCCAGTGTTCCTGTCACTGTGGTCACCCCACCCACTGGGGTGGGCTGCGTTCAGAGGCTGAAGAGAGTATCACAGGGGTGCCCCATCCATGTGCCATCCTCCTCCTAATAGACCAGCCACCCTGTTTAGGAACAAACCCCATGGGGCATACTGAGAGTAAAATTACTTGCTATTTATCTGAAATTAGCATTAACTGGTATCCCATATTTTATTTGCTAAATGTGACAATTCTACTTGGAATGACTTGGGTATGTCAAGCACTTTGGACCCTAACCTGCATATGTCTTTATAGAAGCGGTTTCTGTAATGTGAAATATCACTTCCCAGCCAAGGGTCTTCCCCCAGCCTGGGGACTCCAATTGTTGAACCTTGGTCTGTGGGGAGAGCAGGCAGTAACGGGGGCTCGCTGTCCTCTGTCGTCCAGAATGTGCCTGGGGAGATACTGACACGGGTCCATGCAGGAAACATAAGAGGATGCTCTCTGAGCTTGTGTGTGGCAGCTGGGAGTTGGAGGCTTCCTGGGGATGTGGGGGGAAACGTTGTGGGCACCCACCCCCACCCCTGAGCACGATGCAGCTGAGAAAACCAATGGAGTCACTGTTCACTTAGCAACATGAGCATCTGCTCAAAACATAATCATCTGTAAAACGCTACAGTGTCATAAATAGAATGAAATACATACCACAATGCTATCAGTGTTTATTTCAATATATATGCCCACAAAAGAGCAGTGGGCATTTTGCAAGACCACATTCAAAAAAAAGATAGTCATTAAACACTGTGCAAAGATTTTCTTAAAAACAATCTTACAAAACAGTCTCAATAAACACACAAACAAGGTAAAATTTCAGTTAAAAAATTTTAAGATACTAGTAAACACAATTTTGGGGCTTCCTGGGTGGCTCAGTGGTAAAGAATCCACCTGCCATGCAGGAGACGCAGGAGATGCAAATTCAATCCCTGGATTGGGAGGATCCCCAGGAGGAGGGCATGGTGACCCACTCCAATATTCTTGCCTGGAGAATCCCATGGACGGAGGAGCCTGGTGGTCTATGGTCCCGGGGGTCACAAAGAGTTGGACACAATTGAAGCAACTAAGAATGCACGCACACAAACACAGTTTTATGATTCTGTAACAGCACGAGAGGAACGGGAATAAAAAGGTGAATAAAAAATTAATAAAACTAGATGGAATCCATGTGCAGATAAATGACATGTCATCTTTTTAGTGTGGTTAGTTCACCCCATTTGTCTTAAGGTCCAGTAAAGAAGGTGAAGACAGAAACAGTGAACGAGGGGCTATGAGACCTATGGAGGCCCCTCCAAGGTGCCATCCCAGGTCTGCCCTCCTACACTCCGTGAAGAACAACCTGCTCTGTTCCTCCACCAGTCCTGTGAATCAGGGAGCCCAACTGTTGTACTATTTGCCAAAGGCAGACATTTTTAAAACAATTCTCCTGGGATGAAATCATTAATTAAAATGGAAAATTAACATATTCTCAAAGCAAGTATAAATTAACTGGGAATTATTCACTCAGATCATTTTAGTCCACAGATGAAAACGCTGAGATGTTAAAGCTGCTGTGCAGACAAGACTCTTGACACTTCCTGAGATTCTCCTTCTGCTTGGATGTCTGTGTCCCGTCTAACTGCTGTTTTGATTGGATTTTTGTGATCTCTGCTCTGCTAGTGAGAGATAATGTACGTGCATTTCACAAAGATGGGAAGATTCAGAGGCCCTTCTCACCCAGACATGCACCCAGGGAGGAAGATGCCAGCAAACAAAGCCAATTTTTAACAGCTTCCCATCTGTTTAGCTGTGTGAGTGATGCATGTTGATGGCAGAGAGAGGAGATCAGAAAACCCAGAGCCTCAAAGAAAAGAGTGCAATCATCCGCATTCTATCATCAGGCAAATCACCTTTAGCATTAATGCTGTATCTTTTCCATTTTTTAGAACTTTGTCTAAACTAAAGCACACATATAATGCACAAAATATATTTAACCTCATTTATGCCTAAAAATGGGACCATATTATAAATGACATTTCATGACCTACCCCATCACTTGATACACTGCAGAGAGCACTACACATACATTAAGCAGATCTGCATAAGCATCTTATTCTGAGAGTGTTCACTGACACTATCCTGAAGTCCACTGGGCAGCTCTCTCTCTGGTTCCTCAGGATTCCCAGAGACTTTGATATCACACATGGAGATGAAATAAGTGTCCCTGGGTTGCACGTTTTCCCTTAGCATGACCTCCAGCAGTGGGTCTGCACTTTGCACACAGAACAAGTAAAACTAAGGCATGAGGTTCAGAAAGCTGTGCGGAGGGATGGATGAGAAAGGGAAGCTCCTGAGAGTCATAACATGCCAGGGAGAGAGCAGAGAAAATGGAGACCAAGAAAGAAACTATACGGACATTTCTGAATTACAGCTAGGTTCCCTTGACCCAAGCATATATGCTCTGACACTAACCAGCACACTGTCCCAGGGCAGACCAGAGCCCAGGTCCCACACTGACTGATGGATAGAGCACACAAGGACAGATGCATATAGCACTTCAGAGGCTTTGGAACTGGATTGGACCACAGCCCATGCAACGAAGTCAGGGACTTGCTGCATGTACCTACCCAAGTCAACTGTCCACTAAAACAAACCTTCCCTGCAGAATTTAAACAAGATTCGGAGTCATGTAATATAATATTTAAACAGCTCAGGTTACAATCTGAATTTAAATCCCATCAAGAACCAGCACCATCTCAATGCCTTGCAAGAGGGAATTCCAATTAAGAGATGCCAACTCCAGGTGACACAGATATTGGAATTATCATACAAACTTTTGAAACAGCTATTATAACTGTGCTCCAAGAAGAAATATGAGCACTTTTTAAACAAATGGAAAGAAAGAGCTTTTCCAATGAGAAATGGAAGATAAAAAAAGAAGCAAATGAAAATTTAGAACTAAAAAATACAATAACTAAAAGACAAAAATACTATCCAGTCTCAGAGGCAGAATCAAGTTTATAGAGGAAAACATCAGTGCCTTGATAACAGATTAATAAAATTATCCATTCTAATAAACCAGAAGAATAATACTGAAAAACCTGAACAGAGATGAGAGACCTGTGGGAAAATACAAAGAAACAAACAAAAACCAAGCATTTGTGTCACCAGAATTCCAGAAAGAAAGGAATAATATGGTGAAGAAAATAATTGCTAACATGTTCCAATTTGCCAAAACACAGAGTTACATACTCAAGCCATCAAGTGAGCCCCCAAACAGGACAAATTCAGAGAAAGTCATGCTTACACATAAAGGAATCAAACTGCTGAAAAACAAACACAAAAATAACTTTGAAATAACTGAGAACTTTCCAATCACTGTTCATTCCCCTGTGTGTGTCATTGTGTGAAATGTCCTCACAGTTCCATCAGAAAACATAAAATTAGATAATAACAGAACAGCCAGTGGTTCCAGAGCTTGAAGAACTGGAGTCCATCAGACTCCTGCTGCTGCTGCTAAGTCCTACATCCAGTGAAAACATCTATCGATAGAAGAAATGCAAGACTTCACAAGGGAAAGAGAAGCAGCAGAAATGGTATCTGGGTACTCCCTGGTGGCTCAGATGATAAAGAATCTGCTTGCAGTGTGGGAGACCTGGGTTCGATCCCTGGGTGAGGAAGAGCCTCTGGAGAAGGAAATGGCAACCCACTCTAGTATTCTTGCCTGGAAAATCCCATAGACGGAGGAGCCTGGCAGGCTAGAGTTCATGGGGTCACAAAGAGTTGAACACGACTAAGCAACTTCACTCTAACTCTCTCTAGAACTGGCTGCTTTTATCTCTTCATTCTTTAAAATATGAAACTCCTGGGTTCAGCTCTGACATTACAGAGTTTGAGATTCACTTCCATCTATAAAGTCAGGGAAAGCTGAACAAACTAAAATCAACTTTGCTTGGAGGCATAGAGAAATGAGGATGCAGATAAACCACCACCTCAAAATCTGGAGAAACAAAGGCTGCAGAGGGTCAGACCAGGATCTGCTCACCTGGAGCAGGAGCAAGTGGGGATATGAGCTGGCAAGTCACAATTTGATGATACTGACGTATGACTGAGCCTGAGTGAGGGCTCCCCTGGGTCAAGAAGCTTCTGGTGACCGCAGTGTCAGGGGACACCCACACCGTTCTGGGTTTTACCTCCAGAAGCCCCACCAGGTTCTCCCTGGGAAAACCCAAGAAAGATCCCTGTGGCCAAGGCAGAGGAAGGGCAGAGCAGTCCCTGTGAAGGGGTCCAGAGCCTTCTCTGGAGCAAAAGCTGTTCTCTAGGTGGGATTGTGCCAGGGCTCAGTCCTGAAGACTGTCCCGGCCTGGAGGAGGGATCGCCCCACTGCAACCCTTCCAACCTTCCTCTCATTGAGATGGGGAGAGATATCCATCCCTCTGGAGAAGCACTGTGGAGTTCACAGCCTAGGGCTCAGCCACTAAAAGAGAGGTTTCATCATATGATTGTAGACCACTTTCCTCCCCCAGACCTATGACTACTGGGCGGTGTTGTAACAACCATGATTCCCAAAGACAGAGCTGCAGGATCCAGTGGCTCTGCGGAGAAGCACACGGGGAAGCTCAGGTCCAGGAGGCACCAGACAAAGGCACGAGGGGAACCTGGGGTTTCTGACACCTGGGGCCACAGCAGCCTCACCTGGAGTCCTTCCCACCCAGATGGACACGGAGCCTCCCACTAACGGCCTGTTCATCCCAGTTCCTATCACGCAGTACAACACATCCCGCCTCCAACAAGGATGCAAAACACTGACTATATCACTGTCTGATGGGGTTTATAAGGAACATGGGTGTAATGCACAGGATCCCTGTAACATAGTGTGGGAAGGTACAGGGACCTAGATCACTAGTGTCCCTGTGTTCCATGTGAAATCATTAAACATCAGTGTTAGGTCGATTGTGAAATATTTAAATAACTGCATTTCAACTCTGAGAGCAAACATACACACACACACACACACACACACACACACACACACCCCAAGGGATATATCTAAAAATCAATAGATAAATTGAAATAGAATACTAAAAAACAATCACATGTTATAAAAGGAAGGCAGAAAAGAATGGAGAGGCATTAAGAACAGAGGTAGCACACAGAACAATCTAATAAGTGATTGGATATAATTCAACATATCAATAATTATGTTAACTACAAATAGACTAAAACAAGGTTCAGCAAACTATACCCTTTGAACCAAATTCAGTTCACCACCTGCTTTTGTAAATAAAGTTTTCTTGGAATAGAGACGTTACCATTATCTGTGTATTGTCTCTGGTGCTTATGTGCTGAAACTGCAGAATGGAAGTACTGCAACAGAGACCCTGCTAATTATCTGTCCTTTTACCGGAAAAAAACCTGGAGAACATCTGGTCTAGACACACTAGTCAAATATTGTCAGAATATTACAAAATTCAAATACACAAAAACTACATGCTCTCTATAGGAAACCCACTTTCACCATTTATATCATTCTAGGAAAGAGAAATTAAAATGATGATAAAAGATATAAACTGTACAACATTAATCAAATGAAAGCTAAAGAACCTATATTAATATCCAGGTAAACATCAAGGTAAGTAAGAATACCAGTCATTTAAAGAAAGAAATATCAATTCTACAGAGTTCCTTCCAGAAAATAGAAGAAAACATTTAGTAACTGCCTTTAGAGGCCAGCATTTCCACCCTGATACCAGAGACATGCAACCACAGGACAAGGACCAGGGAGCAATATCTCTTATGAACAAAGACAATCGTCACTTTTTTTTTTCAATTTTAATTGTGAGAAACATAAAAATTTAATATCACACAAAGAAGTGTCATTTATCCCAGGCACATGCATTTGGTTCAATATTCAAAAATCAATCAACAACATATTATAATGTGTTGGCCAAAAAAATGACTTCCTTTTTAAAAAACTGAATGCTTAGCTGTCTTTAACTTCATTCAAAACAATTTTTTAGATTGTATTTTGACAGCTGTCGTATCAGTATGCATTTTTTAAAGAAACTTACCAGAATTGGTGAATTTTCTGTTGCTATTTTGAGGATGGAAAAAAAAATTTTTGGCATATTATGCTTTATTATTTCATGAAGCAAAAACGCAACTGAAACACCAAAAAAGATTTTTGCAGTGTATGGAGAAGGTGCTGTGACTGATATAGGGTGTCAAAAGTGGTTTGCAAAGTTTTGTGTTATAGATTTCTCACTGGACAATGCTCCACAGTCAGGTAGGCCAGTTGAAGTCGATAGCGATCAAATCGAGACATTAATTAAGACCAATCAATGTTATACCATGCAGGAGATAGCCAACGTACTCAAAATATCCAAATCAAGCACTGAAAATCATTTGCAACAGCTCAGTTGGGTTAAACACTTTGACGTTTGGGCTCCACATAAGTTAAGCGAGAAAACCTTCTTGACCGTACAGTTCAGTACTCAGTCATGTCTAACTCTTTGTGATCCCATGGACTGCAGCATGCCAGTCTTCCCTGTCCTTCACCAACTGCTGGAGCTTGCTCATACTCAAGTCCATTGAGTCAGTGATGCCATCGAACCATCTCATCCTCTGTCGTCCCCTTCTCCTCCTGCCTTCAATCTTTCCCAGCATCAGGGTCTTTTCAAGTGAGTCAGTTCTTCACATCAGGTGGCCCAAGTATTGGAGTTTCAGCTTCAGCATCAGTCCTTCCAAGTCCTGATTTCCTTTAGGACTTATTGGTTTGACCTCCTTGAAGTCCAAGGGACTCTCGAGTCTTTACCAATACCACCATTCAAAAGCATCAATTCTTAAGTGCTCAGCTTTCTTTATGGTCCTACTCTCACATCTATATATGACTACTGGAAAAACCATAGCTTTGACTAGACGTACTTCCTTGCACATACTTCTTAACTGTACTTCATGCAATTCTTTACCGAAATGTAATGAAAACATTCCATTTTAAAAACAAATTGTGACAAGCAATGAAAAGTGGGTACTGTACAATAATACAGAATGGAAGAGATCATGGGGCAAGCAAAATGAACCACCACCAACCTCAGTCTTCATCCAAAGAAGGTGATGTTGTATATATAGTGGGACTGGGAAAGAGTTCTCTATTATGAGCTCCTTCCAGAAAGCCAAACGAGTAATTCTTTTTTTAATATAAATTTATTTATTTTAATTGGAGGCCAATCACTCTACAATACTGTTCTAACAAGCACTGATGCCAATTAAAACAAATTGAAAGCATCAATCAACAAAAAGCATCTGGAATTAGTCAACAAAAAAACACATAATCTTCCATCAGGATAACTCAAAACTGCATGTTTCTTTGATGACCAGGCAAAAACTGTTACAGCTTGACTGAGAAGTTCTGATTCATCTGCTATATTCACCAGACATGGCACTTTCAGATTTCCCTGTATTCCAGTCTTTATAAAATTCTCTTAATGGAAAAAATTTCAGCTCCTTGAAGACTGAAAAGGCACCTGCAACAGTTCTTTGCTCAAAAACATTAAGAGTTTGGGGAAGATGGAATTATGAAGTTGCCTGAAAAATGGCAGAAGGTGGTAGAACAAAACAATATTCTGTTCAATAAAGTCCTTAGTGAAGATGGAAAATGTGTCTTTTATTCTAACTTAAAAGTCAAAGGAAATTTTTGGCCAATCCAATATTAGCAGATTGAAAAAACAAAACACATGATCATATTTTAAAAAAAAAACACAGAAAGAACATTTGACAAAATTCAATATATTTACATGATAAAGACTCTCAGCAAACAGGATTAGAGGGAACTTCCTTAACTGGATAGAGGCCTCACACACACACACACACACACACACACATAAGTTATGCCTAGTAGTGAAAGTGAATATCCCCCCAAGACTGGAGCACAGCAAGGATGTCCACTATGACCAGTCCCATCAAACATCGTCTGAATGTCCTAGGGAGGGAACTAGGCAGGAAAGAATAATAAAAGTTATATATGTGGAAAGAGAAGAAATAAAACCATTCCGCTTGTAGACAACATGATCCTCTGAAGAAAACCTCGACAAATCTGCTGAAAGAAAAAGGAAAACTCTCTGGAAGCTAATAAATGAGTCTAGCATGGTCTTATTACACAGTCTTAGTACATAAGTCAACAGACAAAAATGAATCATACCGCTATGGACAAGAAGTGCAAATCTGAACCACAAAATACAATTGTAATTGGTTATAAAACAGGCACCATCTGTAATCTGAACACTACAAAACACTGTCACAACAAATCAAAGAAGATCTGAGTAAATAAAGAGGCACGCTGGGATCATGTATTCGAGGACTCGGGAGTTAGGATATCAATTCTTCCCAAAGTAATCTCTATGTATAATGTAATATAACGATTCTAGCAGGATGTGTTTGTAGACAGTGACAAGATAATTCTAAATTCATATGAAAAGGCAAACGAGATAGAACAGCCAGAATAACTTTGAGAAAGAAAAAAAATTTGGAGGAATGTCCTCCCAATTTTAAGAATTCATGTAAAGTTAAGGTAACTAAGAGAGTGTAGTATTGACGAAAATGTAGAAACTTACATCAAGAAGAGAATATATTGGAATTTCCCCAATGGTCCAGTAGTTAAGATTCTGCACCACCAGTGCAGCAATCCTGGGTTCAGTCCCTGGTTGGAGAACTAAGATCCCATGTGCTATGGGGCTGAGCCAAAAAAAGAAGAAGAAGAAGAGAATATACAACCCAGAAATAGGCCCACAATAATATGGAAACTCATTTTTTTCAAAGTTGAAAGATTAATTCAGTGGAGTAAATAAAATCTTTTCAACTAATGGAAAGACTGGCATCCATATGCAAAACATTAAAAAAAAAATCAAAGGAAGACTTGCACCTTATAGAAAAACAGATCAAGCATTGGTCATAGATCAACTGTAAAAAAAGGAAAATGAGGGACTTCCCTGGTGATCCAGCGGCTAGGTCACTGTGCTCCGAGTGCAGGGGGTGTGGATTCAATCCCTGGTGGAGGAACTATATCCCACATACCACAATTAAGACCTGGCATAGCCATATAAATAAATATTTAAAAAAAAAAGAAAATGATAAAACTCTTAAAAGAAAACACAGGGAAAATTATTAATGTCCATACTTTAGACAAAGCACTATTAGATATAAAACCAAAAGCTGATCTTTAAAAAATAATGATAAATTAACCAAAATCAATGTTTGTTCTGAAAAAAATGACATTAATGGAAGAAAAAGACAAGCTACAGACTGAGAGAAAACATTTCCAAATCATATAAGCAATGAAATCTTTGTATTCAAAATGTCCAATGAACTCTCAAAAGAATTTATCAAAAGCAAACAATTCAATAAAATATAAACAAAGTATCTGAACAGAAACTACAGCAATAATGACAAATATACGCACAGATAGTATATGTTAACACACATATATAAGTTCAGGATGAGAGTCTCAAATTCATAAATCATTAGAAAAATAAAATTAGAATTTCCAAGTGTGATACAATTTCAACCCACTGGAATGGCAATAGAAATGATAATAAATGTTAGAAAGTGTGTGGTGAGGATGTAATCACAGTATGGTGTCGACAGTTAACAATTCTGTATCACATACTTGAAAGTTGCTAAGAGAGTAGATCTTTCTTTAAAAAAATTTTTTGAGAGAATAGATTTAATTAATAAAATTCACATCACAGTCTTCCCTGGTGGTTCACCAGTAAAGAATCCGCTGGCCAATGCAGGAGACACAGGTTTGATCCCTGGTCTGGGAGGATCCCACAGGCTGCAGAACAGCTAAGCCCATGTGTCACAACTACTGAGCCTGACTCCAGAGCACAGGAGCCACAGCTACTGAAGCCCAAGCACCCTAGAGCCCATGCTCTGCAGCAAGAGAAGCCCACGTACAGCAACTAGAGCGTAGCCCCTGCTAGTCACAACTAGGAAAAAGCCCACGCAGCTACGAAGACTCAGCATAGCCAAATAAACAAATAAAATTTAAAAAGTAAAAGTTCTCAGCACATCTCATTTTGAACTTTGTGAGATGATAGATGGTAACTAAACTTACTGTGGTGATTGTTTACTGCTGAATTGTTACTGAATGATTGTTGCTCATTCCATAATTCATCAGGCACTCTATCTATCAGATCTAGACCCTTAAATCTATTTCTCACTTCCACTGTATAATCATAAGGGATTTGATTTAGGTCATACCTGAATGGTCTAGTGGTGTTGCCCACTTTCTTCAATTTAAGTCTGAATTTGACAATCAGGAGTTCGTGATCTGAGCCACAGTCAGCTCCCGGTCTTGTCTTTGTTGACTGTATAGAGCTTCTCCATCTTTGGCTGCAAAGAATATAATCAATCTGATTTCAGTATTGACCATCTGGTGATGTCCACGTATAGAGTCTTCTCTTGTGTTGTTGGAAGAGGGTGTTTGCTATGACCAGTGCATTCTCTTGGCAAAACTCTATTAGCCTTTGACCTGCTTCATTTTGTACTCCAAGGCCAAATTTGCCTGTTACTCCAGGTAGCTCTGACTTTCTACTTTTGCACTCCAATCCCCTATAATGAAGGGGACCACAGCATAGTCTGTCAGTATTTTTTCTAATGAATATACATTTTTTAAAAGAATGAATATGACTGAACAATTCCACTTCAAGGTGTCTGCCCAAGACAATGAAAGCAAAGTGTCTATATAAAGACTCGTACACAAATGCTCATATCATAATATGATAGTCAAAACCCAAGAACAATTCAAAAGGCAACTGATTGGTTAATAAATAGACAAAATGTGTTATATGTGTTTACTATAGTAATTGGCATAGTACTGTAGTAATTGGCAATAAAAGAACAAAACCCAGATGCAAGCAACAACTTGGGTGAATCGCCAAAACATGAAGGTAAGTGAAAGAAGTCAGATGGGAAAGTCCTCCTCACCTTCCGTTCCATCTATGTGGAAAGTCAGGAAGCCACATCCAAGGAGATGGACAGTAGACTCCTGGTTGCTAAAGGCTGGAGTGAGAACTGAGTGTGACTGAAAATAGGATCTTTTGGGGGGTTATGGGAATGTTCTAACATTTTATTACAGTGATGTGCAACTCTTTGAATTTACTAAAAGTCATTGTTTTTTTGCAAAAGACAATGTATGCTTAAACAAGTCAATGTTATGATGTGTAAATTATATCCCTCAAAAAGGTAGTTTTAAAATACCACTACACACTTTATTAGAATGGAGAAACTTTAAAAGACTGACCAGACAGAGTATGGTTGAGGATGTCAATCAACCAGAACTCACACACAACTGGCAAGATCATGAAATGGCACAACAATTTCAGAAAATAATACAATAGTTTCTTGGAAAGTTAACACACACATACATATGACCCACTTAATCCACATCTAGATTCTGACCCAAGAGAAATGAAAGCAAGTGGCTAGGCAAAAACATATGCAAAACATTCACAGTACTTGTATTTGTAATGATGAAAACTGGATGTAAGTCAAGTGTCGGTCAACAGTTAAGTGGAAAACAATCTGTGGTCCATGCATACAGGGACTACTCGGCAACGAAAAGGATGAACTAAGATATATGCAGCCACATGAATCTCAAAACAGTTATTCTGAGTAAAAGAAGCCAGACAAAATGAGTGCAAACAGCAGGATCCCATTTGTATAAAATTCGAAAAAATAAAAATATGTTATAGTGAATACCAGGTAGGTCAATAGTTGCCAGGCAGAAGGCAGGGGTGACACAAGGAAGAAGGAGATTGAGGTGATGAATATGCCCATTACTGTGCCCATGGTGATGGTTTCACACAGATACACACGTGCCCAAAATTATCAGTAAGTGCCTTTCATATGGGCTTCCTCTTCCCAGTCACCATTCAGTTCAGTTCAGTTCAGTTCACTTGCTCAGTCATGTCCGACTCTTTGCGACCCCATGAATCGCAGCACACCAGGCCTCCCTGTCCATCACCAACTCCCGGAGTTCACTCAGACTCGTTATGACCAACCTAGATAGTATATTCAAAAGCAGAGACGTTACTTTGCCAGTCACCATTAGTGGTAAAGAATCCATCTGCCAATGCAGGGGACACAAGCGACATGGATTCAATCTCTGGGTTGAGAAGATCCCCTGGAGGAGGAAATGGCAACCTACTTCAGTATTCTTGCCTGGAAAATCCCATGGACAGAGGAGTCTGGCAGACGATAGTCCACGGAATCACAAAGAGTTGGACAAGGCTGACCACACACAAACGCACCCCTTTCATTTTACCCCAACAGCAACTCAGTGACCCTGATAAAGGCAAAAAATAAAGGCAAAGTGGAAAATTCTGCAAAATTCTCAGAAAAGTCAGGCACCAACAATGCCAGCCTGTGTCAAATCTGAGCACCGGCTGAAAGTGAAGATCTTGGGATGAAAATGTCAAAACCGGAAGCTTCTGAAGGCAGACTGGAGCATGGGCTTCCCTCCTAGTGTGTTCACCTCAGGCAGCCTGGGTGGTCCTTAGGGTACAGAAAGTCCTGGCTCTGAAGATGTCTGTTGCGAGCGCAGCATCTGCAGTGCGGAGTGATCCCGCAGGGGCACAGAGTGTCTGGGGGACTTTGATGTGAGTCTCCGGTTGCAGGACCAGGACAACTCGTCACTCACGAATTCCAGTGTTAAAACTGGAGATTTTGGGTAAGTGTCCACTCTCAGGATAAAAAGCTGTGGAAGGGAGATCCATCCTATTTTATCAGGAGACTTTTATTTGACTGGCCTCCAGAGCTGTCACCAAGCTTCTCCTTGGCAGAGAAGCGAGGGTCCAGGTATTCCAAGGAGGCAATTTCCGGCTCAGCCCTGACAGCTCTTTGATCTGAAGAGAGGGGCTGAGTGGGACAGAGATGTTCCCAAAGTCACAGCATCACTGCTAACAAGGAGCCAGGGCTGGGCCACTGGGCAAACTAAAGCTAGCTTATTTTCTGTCTGTTATCAGAGATGAACAGAGCCAGCTGCCTCCTCACACTTCCCTGGTTGGAGGAAGGGGTCTCTTCCCATTTTGTCCATTCGACAGTAACTTCGTTTACAAGGACCTGGGCAGGAGGTGGTTAGTGGCAGAGGACAGCAGGGCAGGGTGTACATGCCTGTTGCCCCTCTCCAGGCACAGAGATGCTCTGCAAGGGCAAGGGTCACCCCCTGAGAAGCCACAGACACAGCCTTCTCCTTGTAGGAAAGGTGCTGACAAGGGGCAGCAAAGGGTGTGGTTGACCTAGTTTGACCCCGGGTTTCTCAGGATATCTGATCACAGGAGCCTTGTGCTGGAGGCTGCAGCTCCCGTATCCTGTTGAATCTGAGTCGTGCAGAGGACATGGGGGCCCAGCTTCTCAGCCTGGATGGTAGGATCCCCAATATTTGGGCAAAGTTACTCCATCCAGCATGGAGTAGTGACGCCTATGCACACGTGGCTCCTAAAACCTTCTGGATTCAGATGTTTAATCTCCACAAAGAGCCCCTAGGTATCATTACTGCTATCTACACATGAAGACGGTGAGACACGGAGAAGAGGTGACCTGTGCAACAGAGGAGGGGCCACCGGGACTGGATCCTGAGGTGCTGCCCGCTCCCTGTGCTCAGGGCCTTGGAAGCTGAATGGACCCCAGGGCTGGAACTAATCACCATTAACTGACGCTGTGGACATCACACTGGGAGCACAAGGCCACAGGGGCTACAGCCAGACAGTCACCACAGGCTGGTATGGCCACCCCTGCACTGCCCCCACACCGGAGCTGGAATGGAGGCAGTGAAGCCCCATGTGGCCTGTGGGTCCAAACTCAGATCCCTGCCTCTTGGACCAGCAGGAAGGGGGCAGCATCTCTCGAGTCCCACATGTGGGTGCTTCTCTGCACTGTGTCAGTCTACTAGGGACCTAAATGCACCCCCCAGGGCTGGGCCAGTGTCAGGGGCAGTAGGGCAGGGTCTTCCCATGCCAAAGTGGTTGGGGAGTTGCAGGGTAGGACAGTCCTGAAAAACCACCCACTCTCCTCCAGATGCGGCAGGGTGTGCACCTGACCTCCCTTTGTTCCACTCAGCACAGACCTGCTGCGTCCACATCTGGACTCACAGCCCCCACTGCCCACCTTGGGGGCAGACGTGGGCGATTCCAGATCCAAGTGGTCTTGTCCCCACCTCCTGGGGTGACCAAAATAAGCTTAAATCATGTTTGTCAGTTCCCCCAAATGTGCACGGACTCTGCCACCTGGGGCCCACATCTCCGAGTTCAGGACTGCTTGTGATGATTAGAAATCTCTTCCCCGGGGATGGGATGACTCCGCACAGGTTCCTGGTGATACCAGCTTCATCAGACTGTCCTCAGTGACGGTCTTCCTGCTCACAGCGCCACCATCCAGCAGGAAGGAGCACATCCACATTGCTGTTCAGGACGCTTGTTTGGGGACATTTTTTCCCACTAACTTGTGAGCAAAGATAGTTTTTTTCCCATATCACAATCATAAAACCTTCATAAGCAATAATTATGTGTTTCTTATGTGAGTCATAAATTCCCTGTTAAGTGCATAAAAAGCAGTTTATCCCGTAAATGCCTGATATCTTCAACAGATACAATAGAAAAGAGTTCGCTCCCCACTGTTTTGGGGGGTTGCTGCTTCAGTGGGGGAGGAGCCCCATCCCTTGTAGGACAAGAAGACCCCAGCATCCCTGGTGCTCAGATTAGGAAAGGGACACTGTGTAAAAAAGAGAAACATAACAAAATAACATTGTCACCCTTACAAAAAATTAATAAATTTAATCCAGTCTAATATTACAGATTACCTTCTAGTTTTTCCAATTGTCCTCAAAACATTTTTTGTGTTGGTGTTTCATAACCAGGATCCCTCATTAGTTTGAAAGCTGATGATTAAACTCAGGACTTGCCTTTGACCTGCACGTGCAGTGGGACCTGTCCTTCACAGGCCCCCCCCAAGGCTCCACCCACAGGAGAATGGCAGTCATCCAGGGTGGAGGGAATGGTAGAATTGGAAAGTCACCCTCTTATAGCCCTTGAAGGAACTGATTATTGATCCACGCCTCGGTCATCAATGGAGAGGAACCAACAGGTGATAGGTAGATGAACAGGATGCTCACCTGGTGCCTGGTCCCCACCTTTGCCATTTCCTCTGGTCACAGGGGACGTTCCACTTGCTCACCTGATCCCGGGCCACCCCAGCATCGCAGACAGGCACCTGGCCCTCTGTCTCTCCTGATATAGTGCAAGGAGGTGAACTGTTAACATGTCAGCATGTAAATGTGCCCAAAGTCTACAATCCTAGTTTCTTTCTTGGGCTATTTCTTTAGAGGTTTTATTGACTTTACAACATCCCAACAAATTCAGACAATGGACTTGATGTGGGCTTGTTGAGATGCCCCAGATGCCAGGATCCTGGAGGGGAAATTTGAGGGGAAAATAAGTAAGTAATCAAAAGTACTTCAGACTGGTTCTAGAGTGTGGAGACAAAGCTTGGGGCAAAGGAAGAGAAGGGGGCAATAGGGAGACAGCGAGGACACAAGACTAAGGTCTCATCAGCCAGAGAAGGAGCAGATCTGGACCTGGGCTGGGCCTCTGGTTAGAATAAGTCCCAGACACAGGGCTTTACTGAGCATGGCCCCATCATCAGAACAAGACCCAGTCTCCCCCACAGTCAGTCTTTCCCATCAGGAAGTCTCCAGCAGAAGGCAGACAGACTGAAAACCACAATCACAGAAAGCTAACCAATCTGATCACATGGACCACAGCCTTGTCTAACTCAATGAAACCATGAGCCATGCTGTGTAGGGCCACCCAAGGTGGACAGGTCATGGTGGAGAGTTTTGGCAAAACATGGTCCACTGGAGAAGGGAATGGCAAACCACTTCAGTATTCTTGCCTTGAGAACCCCATGAACAGTATGAAAAGGCAAAAAGATAGGACACTGAAAGATACACTCCCCAGGCTGGTAGCTGCCCAATATACTACTGGAGATCAGTGGAGAAATAACTCCAGAAAGAATGAAGGGATGGAGCCAAAGCAAAAGCAACACCCAGTGGTGGATGTGACTGGTGATGGAAGCAAGGTCTGATGTTATAAAGAGCAATATTGCATAGGAACCTGGAATGTTAGGTCCATGAATCAAGACAAATTAGAAGTGGTCAAACAGGAGATGGCAAGAGTGATCATCGACATTTTAAGAATCAGCGAACTAAAACGGACTGGAATGGGTGAATTTAACTCAGATGACCATTATATCTACTACTGTGGGCAAGAATCATTTAGAAGAAATGGAGTAGCCATCATAGTCAACAAAAGAGTCCGAAATGCAGTACTTGGATGCAATCTCAAAAATGACAGAATGATCTCTGTTCGTCTCCAAGGCAAACCATTCAATATCACGGTAATCAAGTCTATGCCCCAACCAGAATTACTGAAGAAGCTGAAGTTGAACAGTTCTACGGAGACCTAAGAGACCTTTTAGAACTAACATCCAAAAAAGATGTCCTTTTCACTATAGGGGACTTGAATGCAAAAGTAGGGAGTCAAGAAATACCTGGACTAACAGGCAAATTTGGCCTTGAAGTACAGAATGAAGCAGGTCAAAGGCTAATACAGTTTTGCCAAGAGAAGGCACTGGTCATAGCAAACACCCTCTTTCAACAAACAAGAGAAGACTCTACACGTGGAAATCACCAGATAGTCAATACTGAAATCAGATTGATTATATTCTTTGCAGCCAAAGATGGATAAACTCTATACAGTCAGCAAAAAACAGGACTGGGAGCTGACCGTGGCTCAGATCATGAACTCCTTATTGCCAAATTCAGACTTAAATTGAAGAAAGTACGGAAAACCAGTAGATCATTTAGGTGTGACCTAAATCAAATCCCTTACAATTATACAGTGGAAGTGACAAATAGATTCAAGGGATTAGATCTCATAGACAGATTGCCTGAAGAACTATGGACAGAGGTTCATGACACTGTACAGGAGGCAGGGATCAAAACCATCCCCAAGAAAAAGAAATGCAAAAAGGCAAAATGGTTGTCTGATGAGGCCTTACAAATAGCTGAGAAAAGAGGAGAAGCAAAAGGCAAAGGAGAAAAGGAAATATATATCCACTTGAGTGCAGAGTTCCAAAGAATAGCAAGGAGAGATTAGAAAGCCTTCCTCGGTGATCAATTTAAAGAAATAGAGGAAAATAAAACCATGGGAAAGACTAGAGATCTCTTCAAGAAAATTAGAGATACCAAGGGAACATGTCATGCAAAGATCGGCTTGATAAAGGACAAAAATGGTCTGGACCTAACAGAAGCAGAAGATATTAAGAAGAGGTGGCAAGAATACATAGAAGAACTATACAAAGAAGATCCTCAAGACCCAGATAATCACGACGCTGTGATCACTCACTTAGAGCCTGACATCCTTGAATGTGAAGTCAAGTGGACCTTAGGAAGCATCACTATGAAAAAAGCCAGTGGAGGTGATGGAATTCCAGTTGAGCTATTTCAAATCCTTAAAGATGATGCTGTGAAAGTGTTGCACTCAGTATGCCAGCAAATCTGGAAAACTCAGCAGTGGCCACAGGACTGGAAAAGGTCAGTTTTCATTCTAATCTCAAAGAAAGGCAATGCCAAAAAATGTTCAAACGACCACACAATTGCATTCATCTAACATGCTAGCAAGTAATGCTCAAAATTCTCCAAGCCAGATTTCAACAGCACATGAACCATGAACTTCTAGATGTTCAAACTAGATTTAGAAAAGGCAGAGGAACCAGAGATCAAATTGCCAACATCCGCTGGATCATCGAAAAAGCGAGAATCCCAGAAAAACATCTACTTCTGCTTTATTGACTATGCCAAAGCCTTTGACTGTGTGGATCACAATAAACTGTGGAAAATTCTGAAAGAGATGGGAAGACCAGACCACCTGACCTGCCTCTTGAGAAATCTGTATGCAGGTCAGGAAGCAACAGTTAGAACTGAACATGGAACAACAGACTGGTTCCAAACAGGAAAGGAGTATGTCAAGGCTGTATATTGTCACCCTGCTTATTTAACTTCTATGCAGAGTACATCATGAGAAACGCTGGGCTGGATGAAGCACAAGCTGGAATCAAGATTGCCAGCAGAAATATTAATAACCTCAGATATGCAGATGACACCATCCTTATGGCAGAAAGTGAAGAAGAACTAAAGAGCCTCTTGATGAAAATGAAAGAGGAGAATGAAAAAGTTGGCTTAAAGCTCAACATTCAGAAAACTAAGATCATGGCATCTAGTCCCATCACTTCATGGCAAATAGATGGAAAAATAATAGAAAGAGTGATGGACTTTATTTTGGGGGGCTCCAAAATCACTGCAGATGGTGACCACAGCCATGAAATTAAAAGATGCTTGCTCCTTGGAAGAAAAGTTATGACCATCCTAAACAGCATATTAACAAGCAGAGACGTTGCTTTACCGATTAAGGTCCATCTAGTCAAAGCTATGGTTTTTCCAGTAGTCATGTATGAATGGATGTGAGAGTTGGACTATAAAGAACGCTGAGCACCGAAGAATGATGCTTTTGAACTGTGGTGTAGGAGAAAACTCTTGAGAGTCCCTTGGACTGCATGGAGGTCAAACCAGTCCATCCTAAAGGAAATCAGTCCTGAATATTCATTGGAAAGACTGATGCTAAAGCTGAAACTCCAATACTTTGGCACCTGATGTGAAGAACTGACTCATTTGAAATGACCCTGATGCTGGGAAAGACTGAAGGTGGGAGGAGAAGGAGACGACAGAGGATGAGATGTTGGATGGCATCACTGACTCAATGGACCTGAGTTTGAGTGAACTCCGGGAGCTGGTGATGGGACAGGGAAGCCTGGCATACTGCAGTCCATGGGGTTGCAAAGAGTCAGACACGGCTGAGCAACTGAACTAAACAGAACAGAGGCTTCCCCAAGGCCCCTCTCCATGGTTGGGAGCAGATTCCCCTCAGCCCCAGGCTACCTCCAAACAGCAGCCTGATTCTGCTCCAACTCCAGGAGCCTGGCCTGTCTGGGGTGACTGCCTGGATTCCTTCCTGTGGCAGTGACCAGGGCCACATCCCCAGAGCTTCCTGGACTACAATCAAGGCCCAGCTCCTCCCCAGCCCTGCCTCCTCCTCAGCCCCGCCTCCCCCTTCACTTAGTTCTCCCTGAAAACCAGGTTGAGGGCACTGGTGCCTTGACCAGGAAGCTCCACACTTGCAGGGTGTGCTGCCGGCAGGCAGGACGGCATGGAGCAGACTCAGCAGAAGCTTGGTCAAAGGCCATGCCTGGGTGAGGCCGCAGGCTGCACTCCTATGTGGCTGTGAGTGGCCATCCTACTCCAGGCAACAGACACTGAACATCCTCCTGGACACGAGAAGATGGGATACAGAGGGCCTGGGCTCCAGACAGGAGGGAGGACCTAGAGGCAGTGGAGACACACCCAGGTGTGAGGGCCATGGGGCCGTGCTGAGCACTGTCACTGCCGGGTCCTGAGCACAGGAGATGGCCGTCCTGGGGATGGAGGAGGTGAGCAGAGCTGGGCCTCAAGGTCACACCTGTGAGGCGTCAGGTGGCCTCAGCAGGAACAGTCATCATGGTGTCACCTTGTTTGCAATTGACTTCACCCTCCTTCCACCCGAGCTGCTTCTCCCACCCCAGTCAGCTGATTCTTTCCTCCACTTTTGCCGACAGCAATGCAATGGTTTGTAAAAATTGTGAGACACCCAACACACAGCAAAGAGGCCTCGAGTCTGCTCTCTGGAGTTGCACCTGCAAAAGTCTGTTCACAGAGCTCCTCCAGAGGATCCCATTCTTCCTAAAGGAGAAGGCGCAGCAAACCTACCAACACCAACATGTGTGGAGGTGGCAGGTATGTTTCATAGGTAGTTGATTTTAATAAACAGAGTTAACCCCAGAGGGCAATTGAGACACTACCTCCTCCCAGACAGAGACTCCCCTCAGCGGAACCAGCCTCCTTGGCTCCCACTTCCCACAAGGCCCTGTTTCCACTGTCAGGGAGCCAGTCCCCTGCTGCACAACCCTGGGGGCCCTGGAGCAGGGCAGGCCCAACAGAAGCATGGTGAGGACAAAGGACAGGTGAGAGGGGCTGCCGTCTGCCAGGCTCTGGTCCAGGAGCAGAGCCAGGGAGACATATGCATGACCTTGCCCTTCAGGGTTAAGGGTCCAGAGCTGATTGCAAAGTTCGGGGTTCTTGGTGCCACAGTAGAAACATGCTCTGTGCTAGACCAAAGAGAAATCATCCTCTGTTCTTTGGGTTCACAAAACTGCTGGGGACTCAGAAAACAGGCCCTTCCCTGGAGTCCAGGCAGCAGGGACCTGATGAAAGTGACCCAGGCACCCCAGCCTGTGTACCCTATTGACCTGCATGTGACCTCTCCGGCTCTGCCTCCCTCACTCCAGCCCCTGATTCTGGAACAAGCACCCCATTGCCCAAGCCTGGAGCATCTCCCCAACTCTGGGTACCAGACATAGAGAAGCCTCATTTCTAAAAAGAACCACACAGGGTTCCTATGAACAATAAATACACAGCTTTTAACCTGCCCCAGTCCATGCACATCTATGGTTTGTGTTTAAGCACATCTGATCTTAAACGTTTATAAACCACACTTCACTGAACGTTTTATTCACATATATATACATAAATACACACACACACAAACACAGATATATTTACTGTGTTTTATATATTTCTGAATTCCAGAATGAAAATCCATCGAGGAGGAGGGCAGACAGGAATGGGCCAGGCTGCAGCAGGAGGAACCTGCAGGCTGAGTGTAGGAAGTTCTGATGATAACATGTCCTTCCTCTGCAGGGACCACATCCTGGGGAGTGAGGAGAGGCTGATTTGTGAGGTATGATGCCTCCGGTTCAATGGAGCTCTGAATAGGTCTGCAGCTGAACAAAGGCTAAACTGGAGTCAGTGGCCCTTTCTGACTTCAAGGATCATTCTAGCAGCCAGTGCCTTATTTATTTTTTTGACAGTTGTAGAGAAAATAAATTTTTGAAAACTAGAGAAGGGCCTTTGTTTCCTTCCTGTGTCAGCTGAAGACAGGCTCCTGGATACTTTATACAGGGGAGATCTCATCAAGCCCCAAGCTCACAAGGAGAACTGATGGGAACCAGACTCATTTCCATGGTTCAGCAGGGTGAGCTGGAGTTTATCACCTGCTCCCAACCAGCACCTGGAGCCCTACTGGGTGCTTTAGACTGGAGCCAGGAGGACAAGCAGCCAGAGAGAGTTTATAAGAAAAGAAAACAACCCCAGAGACCAGATACACAGGGGTGATGTGGACAGGAGACTGGCAATCATCAGGCACCAGGTACTTCTTGGGTCCCCATGTGGGGGAAACAAGACACAGAGATGCCCAGACCCAGAACCTCAACAGATAAACACTATGTTTGTGGCCTGGAGGACCGGGCAGGATGTTCTAGGTGTACCAGTAACAAACAACCCCAGACCTAGTGTTCACAAAGAGGCTAATTCTTGCTCATGCTTCATGTCCATCTTGTCTTAGCTGTGGGTTTGGTCCACATCATCGTCATTGCAGGACCCAGGCTCCTGGGGCAGCTTCTATCTGGAATACTGCTGTTCGCTGTGGCAGGGGAAAGAGAATGATACACTAGTTTCTAAAGCTTCCATCAGAGGGGACACCTCACTCCTCTCACATTCCACTGGTGCAAACTACACATCAGAGGCAGGTGACTTCCCACTGGACTTAAAGCTGACAGAGTTGAGGTCTGGAGCTGCTGCAGCCATTCTGTATCCATTAGGATAATCTGAAAATGAAGCTGACCTGGAAGAAGAAATGAGACAGAGGGTGGGAGGGAAAGTTGGCCCTGATAGTTTCACTGGGTCTGAATCCAGCCTTGGAGAAGCCAGGATTAGCCCTAGACTGCGGAGGAGCTTGAATCTGAAACCCTCAACCTATCTAAAACTGGTTAGAGTTGGTTTTTCTGTCACTTACTCCCAAACAAGTTCTAGCTGCACAAGGCACTTCAGGCTCTGCCTGGCCTTTCTCAGGACATGGGACTGAGGAGGTGGAGAGTCCACTGATGCAGGAAGACCTCCTCACAGGCAAGGGCCATGGACTAGCAAGAGGGCTCCAGGATCAGCCCTGGATTCTGATGGCATGGGGTGGAAGCTGGCTTTTCACTTGTGCAACTTCATCTCCTCTCTTCAGAGCCACAATAGAGCGTACTTTTTGAGACTGCTATGGGATTAAGGAGACCAGATAAGTACATGGAAAACAAGTACATCTGTCAGTGCTCAAGAAAAGCCAACTGGGCTTGGCTCTGTGTCCCCAGTACCCACCCAGGGTCTGGAGCGAGTACTTTCTCAGGAAATGTGACAAGATTGTGAGCACAATCCTTTGTGAGATATGAACCACGTGAGGACGGGGACCTCAGAGAACATGGGGATGAGGGGGTCTCTCAGAGAAGGCAGGTAAGGAACCTTTGACCATGAACAAGTAGGATTCCTAGGGGATGAGGGAGATAGGAGGGACAGAGGCTTGACCCACAGCAGTGATGAGGATCAGTGGGAGAGGCTGGCTGCTGTCACCTTTGAGGGCTTTGTATCACGAAGCACAGGTAGATGGGTAAGAGTGAGCATGAAATGTTACAATATATTGTCCAGTGGAAGCAGATGGCTATGAAATGCCATGTACTGTATTATCCTGTGTTTGGTGAAAGAAAAGTTTTATATTTATCTTTGCATAAAAATGAACAAGAAGAATCATCAAAATATTACTAGCAATCTGAATTATTAGCCCTTTTCTCTCCTTATTCTGCAAATAATTGTTTAAATTTCATAATATCTGAATATTTATTTTGTAGGTATCTGAATAATATATATAATTTTTAAGTAGTTTTATAGAGAAATAAGTTAAGCCAAACCACAAGGGGGAAAAATGACTCCACTTTCTCAAAGAAATCAATCTCATGAGAAGGAAAGACTCATTAAGATAAAAGGAAGAAGGGACAGGCAGTGATGACAACATGCAGATGTTGATGATGAGGATGCTTATGACTGTGGAGAGGATCACAATAATGGTGCTGACAACCTTAGTCCTGTGCTCAGTAGGACATGTCCTTGGACCAGAGAATGAGCCACTCTGCCTCAGCTTCCTCATCTGCAAACTGAGGAAAAACTATCCCCACGTCATGAGGACTGAGTGAACTGGTCCTGTGATTAGAGCTCCCCAAGTAGGACCAGCACTGAGTGAGCTTCATTAACATTGGTCTTCTCATCTGCACACCAGCCAGGAAAAAAAGGACCGGGGGTCCTTTTCCTGGAGCTGGGGTCTCAGAGAGGCAATGACAGAGGCCATTCTTTCGCAGGCTGCCCAGGAAGGGGACATGCTCACCAGGAGCCTGGTTTGCTTCTGTCAGCTGTCAGCGATGAAGCCCAGTCTGGATTATTTCACAGCCTTTTCTAATTCCATGTCCTGATCTTGCTACAGCAGGAAAATTGTGTAGGTTTAGAAGCCAGATTCTCTATAAGAAAAGATAAAACTGCCTCCAGCAGAGAGGTCACATGGAGAGTTCCCCTTTGCTAAGAGGTATCAGAGAGTCACCAGGTGGAGGAAGACAGGCTTGTCTGCTTCAATCTCATTTCATCCCAAATTCAATCTCTCTCAACTGCTCACATAACATGCTCACATCCAGAGCTGGGGGCCCAAGGCTAGAGGAGGAACAGCAGGTGCATGTCACATGAGAATGATGCATGGCCACATCCTTTCTGTGGGCCGTGACGTGAGGATGTTGAGAGACCAGGGTTTCAGATGATAAACACCTCTTTCTCCCTAACCCTGTGCCTTAAAGCCCACTGTCAGGGCTCACAATGCATTGTCCCTAGACACGCTGGGATATGCTTAGGGCAGTAGGCTGGGTTGTCTACCCAACTGTGACCCTCAGGTTGGTGCTGCAGGTGGTCAGTCTCAGGAGAGAAAGTGGCAGTGCTGTGAGCATCCGGAGCTGAGATGAGGAAATGCTAGAAGGGCCTTCACGAGGAGGTGGACCACAGGCAAGAGTGGAGGATGAGCATGTTGACAAAGGCTTGGGGGGAGGGGGGGCATTCTGGGAACAGCCAAGGTGAGGGCACAATCCCAACAATGGAGAGTAAAAACTGACCACATAGATCGAGGGCATGTTGTGCCACATAGAGTATGGGTAAGAGCATGAACACGGGCCAGGTGGCTGAGTTTGAGTCCAAACTCTGCAGTTCACTACTCGTTCAACATTAGGTGAGTCTCTTAACCTCTCTGTGCTTCAACTTCACCATTAAAATGAGGATGGTAGCACTATCTTACAGACTTGTGATGAAAAAGAGTAATAAATTGAAAGCACTTAGAGCAGCGCCTGGATCTGTGAGCACCACATTCAGTGATGGTTGTGGTCACGACAGTGATGATGACAACAGTGATATTGATAACAATGGCAATGAAACTAAGGGTGGCGATGCTGACAATCACTGTCTAGTCATAGTCAAAGCTATGGTTTTTCCAGTAGTCATGTATGATGTGAGAGTTGGACCACAAAGAAAGCTGAGTGCTGAAGAACTGATGCTTTTGAACTGTGGTTATGGAGAAGACTCTTGAGAGTCCCCTGGACTGCAAGGAGATCAAACCGGTCAATCCTAACAGAAATCAGTCCTGAATATTCATTGGAAGGACTGATGCTGAAGTTGAAACTCCAATACTTTGGCCACCTGATGTGAAGAACTGACTCAATGGAGACGACACTGATGCTGGGGAAGACTGAAGGCAGGAAGAGAAGGGGACGACAGAGGATGAGATGTTGGATGGCATCACCAACTCGATGGATGTGAGTTTAAGCAAGCTCTGGGTGTTGGTGATGGACAGGGAAGCCTGGCATGTTGCAGTCCACCGGGTCACAAAGAGTCAGACAGGACTGAGCAACTGAACTGAACTGAACTGATGCTGATGCTGACAATAACAATGGTGAAAGCAAACAGCCCAGAATGGACTTAATGTCCTTCCAGAATCAAACTCTGAGGCTCCCAGAGACTTCTAGAAGCCCCTGTGAATGCTGCTCAATTCTAGACACATCAAGGGAAGAAAAAGATACTCTCAAAACTAAGGGGACCTTTAAGAGCAATAGGAAATGTAGTTAAATAATCAAAATTAAATTTCTTCCAGTCTAGACACAAATAATGAGATTTCACAGAATTATAATTTGAAGTGCAATATACTATAAAACATCTGACTATCACTCAAATGTGATTTTCTCTCCTTGTAATTGATTAGTGGGATAGACTTTCCAAGGTATAAATAGCACTCACAGCTGATCATGGGCAGAAGCTGATGTCCCCAATGTCTCTATGTCAGAATACCCTCCTGATGCACAAATGATACACACCACATCACCGATCCAGGGTCACACCCCATGGCTCACTCTCTCTGCTCTGTGGAGAGCAAAGGTGCTGCCTGGGTTCAACGCTACAAAGCCATTATCATTTGGTCCATACTGATCGGCAGCCTTGGAAAGCTGAGCTGAGTGATCCTCCCAGACAGAGGCAGGACCACCGGCCTCTCATCTTGCCTGGAGCTGGGACTGCTCCTTACAGGACCCGATCTCCTAAACTGGATCCTGCAGCTTAAGGATGTTGAACTTCAGCTGAGAAAGATCAGAGGATGAAAGGCAGGCTTGACTCCTTTCTGTGATTCTGGGGACACGAGAAAGGAACAGCTTTCGGGCCACTCTCACCTGGGTCTTCGTGGGTCTATGTTCTCTGTATAAATAAAAATGTTTCTGAATTTGCACATGGGAGTCTGTGTGAGCATCTGTGATGTGTGTGCATGTCCAAGTTTGCAGGTATGTCTCAGTCTTTATCCAGGGCATGTGCATGTCAGCCTATCTTGTGACAACCACATGTTTTCTTTCTCTAGTCAAGCCGTGGCCTCCTGGACTGGTCTCCCCTCCCACCTCTCTGGAGCCCACCAGCAGGACAGATATTTAAAAGGCAAACTGGATCACTTCACTCCTTGGTTAAATCCTCCCACTGCTTCTACATCATCGGGGTAGCTAACTGTATGAACAAGCACCCCTGGAGCTGTGTAAAGTAGAAATGGAGTGCGTTTCAGAATCCCTGAACATTAATGTCCACGCCATTCCCTGGGGCCTTGTTAGAACGAGGACGCTGGCTCAGCAGATTTAGGGTTGGCGGGTCAGAGGGCGAGTGACTTGAGCCTGTGCATTTCCAACCCACCTCTGGTGAAACTGTCCCAGAGTGGACACCAGGAGGCTGTCAGGCCCTTCACGGGCAGAGACGCAGGCGCTGCAGCTTCAGGGGGAACAAATGCCCACCCCACACCATGGAGGTTCCAGGGAGCCCACTCAGCCAGACACCACTGCCTCTGGCCCCAGGAAATGGACCTCATCGCTCCATCCCACCTTGCAGAGGCTTGCCTCCCTGCCAGTGCCATCTTCTCTCTTCCAGAACAGAGGCTCACGGGAGACTTGGGTTGGCGGGCCTGAGTCACGTGACTGTTTCCCACTGCAAGAGAGGCTGGGAAACCAACTTCTAGTTTCCACCCTAAGAAGTGAGACTCATGATGAGGGAAACATCTTGAGAAAGAAGATCTCCCAATCAGGGGCTGCACGACATCCAAGCCACCTTCTCCCACAACCAGACCCTTGAAACAAGACTCACAGACACCCACTCCGTCTTCCATTCTCCCACGCACCAGGCCCCCACTCCGGCTCCTAGAACATTCTCCTCCCAACTCTCCAGCTGGACCTCAGCCCAAATGCCTCTTCAGAGAGACTTCCTCTGACCACCCCAGTCATTCCATATGCAAGGCCCTGTGGCACCGAAAATCTGTGAAGATAGTTCCCACCTGCCTTCACCTTTCAACACGAAATTATCTTTTAAAAAAAGAAAAAGGCTTTCCAGTTCAGCAAGACAGCCCTTCACTCAGCCGGACACCATGACTGGGACAGATCCTGACCACAGGTGCTCCTCACAGACCCTGGGCTCCTCCAAGGGGGCCGTTCTGGGGCTAAAACTGAGCCTCGTGGTTGAGTGTGTGTGAGGTGTGTAAGGTTTCTTCACAAGATGTACCTTAAGTGCTTTTTCTCTGGTGGCATCAGCACGTGGTCATTGTGTACAGAGGTAATGGGTAGTAAATGGAGGGAGCTGTGTGGATATCCACCAGGGAAATTTCTAAGTTAAGACAGGGCACACCGTGGGATTTTGGCACACACTCATCCAAATATTAAATGCAGATACACATTCAACAAAAAGAAGGGAGGGGAATGGAAAGGGAAAACGATCTACACCATTTGGGTCATTCCTGTCCAGAAGTCTTATGTACCAAATGCAGGAATCAGAGGATGGGGATCCATTGTCCCCTCATCTTATCCCCAAGGGTTGAATATCTTCACCGTCTTGATGATTCAGTGTTTAAAACTTTTTTTTTCACTCAACATGACCCTACAAATGAAGCATGTATTTCACCCTTCACTCGGCAGAGAAAAAAAAAAAACAGAAAAACCTGTGATCTGTTCAATGCTGGACTATTCACGTCTTTTTTTTTTAACTCTATTTAAACCTAAACCCTGTGTAAGATGTGATTTCCATGTTGTCATTATTTTCATGGCCCCTATGTCTTGTGCAGCATCTCTACATCAAACTTCATTCTGGACACTGAGGGCCCACCAGCTGGGAGTAGAACAATCCTGTGCATAAAACCTCCTTGGGTGTGTGGCTAACTCGAACTTCCCTGGCCTCAGTTTCCTCCTTGCTAACCATGGGTGATAGAAGAAGCTACCTCACTGGGAGAGGATGGAATGAGATAATTCATCTAAGCCCCTTAGCACAAGACCTGTCATCTAGGAGGTCTCCATAAATGCTGTGGTTATTAACTTCATGTTCACAAGATGGATTTTGCAGTAAAGGGTGCAGAAATAGTTTTGAAATTTATCATGCTGTATTTCAGGGCATTTGTGAATGAAGCACTAAGTCTTAAAGGCTTTTATCACATGTTTTCTCATAACTAGGATGCTGGTCTCAAATATTTCTTATTTTTCCTCACCTAGCTGCCTCAACTCATATTTCTGATCCCCTCAGTCCTAATACTTAAGCCTAGACTTCAAGGGAATAACAGGAACTGAGACTATCATTTTATTATTATTTTTTTTAGATTAAAGTCTATTTGCTGACTCCCTACAATCTTGCCTTTCACACATGCCTGTGGGCTATTAAAGTTTAGTCAGAGCATCCCTTTCATTAGTTCATATCTCCTTCCCCCAGCTTGTCGTCTGGAAGGAAGCATGTCATTTTCAATCAGCTCACATGAGATAATTTTTAATTTATACCTGAGTGAGAGCTGACATTGCTCAGCCTTTCCCAGTGTTCCCTCAGGCTCCCATGTCAGCCAGTATCACCTTTTCCTCCCCTCTCTGCTCTCTCTATTACTTCTCTCCCATAGCCACTCATACAAGGCAAACTACTTAACCAACACCACATGCAGTGGGTCATCCCTCTAGGAATCCTTCAGCCTTACCGCAGGACATCTCCCCTTCCCCGGTTTCTGGGTGCACCTCACCCTTACTTGCTCTCCTCCCACCATCCAGGATGCCCTGTTCCCTGAGACCTCAGATCTCTCAGGAAGGTCCATCCCCTCCAGCCCACAGGACAGTGCTGCTGCTTCTCCCAGACTCAGGGAGAGGCCGGGGCAAGGCCTGTGGCTACAGGACACAGCAGAGGTTTGTCACATTGATGAGAACTCAGCCAGTCTCCTGGGAATCCTACTGATAATGTCTGGGGTGAAGTCACAGTGACCTCCCTCCTGGAGTCTACATGGTGCAGACTTCCTCCCTCTGCCCTTCCCTGTCTCCACCTCCTGGAATCTCTGACCCATCGGTCATCTGCAGGGCTTGATCTTCCCTGTGCTGCTCACACCCAGCACCCAGGGAGAACCTGGTCCACAGTACTTAGCTAGCAATAACGGCAGAAAGAGTGAACATCAGGTAAATTGGGGAGGGGGCCAAGGTCCTGGGTCTACCAGCCACATCCTGATCCTGCCTGTCCTTTGCATGAGGCTTAACATCATCCCAAGAGCTTGCTGTGGGCCACCTGCCACAGGACACAGGACTGGGGTCAATCCAAGAGCTGGTGCCACTAGTGATAACAAGGGAAACAGAGAAATTCCCCCAAAACTACAAGAGGAATAATTGGTGTGTGGGTCAAAGAAAAAATAACCCCCCCTTCTCACTTCAGAAAGTTTGTAGAGAACATAAAGACTAGCTTTCTTAACAAAATAAACCTTCAGATGCATCATTTTCAAAGGGCACAAACATGACAATCTTTTAGAAACTGACATCCACACATCACCCATTTTCCCAATCTATTTCCTTTCCTCACCAATTCCAGGAGGCTCATCTGTTGATTTTTTGTCAAGCTTGCTAAGCCAAGGGCAGCATCACACTCTGTAGGCAGGCAATTAGCTCTCAAGATTCTGATTCATGATGATGGTGACTTGGGACTGACTCACCTTGTCCTGTAGAGTAGGAAATGGTAACCCACTCCAGTATTCTCACCTGGAAAAGTCCCATGGGCAGAGGAGCCTGGTGGGCGACAGTCCATGGGGTCACCAGAGACTGACACAACTGAGCACGTATGCAGCAGCAGCACCTTGTCCTACGGAAAGGTAAACCTTGACAGTCGGGTCTTCTTTTTTTGTAAGGCAAGTGCCTGACTTAAGCTTTGATTGCCAAGGCATCCACTTCAAAGAGGTATCCATTTCAAAGAGGCATCCACTTCAAAGATGGCCATTGCAAATAAACAGTCTCAGCCATAAAGAATCAGGCCATCTCCCTCCAGTGGGGTGCCTTTGTTTTGAAGATCTTGGTGGATTTTGACAGCTGACCATTGGGGTCACTTTTTTTACTCTTCTTGAGCTTTAAACTCCCACTCATATATATATATATATATTTTTTTTTTTAATTTGTACTTTTTAACACCAAAAACATTTTGTATTGGGGTATAGCTAATAAATTTACCAATAAAGAGTGAGCCCTCAAAACCTAAGGGCCCCCACGCTGACCCCAATAAAATCAGAACCCCAGACCCATGATCTCTCTACATGTGGGGGGCCCAGATCCTGTAAGTAATAAAGCTTTTTTCCCCAAAGTTTCCTGATGGCCTAAAGGACACCCTGCAATCATAATAAGAACCACAGGAGCTGGTCCAGCCATGAAATAGTTACCGATAGTCAGCAGTACACAACACCTCCCTCTCAGGATACTGGTGAACACTGCCGAGCTTCCCCACTGGGCCTCTGCACTCACTCTTCTCACCACATCTTATATTCATCAAACAAGGTCAGCTCCACTCCAACATCTTGCATGCACACCTGCTCAGGTGGAGCAGTCTTCCAGTCTGTGCGGGCTGAAGGTCAGCTCTTTCTTACTTCCTGAAACACAACCATCTGTATAGTTTCCTATTGCTGACCTAACAAGGTGGGACAAACTTAATGGCTTAGACAACACAAAATTTTATCTCACAGATCTGTGGGTCAGAAGTCAGGCATGGGTCTCACTGTTCTGAAATCAGGGTGTCTGCAGGCTGAGTTTCTTCTTGGAAGCTCAAGGGGAAGATTTGCTTCCTTGCTCATTCAACTTGTCGGCAGAAGTCAGTTCCTTGTGGTTGTAGGACTGAGACCCCTGTTTCCTTCTGACTGTCATATGAAAGTCTTTCAACCTGCTAGGGGCCATGTATGTGCCTTGCCTCACAGCCCCTTGCTCCATCTTCAGAGCCTGCAATAGTGGACAAATCCCTCTCACACTTCAAATCTCTCCTCATTCCTCTGGCTCATTTCTCTGGCCTAGTTAATAAAGGTTATCCTATTTCAAGGACAGGCTTCCCTGGTGGCTCAGAGGTTAAAGCGTCTGCCTGAAGTGCGGAGACCCAGGTTCGATCCCTGCTTTGGGAAGATCCTCTGGAGAAGGAAATGGCAACCCACTCCAGTACTCTTGCCTGGAAAATTCCATGGACTGAGGAGCCTGGTGGGCTACAGTCCATGGGGTCGCAAAGAGTCGGACACGACTGAGCGACTTCACCTTCACCTTATTTCAAGGACTCACATGATTAGGTTGGGCCCACCTGGATAATCCAAGATGCTCTCCCTATCTCAAGATCTTAATGACATCAGCAAAGCCCTATGTAAGGTAACATGGTCACAGGTTCTGGCAATTAGGGTATAGACATCTTTGGGGACTATATTATTCTGCCTCCAATACCATCAAGGACTTAAATATGATTAGCGCTACTCCCTTTCCCTGCACTTGATGTTTGCTGTGATTTGTTGAATTGTCTATCTACATCATCTGACTTGAAAGCCAGTTCTTCTCAGGGTCAATAACAGTCTCAAATTAATAAAAAATTGGACTCCCTAGAATACACTAGAGCATGTGGTTACAGGATACAATGGACCACGTAGGGCTGGGTGAGCTGGTGAGACCATGTCTTCACTGCTCAGCAAGATACCATGTGGGAATGGAGCCTGAGGGTACCAGACTCCTGACTGTTCAAAATAATACAGATATCAGAATTTTATACTAAACTGCTCAATTTTTTTTGAGGTGATATTAACATAAAGTAACCATTTTAAGCTGACAGTTCAATGGCATTTAATACACTGTGCAACCACCATCTCTTTCTAGCCCATAAACATTTTGGATTATCACCACAAGATAAAACCTCCTACCCATTAGACATTTTCTCAACATCTCCCACCCTTCCATCTGGCAAACACAAACTTACATTCTGTCTCTATGGATTTATCTATTCTGCACATTTCACATAAGTGGAATTATAGGATATGTGACCTTTTATGTCTAAATTCTTTCACTTAGTATAGGCTTGAAAGTTCATCTACACTGTAGTATGTATCAGTACTTCATTACCCTTCAAGACTGAACAATATACATTATTAATGTTAACACAGATGGATATAACACAATTTATTTATCCATTCATTCTTTGATGGACATTTGGGCTGTTTCCGCCTTTTTACTAGGTACTCATGTTGCCGCTATGAACATCCAGTTTCAAATGGTTTGTCTGAAAGCCTAATTCAGTTCTTTCTGGTATATACCTGGGACTGAAACTGCTGGATCATACAGTCAGTCTATGTTTAACTTTTTGAAGATTCATCACAACTGTTTTCCACAGCAGCTGAACCATTTTACACTTCCACCATTGGGCTTCCCAGGTGGTGCAGTGGTAAGGAACCCCCCTGCCAATGCAGGAGACATAACAAACATGGATTCGGTCCCTGGGTCAGGAAGATCCCTGGAAGAGGGCACGGCAACCCACTCCAATTCTTACCTGGAGAATCTCCACAAAGGAGCTACAATCCATAGAGTTGCAGGTGGGCTACAATCCATAGGGTTGCAAGGAGTCAGACATGACTGAAGCGACCAGTGCGCATGCACCATAATATACAAAATTTCCTTATCCTTACCAGTGTTTCCTTCTGAAAATGAAATGGTAGCTCACTATGGTTTTGATTTGCATTTCACCAAAAACTAAGGATGTTGAGCATATTTTCATGTACTAATTATCCACATAAATATCTATTTTGGAGAAAATTACCTGTTCAAGTCACTTGCTTAATTTTTATTTATTAAAAAAAAAACACTTGCCTAATTTTTAAATTGGGTTCTTAACTATTTTGCAGTAAGTTTCCAATTTCTTTACATACTGTGGATATGTGAGTGTGTGTGTGCTCAGTCGCTCAGTTGTGTCCAACTACTCTTTGCGACCTCAAGGACTGTAGCCCGCCAGGCTCCTCTGTCCATGGGATTTCCTGGGAAAGAATACTGGAGTAGTTTGCAATTTCCTCCTCTGAGGATTTTCCCAACCCAGGGACCAAACCTGCATCTTTTGCATCTCCTTCATTGGCAGGCAGATTCTTTACCACTGAGCCACCTGGGAAGCCCCCATTATTGTGGATACCAGACACCTATCAAATACTTGGTTTGCAGATATTTTCTCTGTTCTGTAGGTTGTCTCTTCATTTTCTTGATAATGTTCTTTGAAGTACAAATGTTTTAAATTTTGATGCAATGCTGTTTATGCTTTTCTTTGTCATTGATGCTTTTGGTGACCCTGCTAAAAATCCATTGCCTTCACAGGGCAGGCACGCAAAGAATATTAGTTGGATGAATAAGGGCTGCCGTCTATGGAGTCTCACAGAGTTGGACACAACTGAAGTGACTTAGCAGCAGCAGCAGAATAAGGCTTCATCTTCAACAAGGTTCAGGAGGCTGTAACAGAGACCCCAAACACTTGGGCTGGGGCTGAATGACAGTCAGTCAGCACCATCCTGATGTGCCCCCTAGTGCCCTCCCCATCTCCCCCTTCTCCAATACTGTGTGAACTACAGTATCCTTGTGATACATGTGAGTACAAGCCTGTCCTGAATCCCCATTAAATGTAAAATTATGACTGAGGCTGGGATGATGGAGAGGGTGAGTAAGATTGTACCTTGTAGGACAGTGTGAGGACTGAGATCACTCACATGAATACTTCTCACCAGTTGGTTATTCCCACACATCAACCCCAAGGGCTGTTTGCCAGGGTCTGTGAGATGAGCTTTCAAGTCATCACTCCAAGTGGGACATGTGCATCATCTCTAGGGGTCAGTGGAAACCACTTGCATTAATTTGTAAACCTGTGCACATTGACTGGTAGTTACCACTGGAAACAGTTCTGTGTGAAGTCCAAATGTGATTTTGAATGTCTGTTTCATTTAATCTCTTCTTTCTTTATTTCTACTGGGTATACCTTTAAATATGTGTCTCTTCTTAAATGTGTACAGTTCTGACAAAATGTATATTTATAATATATTATTATTATCATTTATAGTATTTATATAATATTTATACAATTTTTAATATTTTTCTGAACATTTAACAACTTAATCAAATAGTTGTGCATCCTCCCCCTGCCCATCCCCTTACCCCTCTTATTGACCTAACTGAAAATCTGACACTGGTCAGTAGCACACTCCCTGAGCATCAGATCCCTTGTTTATTCATAGTAAACCCCCCACTCAGAGGTGAGAACACTCAGCAGAAATGCTCTAAACCATATGCATTAGTTTTGAAAAAGAAGAAGAAATGCCCCCGAGAGCCCAGAGAAGAGATGAAATGGAGGACAAAGCTGAATGAAATTCCCCATCTCTGAAACAGAGAGAACACTGAAGCCCAGATACACAAATAAAATTTTAAAAGACTGATTGGAAATGATAAGAGTAAATACATTAGAACTAATAAAAGAGATATACCAGAAGCAAAGAATGAATTAACTCTAATCTTTGCAAGATAAGATGTTAGAGGAAATGTAGGCTCTGGCTGTGAGCCCTGGAATGCAAGATAACAGGGCAGTAGCTTGTGCAATGGATTAGCTGAACGTGGTTGTGAAGGAAACCCTGCCTGCTGCCCAGTACTCCCATTCTATTACAAGAGCTATTTTTGGCTAGTGCATGCAAAGCAGAGGTTTGCAGCAGTCAAATACAATCCCACATCTCTGTGACTTAAAACAACTGTCCATTTCTTGCCTGTGCCTCATGTCAATCATAGACTGACAGAGTGCTCCGCTTACCACAGTTGCCCCAGGATCCCGGCTGCTGCTGCCACTCACCATGTCAGAGGGAAGGAGCTGGACGAGGAAGTCGGATGCTCTGGGGTAGAAGTGACTCATGACCTCCATCCAACAATCCCATTATTCCCGGTGGGCGAGACTAACTCCAAAACACAGGGATTAAATAAACTCTCTAATAAGGCTCTGCCTTGTGCTGTGAAGGCTCAAAGGAGAAGCATCAGGGGCAGACTGGGGGTCTGGGAGGGCTTCCCAGGGAGCTCAGGAAAGGCAGCCTTGGTCATGAAAGGCTGAGCCTCAGACGTTTCTGAATGTGGGTGGAGGTCTGAGCTCTGTGTGGGGCTCAGTCATTGTCTTTTGGGGTCCCTGCTCCTTGACTGCTGACGTGGATTCTCCCTAGCATCACCGAGGGCAGATGCAGGCAGCCAGTCTGGGCACTTTCACCACCTAAGGACATGCCTGCCATTGTGGGAGTGTGCTCACCTCACTAGGACCAGGGCTATTGTATCCCCATCTTAGATCAGGGCTGTCGTATCCCCATCTTAGATCAGGGCTGTCGTATCCCCATATTCGACCTTACTTCTGGGAGCTGTTCCCACCCAAATTTCTCATTGCAATTCTAGAGCTTTGTGAGCTTTGCATCTCATTAGATAGCATTTCTGCTTTCTGTAATGAGCAGAGAATCCCAGGACTGGAGTTTCGCTCCCGTACACACAGCCATAGTCTGCAGCTCACTGATACCTTGGATGTCTGTGGATGATTCATCAGCTTCTAAGTTCATGAATCACGTTAAAATTTCAAATTTCATTAGAGCCTCAAGACCTTTCAGAGCGCAGTATAATTTATATTCGGTCAATGCACAAAGCCCCAAATCTTCACACTGATACACTCAAGGCTAATCCTTAAAATATGAAAGTAAGGAGCATATTACAGGTAGGCTCAGAGAAGCATTAGTCCGTGACAGGGCTGTAAGGAGCCTGGTAGGGAATCGTCAGGACCAGAGAAAGGGCGTGACAGGGCAAGGTGGCCAAGCTCTGGCCAGAACTGTAGAGGTCACTGTAGTCCCAGTGGGTCCCAGGCTCTGGTTGAGATCAGCCGGTCTCAGAGATGCATGTCCAGGACCAGAAGTAAGAAGGAAAGACAACAGGCTGGATCCCCTCCTTTCCTGCCTTCAGGGTCCCCATGCAGGGGGGCAGCTGCAGCCTCCAGGGCACTGACATAGATTCTGTGGAGAACACGTCGCAGCATCCATCTCTCCTAAGAATGCCCCCACGTTCCACCAGGTAATTAGCCTCCTAAGCTCAGAGCAGTGATCCAGGCAGAGAACCCTTGGCTCCAGGTGGAACTGTAAACTAAGGTCCTTTACTGTCAATTAAAGCCCTGCCCTGATTGCATGATTGGTTTAGAGTTGGTTATATGACCTCAGCATATCCAATCAGAGTGAGCATCAGGACTTGCCCCAGGACCAACAGGAAAAGCTTACACTTTCCACCTACTGTGTTCTGGCTGCAATGATTGGTTCAGAAAGGTCACATGACCTCAACATATCCAATCAGAGTATTAGGGCTTGTCCCTAGTCAACAGAAAAGGTTTTTATCCTTTGCTGCTGCTGCTAAGTCGCTTCAGTCGTGTCTGACTCTGTGCGGCAGCCCACCAGGCTCCCCCATCCCTGAGATTCTCCAGGCAAGAATACTGGAGTTGGTTGCCATTTCCTTCTCCAATGCATGAAAGTGAAAAGTGAAACTGAAGTCGCTCAGTTGTGCCCAACTTTTAGCGACCCCATGGACTGCAACCCACCAGGCTCCTCTGTCCATTACCCAGGCTATATCCTGCAGTGAATGGATCAGGAGCATGATCTCCTCAATCCAATCAGAGTGAGCATCAGGCCTTGCCCAGGCCTAACAGGAAAGCCTTATCTTTGAGAGGAGATAAGGAGGCCCTGTTCCTCCATCTTGTCACCATCGAGGGAACTAAAGGTGGCTGATGCCTGAGACTGGGGCTTGTCCATGAAACCAGGCTGAACGTGGAACAAAAGCAAAGATATGAGGTAGAAAAAAGAACAGAGTTATGATGATGTCACTGGGGCCCTGGATCCAACCTCACCTGAAGCTGGACCTGAGCTTTGAGATTTCATTTCAGCATTTTTTTGGAAAGAATAAAAAGACTGCCTGTCTTTAAAGCAATGAATGTGGAAAGGAAAAAAAAAAGACTAAGTCACCTCATTCTCTGCCCGCTGCTCAGCTTGTCTATATTCCTGTGGCAGCCTGGCCCGCATAAACATTCGGCACACAGCACTTGCAGACACTTTTTAATAGAATCGCTTAAAACAATTAATTACCAGAGTTTTCATTCAAGCTGCAGTGCAAAAGATACGCCGGCAATAAAAGGCATTTATCCGCGGGTTTCTCGAGGCCTGTTTGTTATTAAGATGTAAATTAAATCATCACAGATGTTCCATTTTTTAATCTAGGCCTGGGAAGATCAGGGCCAAGCGTGGCCTAAACGGGTTTATTTCATTATCCGTACATTCATTAGAAACCCACCGTCTTAGTGGATATCATTTTTCTTGGGTGCCTTTCCCCCCCTCTTCTTAAACAAATTATCAGGATAATTTGTTCATTTCCCTTTCTGTTTGTTCTTAGCGCTCACCAGTCCCGGGGGGGCAGGGTCCAAGGGCTGCAGGGTGCTGGGAGGCTCCTAGTGGTCCCCTGGGGGGTGGTTGCCCCCCTACCCCGTACCCCGCCCGGAGGTGGGGAGATGCAGTTTTTTCTCCAGGCGTAGAGTTGGGGGTGAATTGTCTGGAAATTCCTAGAAAATATTTCCCTCCCCTAATCATGCTGCATACCTCATGGTAGCTCAGGTGGTAAAGATTCCGCCTGCAATGCAGGAGACCCAGGTTCAATCCCTGGTCTGGAAGATCCCCTGGAGAAGGGCATGGCAACCCACTCCAGTATTCTTGCCTGGAGAATCCCATGGACAGAGGAGCCTGGTGGGCTGCAGTCCATGGNAGTTTTATTGAGCATGGCCTCACCCATCAGAACAAGACCTAGCTTCCCCCACAGTCAGTCTTTCCCATCAGGAAATTTACATAAGCCTCTTATCCTTATCCATCAGAGGGAAGAGAGAATGAAAACCACAAGCACAGAAAACTAATCAAACTGATCACATGGACCACAGCCTTGTCTAACTCAATGAAACTATGAGCCATGCCATGTAGGGCCACCCAAGATGGACGGGTCATGGTGGAGAGTTCTGACAAAACATGGTCCTCTTTTCTTGCCTGAGAACTCCATGAACAGAATAAAAAGGCAAAAAGATATGATAACTTCCCAGGTTGGTAGTTGTCCAATATGTTGCTGGAGAAGAGTGGAGAGATAACTCCAGAAAGAATGAAGAGATGAGCCAAAGCAAGAACAACACCCAGTTGTGGATGTGACTGGTGATGGAAGTAAAGTCTGATGCTGTAAAGAACAATATTACATAGGAACCTCAAATGTTAGGTCCATGAATCAAGGCAAATTGTAAGTGGTCAAGCAGGTGATGGCAAGAGTGAACATTGACATTTTAGGAAACAGTGAACTAAAATAGACTGCTCTTCCAATTACCCTCTTACACATGTGGGAAAAAGCTCAAGGACCTGGCGATTCTCAAAGATTTTCACCAATCTTCATTTCTCCTGACCTCACAGCAGAGTGGGGGAGATGCTGTGTTACAGAGCACCCAAATCATGGACAGCACTCATACAGGTAACAGGTTCGGTTACACTGGCCTAGATGCAGCATATAGGTGGCAATCATATCAACAGTACACCAGTATCGCACAGGCAGCACTACACAAACCAAAACATATAGATAACGCGTGTGAATAGCCCACAAAGAACTCATATAAGAACCACGTATATTGGAGTGTGTGAAAATGTTACGCACGGAGCAGCAGGCACAGGTAACATGGAGGTGGCACACACAGGCTGTCTGTAGGCAAGACACAGAAATAGCATACAGCTGCAGCAGGCACACACAAGGACGGGACGCAAGAGACTCACGTGACACCAGTGCACGCGTGGCATGCACAAACAGGGGCTGCTACTGCATTCAGGTAGCACAGAAGCCATGTGGACACAAGGAACGCAGGCAACATGCAGAAGCAGCCCACCTGCGTGAGTGCCCCTGTAGGCTGCACACAGATGACAGGCAGTCAGTGTACCAGGAAACAGAGGGGAAAACACTAGAAGAACTACAGCCCTGTAGGACCACAAGATATACACTCAGGCTGAGTACACAGAACCGAGAAAGGAGGCACTGCATAAATAAAAGTGTATTAAGGCTCTCAAAAGACATCAAAGTCAGCAGGCACACACAAGGACGGGACGCAAGAGACTCACGTGACACCAGTGCACGCGTGGCATGCACAAACAGGGGCTGCTACTGCATTCAGGTAGCACAGAAGCCATGTGGACACAAGGAACGCAGGCAACATGCAGAAGCAGCCCACCTGCGTGAGTGCCCCTGTAGGCTGCACACAGATGACAGGCAGTCAGTGTACCAGGAAACAGAGGGGAAAACACTAGAAGAACTACAGCCCTGTAGGACCACAAGATATACACTCAGGCTGAGTACACAGAACCGAGAAAGGAGGCACTGCATAAATAAAAGTGTATTAAGGCTCTCAAAAGACATCAAAGTCAATTTCAGTTTTCTGGAACAAAATGCATTTTGTGGAACAGCTTTGCAATTAGCTTACATTATCAACACCCAAATCCTTTCAACACCATCTCCATCAGTTCTTAATCATGGTTTCACATGGAGTGACACCTACCTCAGTTTTCATTAAAAGCTTATAATGTTCAAATACTTTTAGAGGGAAAAGGAACATCCTATTTAAGGATAATTACATATGATTTATAGTCCATTTACTACACTTTATAGTGTGTATGAATGACCCAGCCCAGGTACCTGCCATGAGCCTTGCTTTGTTGCTGCAGGTGCGTGGTGGGCCCAGTAATGAGCACCCTCCTGACCGGGTTGTCAAGAATCCATCACACTACAAGAAAAGAAAACTACAGGTAAATATTCCCAATGAATTGAGATGCAAAAATTCTCAATAAAATATTAGCAAACCAAATGCAGCATCACTTTAAAAAGAACACTCAACATTATCAAGTGGGATTTGTCCCTGGGATGCTGCAGTGTCTCAACATATACAAATTTTCCAATGTGATATACATCATAATAACAATAAAAGAAAAAAATCATTTGATAATAGAGCAGAAAAGGCATTTGACAGAATTCAACATCTGTTTGCGATTTTAAAAAATTCTTTAAAAGTTAGTTACAGAAGGAAAGTACCTCAGCATAATAAAGGCCATATATGACAGACCCACAGCCAACATCACACTCAGGGGTGAAAGGTTGAAAGCTTTTCCTGTGAGATCAGGAACAAGACAAAAGTGCCATTCTCACCATCTGTATTCAACTTTGTACTGAAAGTCCTAGTCAGAGCAATCAGGCAACAAAAAGAAATAAAAGGTATCATAATTTAAAAGAAAGAAATAAAATTATCTGTATTTGCAGATGACATAATCTTATAATCCTACAGACTCCTCCAAAAAGTTATTAACTCTAACAAATTCAGTAAAGTTGCAAGATACAAAATTAACATAAAAAATCAGTAGTATTTCTGTATACTAACAGATTATCAGAGAGATAAAGAAACAACTCCACTTACAATAAACAGCAAGAACAATAAAATACTTGGAAATAAATTTAACCAAGGAGACGAAAGACATATACACTAAAAACCACAAAGCATTGACCAAATAAACCAAAGACCCAAATAGATGGAAAGTTATCCCATATTTTTTAATTAGAAGAATTAAATAATTGCTAAAATGTCCATACTACCCAAAGCCATCTATAGAGTCAATGTAATTTCCATCAAGATTCCAATGGCAATTTTTACAGAAGTAGAAAAAAATATTAAAATGCACACGGAACCACAAAAACCTCAAATTAGCCAAAGCAATACTGAAAAGAACAAAGCTGGAGCCAAGAATACTCAATGGAGAATAGATAGTCTGTTCAATAAGTAGTGTTGGGGAACTGGATATTCACATGAAAAAGGATGAAACTAGACCCATTTCTTTTACTACTCACAAAAATTAACTCAAAATGAATAAAGACAAATATAAGAACTGAAATCATAAAACTAGAAGAAAACAAGGAACATGTTCCTTGATGTGGGTCTTGGCAATGAGTTTTTGAACATGACACCCAAAGCTGAAACAAAAAAATCAAAAATAAACAAATGCAACTACATCAAGTAAAAAAGCTTTGAATAGCAAAACAATCAACAGAATAAAACGGCAGCCAATGCAATGAGAGAAAATATTTGTGAACTCTCGTTCCAGTTAATCTAACATTTGGAGGTCATAGAGCCAATGTGAGATGAGACAGAAGTCTCCTAAAAGCTGAGTCTGCACTTCCCTGTAAAAATAAACAAATGCAACTACATCAAGTAAAAAAGCTTTGAATAGCAAAACAATCAACAGAATAAAAAGGCAGCCATTGCAATGAGAGAAAATATTTGTGAACTCTCGTTCCAGTTAATCTAACATTTGGAGGTCATAGAGCCAATGTGAGATGAGACAGAAGTCTCCTAAAAGCTGAGTCTGCCCTTCCCTGGTAGCTCAGTGGTAAAGAATTTACCTGCCAATGCAGGAGACACAGGTTCAATCCCTGATCCAGGAAGATCCCACATGCCTCAGAGCAACTAAGCCCATGTCCCCACAACTATTGAGTCTGTGCTCTAGAGTCTGGGAGCCACAGCCACTGAACCTGACGTGCTGCAACTACTGAAGCCCAAGTACCTAGAGCCCATGCTCCACAGCAAGTGAGGCCAACTCAGCGAGAAGCCAGTGCACCACAACGAGAGAGTAGCCCCCCTCACCACAAGTAGAGAACAGCCCACACAGCAACAAAGGCCCAGCACAACCAAAAACAAATACATAAAATTATGCAGTAAAAAAGCATCGTCTGATTAAACAGGTAAGGGAGGTGCGCATTTGCACACCATACATACACACACACAGGATACTAAAGTGAATGATTCCTTGTCAAAATGGATGACACGGGAAAGCTGGGACCCAAAATGCTGGGAAGAGGTTGGCCAGTCCAGAGCCATGGCTTGCTGGGGAGGGAGTACAGCTGGAGCAGGTGAAACTGTCTGGAACTTGAAGGATGATGGGTATTTCGTCATGTTGCCAGGTCTGCATACACAAAGACAGATCTGTCTCACTGGTTTGTTTTCTTCTAATAACTGAACCTGCCTTTTTTTGATGAACCATCATCATACTATGTGGTCAGGTTATCTCATTGCTCTTTGTTCTAAAATGGCTATGTGACCCAAACCCAGCTAAATGAATCCTTAAATCTCTGGCAATCTCCTTGTCAGAGATTGGCCAAAAGTGAACACATAGCACTGGATGAACCAATGAGACTCAGTCCTGGAGTCTCCATTTAAATGGTTGAGAAAGAAGACGCTGAGTTTCCTTAAAAGATGCAAATATTAGTGCGACACAGATCCAAGCAGCTATCTTGATATCACATGGGGAGAGCCAATGGAGTAATCAGATCTGCAGGATGGAAAAAGGGGGGGGAAATCTTGATAATGTTATTTGAGTCTCTAGAGCGAGCATGCCTGAAGCCATTGCCTTGGATGTTTTTTGCTATATGAGCTACTTTCAGTTGTGTTTCTACCACCTGAGATTGAATTTAAGAAAAATAAATCTGCCTGGTATTTTTCAATGTCATGTCAGAATCTGTTGGGAATTGGAAGTCAGAAGGAAGCTCTCATACTAAGAATAAAGTTTTTAAAACCAGCTCTGATCAGCTATCAATCATTCTGCAAAGAAAGAGCCCTATATTCAAAAACAGATTTGGGAACTCTGGTCTGACCATAGGGAACCTTCCTCTTTTTCTTTCTCTTCTAGATGATAATGTGTAACTTGGAGGCATTTATAAGCTAACAGGTTTATTAACCTTAAACAGGAAGGCAGACACATAGTACTTCCCACCCTATCTGAGGAGTTTGTTCTGGGGAGCACACATTGAAAATAGGGCTTTACACAGACACACACAGGTGAATTACAAGGATCTTGACTTTAGAATCTGATTTTCTTGCTGAAAACAACCCACTTTTAGTTGCTCAGGAAGTAGTGCATCCTCTGAGTTCTCTGCCTTGAGCACAGCAGCCTATTCCTCTGCTCTGTGTGCCAGTGAGGGGCTCAAGAATCCCAACACAGGGTAGAGAGGCAGGGTATATCTGTACTCAGAGTCCAGGGTGAAGAAACTCGATCCAGGAGCAGGGCTGGTGCATGTGCAAAAAGCTGAGACCACAGGTGTCTGCTCCATGAGGAAGCTCATGTCCCCGAGACCCTGCTCCTGGGGAACATAAGCTGAGGACTCCATCAAGTGGACACTCCCAGGGTGCAGTGAGCATAGACCCAGCTACAGGCTCTGGAAGTACTGTGCCTAAGCCCTGAGAGTGCTGAGATCTCTAGAGCAAAGCAGAGGAGCCAGGAGGAGCCAGCCTTCATTCTTGATGAGTATTGACATTAAGCATTCACTGAGCCAACTAGTTTGGCTCCCACAGAGTAAGGACTCTGGATGGATGAAGCCCAGGGATTTGCAGAGCATCAAGTCATCAAGACCACAGGGGAGGAACAGGACCACTAACTTCAGCTGCTCTGCAGGCTTTTGCTGGAGCTGATGGAAAACAAGAATGATTTTAGGGTCAGCCAAACATCAAAGGACAGAAATGGTATGGACCTAACAGAAGCAGAAGATATTAAGAAGAGGCAGCAAGAATACACAAAAGAACTATACAAAAAAGATATTCAAGACCCAATAATGACAATGGTGTGATCACTCACCTAGAGCCAGACATCTTGGAATGCAAAGTCAAGTGGGACTTAGGGAGTATCACTACGAACAAAGCTAGTGGAGGTGATGGAATTCCAGTTGAGCTAATTCAAATCCTAAAAGATGATGCTGTGAAAATGCTGCACTCAATATGCCAGCAAATTTGGAAAACTCAGCATGGCCACAAGACTAGAAAAGGTCAGTTTTCATTCCAACTCCAAAGAAAGGCAATGCCAAAGAATGCTCAAACTACATACAATTGCACTCATCTCACATGCTAGCAAAGTAATGCTCAAAATTCTCCAAGCCAGGCTTCAACAGTATGTGAACCATAAACTTCCAGATGTTCCAGCTGGATTTAGAAAAGGCAGAGGAACCAGAGGTCAAATTGCCAACATCTGTTCGATCACTGAAAAATCAAGAAAGTTCCAGAAAAACATCTACTTCTGCTTTATTGACTATGCCAAAGCCTTTTGACTGTGTAGATCACAATAAACTGTGGAAACTTCTTAAAGAGATGGGAATACCAGACTACCTGAACTGCCTCTTGAGAAATCTGTATGCAGGTCAGGAAGCAACAGTTAAAACTGGACATGGAAACTAGTGCAGCCACTATGGAGAACAGTGTGGGGACTCCTTTAAAAACTGGAAATAGAACTGCCTATGACCCAGCAGTTCCACTACTGGGCATACACACCGAGGAAACCAGAATTGAAAGAGACACATGTACCCCAATGTTCATCACAGCACTGTTTATAATAGCCGGGACATAGAAGCAACCTAGATGTCCATCAGCAGATGAATGGATAAGAAAGCTGTGGTACATATACACAATGGAGTATTACTCAGCCATTAAAAATAATACATTTGAATCAGTTCTAATGAGGTGAATGAAACTGGAGCCTATTATACAGAGTGAAGCAAGCCAGAAAGAAAAACAACAATACAGTATACTAATGCATATATATGGAATTTAGAAAGATGGTAACGATAACCCTGTATGCGAGACAGCAAAAGAGACCCAGATGTATAGAACAGTCTTTTGGACTTTGTGGGAGAGGGAGAGGGTGGGATGATTTGGGAGAATGGCATTGAAACATGTATAATGTCATATATGAAATGAATCACCAGTCCAGGTTCGATGCATGATACTGGATGCTTGGGGCTGGTGCACTGGGATGACCGAGAGGGATGGTACGGGGAGGGAGGAAGGAGGAGGGTTCAGGATGGGGAACACGTGTATACCTGTGGCGGATTCATGTTGATATATGGCAAAACCAATACAATATTGTAAAGTAATTAACTTCCAATTAAAATAAATAAATTTATATTGAAAAATAATAAAGAATATAAGAAAGTAAAAAAATAAAATTAGGAACAAGACAAGGATGTTCACTCTCACTACTCTTATTCAACATGGTACTGGAAGGCCCTAGTTAGGCAAAGAAAAGAAATAAAAGGCACCCATATTGGAAAAGAAGAAGTAAAACTGTCACAATTTTCAGGTGACATGATTTTGTATATTGAAAACCCTGAAGATTTCACTTAAAAACTATAGTAATTAACCTCCAATTAAAATAAATATATTAAAAAACTCATGTACACCCGAGACGGAGTCATGTCAATGTATGGCAAAATCAATACAGTATTGTAAAGTAAAATAAAGTAAAAATAAAAATTAAAAAATATATACAGAGATAATAAATACAGTAAAGCTGCAGGGTATAATATCAATATGAAAAGGTCTGTTGCAGATGTAGAGAATGAACTGACCATTGTTGGCAGGAAGGATGGGGGAAAAGGATAGTTTTATTCAATTCACATAAAATTTAAAACAGAAAAAAACTAACCCATGATGATAGAAATAAATGTAATGGTTATCTTTAATTCAGGGTTACCAGGGAGCATTTCAAGGAGCCAGTCACGTTCTACATTGTGAATTGGTTTTGTAGATGTGTTCATGTTGTTCAAATACGTCGAGCTACATATGTGTGAGCTGTCACTTCCCTGTATGTATATTTTATTTCAATTAAAAAAATGTTTAAAAAAAACTGGACATGGAACAACAGACTGGTTCAAAATAAGGAAAGGAGTACTTCAAGGCTGTATATTGTCACCCTGTTTATTTAACTTCTATGCAGAGTACATCATGAGAAACACTGGGCTTGATGAAGCACAAGCTGGAACCAAGATTGTCAGGAGAAATATCAAGAACTTCAGATATGCAGATGATACCACCCTTATGGCAGAAATTGAAGAAGAACTCAAGAGCCTCTTGATGAATGAGAAAGAGAGTGAAAAAGTTGGCTTCAAACTCAGTATTCAGAAAACTAAGATCATGGCACCCAGTCCCATCACTTCATGGCAAATAGATGGGGAAACAGTGGGAAAAGTGGGAGACTTTATTTTGTAGGGCTCCAAAATTACCACAGATGATGACTGCAGCCATGAAATAAAAGATGCTTGCTCCCTGGAAGAAAAGCTATGACCAACCTAGATAGCATGTTAAAAAGCAGAGACATTACTTTGCCATCAAAGATATGGTTTTTCCAGTAATCATGTATGGATGTGAGAGTTGGACTATAAAGAAATCTGAGCACCTAAGACTCGGTGCTTTTGAACTGTGGTGTTGGAGAAGACTCTTAAGAGTCCCTTGGACTGCAAGGAGATCAAACCAGTCCATCCTAAAGGAGATCAGTCCGGAATATTCATTATAAGGACTGATGATGAAGCTGAAACTCCAATACTTTGGCCACCTGAGGCAAAGAACAGACTCATTTGAAAAGACCCTGATGCTGGGAAAGATTGATGGTGGGAAGAGAAGGGGACAACAGAGGATGAGACGGTTGAGTTTGAGTAAACTCAACGGACATGAGTTTGAGTAAACTCCAGGAGTTGGTGATGGACAAGGAGGCCTGGCGTGCTGCAGTCCATGGGGTGGCAAAGAGTCAGAAACAACTGAACTGAACAAGTGACTGAACTGAACTGAACTGAAACATCTTGCATGGAGCTTCCATCTCCATCTGGAATTCAATATCTCCTGTTCTCTCTGTCTAGAACCCATCCGTCCTTTGTGGTGAGGACAATTTTAGACTCTCACTTAACCTTGATTAAAATTTTGAAATTGCAATGAAAGGGAAATGGAAAACAGAACTTACTGGCAAGATGCCTCATAGATTAGTCTGAGTAACAGCCAGCTTTGTGCCAAGTCAGAGTATGTCTGCAACCCAAACACATTTTCCCTTGTTCTACCCACAAAGAAATGCAAAATTCTTCCATAGTTGGACTTGATGACTGTGAACTTGCCCCACTACCTTCCTACCTTCTACGTCTCCAGATACTTGGAAGATAATCTCTGTCAGGATGAGTGGCCAGGTCAGAATGTCAGTGATCTGTGTTTCTGGGAGGCCATGAGATCCCTTCTTGATCCCAACAGTGGGATCAAGCTTCCTGGTTGAAACCCAGGCTCTGCTGATCAGAGTTGGGTGATGCTGAGCAAGTCAGTTTACCTCTCTGAAGCTCAGCTGCCTCATTTGTAAAATGGGGCTGATAAGAATCCTTGCCACAAATGTCACTGTAAAAACTAAATATGCACTTTATCATTCCTGGTAAATGATATGTACTCAATAAATGCTAGTGGGAGGATAACGGAGGAGGATAAAGAGTTTTCAGATGTATAGTGTTTAAGTAAGCCGAGCCTTAAGATCCCTATTGATCATTAGTGAGTTAAGGAACTCACTCATGCAACAAGAGATTATGGGGGGATGATTCAATAACATAATGCATGCAAAGTTCTTAACCCAGCCCAGTATGCAAACAATTAAACAGCAGCACCCAACAGATGTTAACTGCAAACATGATCATGGTGACAGTGAAAGTAATAATAATGATGGTGAAGTGATGAAGTGATAGACGTGGAGGATGATGGATGAGAATAAGGAGACTTTCTAACAGAGCACCCAAAGAAGCTACATGTGTGACCCTGCTAATGATCGCTGGGCCTAGATGGTACTTAACGTATCCATTAAGTACCAGGTACTGTACTCAAAATTTGTCCTGTGTGCGTTCATACTAAGTCGTTTCAGTCAAGTCTGACTCTATGCAACGCCATGGACTTCAGCCCACCAGGTTCCTCTGTCCATGGGATTCTCCAGGCCAGAATACTGGAGTGGGTTGCCATGCTCCCCTCCAGGGGATCTTCCTGACCCAAGGATCAAGCCCACATCTCTTAAGTCTACCCTGCTTTGCCAGAGGGTTATTTACCACTAGTGCCACCTGGGAAGCCCCTGAAATTCGTGTACAAAGATATTCTCTGCAGCATTGAAGATAGCAAAACAGAACTGGTTCAAACACTCAATAGAAAGTAGAGACTGGGAGGATATTTCCCCAAAGTCATGGCTGCAGAACAAACTGCAGAGGCTAGATGAGCGTGCGTATTAAGAAAAAGTTCACAGATGGCAGAATGAGGAACATGGCAGCAGGATGGAGAAAGCAGTGATGGGCTTTGGAGCCAAATACCTGGTTCCTTTGCGGGGCCACTCCCAACTAGCTAAATGCCTCTGCCTTCATGTTCTCATCGTGGAAACTAGTAGAACTTCCTCATTAAGCTACTTAGAGGTCTACATGAGACCTGTCCATGTGTATGGAAAATAAGTCACACAAGGCATGAAGCTAATCCCTACAATAATCTATTTTTATTAAACAACTCCAATCCCCATTTCCTTTTCCTCTGTTACCGGCTTCTGAACTGTGAGATACCAACAAGACAGGGCATGAAATTTCAGAATCCTAATCCTACCTTAATGAAATACACCTTGGGGGAGTTCAAGCTTTTGCCTTTGAAAATAGGTGCTTTTCAAACATATCAGACTGTGCTGTCTTTATCAAGATTTTTACAGTGATAAGTGAAATCTCCTAATTCCTATGAAAGACATGAAGTGTGAGCAAGAAAAATTTGGTTGTTTCAAGCTGCTGGGATTTCATGGGCTATTTGTTACTGCAGCACAATACAGCCTGGGATGCGCCTCCAGCTGTCATGGCACTATGAAATATTTCTTCCTGGTAGGATCCAGAATTGGCTGATTAAATTCCACCTTCCTGCTGAACATGAGCCCCTGAAAGAAATCAGGTAGCATCACAGAAGAAAATAAAGCACGCACACACATCTCTTCCATTCCCAAGAGTGTGAGCATGTGCAGTAATGTTTTTGTTCAGTCACTCAGTACTGTATGAATCTTTCTGACCTCATGAATTACAGCACACCAGGCTTGAAGAGGAACAAAAAAGCCTCTTGATGAAAGTGAAAGAAGAGAGTGAAAAAGTTGGCTTACAGCTCAACATTCAGAAAACTAAGGTCATGGCATCACTTCAAAACTAAGTGATGGTCCATGACCAAAACTAAGGTCATGGTCCCATCACTTCACGGGAAATAGATGGGGAAACAGTGGAAACAGTGTCAGACTTTATTCTGGGCGCTCTAAAATCATTGAAGATGGTGACTGCAGCCATGAAATTAAAAGAGCTTACTCCTTGGAAGGAAAGTTATGACCAACCTAGATAGCATATTAAAAAGCAGAGACATCACTTTGCCAACAAAGATCCATCTAGTCAAGGCTACGGTTTTTCCTGTGGTCATGTATGGATGTGAGAGTTGGACTGTGAAGAAAGCTGAGTGCTGAAGAATTGATGCTTTTGAACTGTGGTGTTGGAGAAGACTCTTGAGAGTCCCTTGGACTGCAAGGAGATCTAACCAGTCCATTCTAAAGGAGATCAGTCCTGGGTGTTCACTGGAAGGACTGATGCTAAAGCTGAAACTCCAGTACTTTGGCCACCTCTTGCAAAGAGTTGACTCATTGGAAAAGACTCTGATGATGGGAGGGTTTGGGGGCAGGAGGAGAAGGGGATGACAGAGGTTGAGATGGCTGGATGGCATCACCGATTCGATGGACATGAGTTTGAGTGAACTCCAGGAGTTGGTGATGGACAAGGAGGCCTGACGTGCTGCGATTCATGGGGTCACAAAGAGTCGGACATGACTGAGCGACTGAATTGAACTGATGCTTCCTTGTCCTTCACTATCTCCTGGAGTTTGCTCAAACTGATATCCATTGAATCAGTGATCCTTTGTCTCATCTTCTGTCACCCCCTTCTCTTATCCTCAATCATTCCCAGTATCAGGGTCTTTTCCAAAGAGTTGGCTGTTTGCATCAGGTGACCAAAGTACTGGAGCTTCAGCTTCAATCAGTCCTTCCAATGAATACTCAGGGTTAATTTCCTTTGTGATTGATGGGTTTCACCTCCTTGCTGTCCAAGGGACTCTCGAGAGTTTTCTCCAACACCTCCATTGGAAAGCATCAATTCTTCAGTGCTCAGCCTTCTTTATGGCCCAACTCTCACATCCATGCATGACTACTGGAAAGACCATAGCAGGTACTTATCGGTGCTGTCCTCTCCTGACTGCCTCGTAGACACTCTAGAAGATGGGGTGATTAGAAGGTGTCTAGAAGACACCTCTATCCACTGCACACTTGCTCGCACTGGGCTGGCATCTGAAGAACAGCCAGTGGAAGGTGTTCTCTGGTCTTTCCCGCCAGCTTCAGGTGTTGTTGAGGGTCAGGGTAAGAGGAGGGAGGAAACCTGAAGGGAATCAGCCTCTCTGAGGGCCCTTCCCTACACCATTACCTCCCCATGTCCTGAGCCAGCCACCAGCTCCTTCCTAATTAGTATCGCAGGTAGAGAGAGACCAGACACCTGCAGACTGAATGTACTTAGGCTCAGAGCCAATTCTAACCCATCAGAACTAAGGGCACAGCTCCTAAGCCGCTGATGAAATTAATTGAGGAAAAACTGACAGGAAGACAGATGGAGGCTGCAGGTTTGCTAGATCCTGGCCCAGCGTTCTGTCAGCATGGACCTGCAGGCTTGGTATCCTCCAAGGGTCAGGGTGGTGATGTGAGCTTTCAGGTCCAGCCAAGTGCCATCAGAAAGGGACAGAGTCCAGGGTGCCGGGTCTTATAGCAGCTCAAGGAAAACCAGATGCTAAAGTTGTCAACAAAGATGAAATCACACAGGCTGGACTGAGCTGGTAGGTAACAGTCTTGTGACTTTGAATTATGGGCTGTAAGAAATGGGTGCCCCTCAGCATAGAGACCTGGGTGAGGTGAGTCCCACAAAGGCTCCTAATTCAATTCAGTTGAGTCCTCTGAGGTTAGTGGTGCTTGTCAGGTAGAGGGGAAGAGGAGCGCATATTCTCTAAAAACCCACATCTCAGAGTGAGACCTGTGGGGGTCACACTGAAGGACCCGGCAGAGGTGGCTACAACTCACAAGTATGGCGAGCCAGGGAGGAAGTAACCTTGAGTCCAGATTCCGCTGATCTTCCTCTGTTCTTCTCTGGGGCTCCTAACACAGATCGAAGCTCTTCAACTTCACTGGCTTCAGCCACTCGCCCTGCCCTGGGGAATTCGAGCATGTTCTGTGATCACCCATGTCCCTCCCGAACTCAGCACCAATGTGATGTCTGTCATCCAGTGTTCCACTGCCCGAGCTCCTGAGGCTGCTATAGTACCCAGCACCTGTGACGAACAGGCCCCATGGAGGTGATGAGGTAGGGGAGCCATTGGGAGCCCAAGGAGTGTAGCCACTGCTGGCAATGCTGACACTTTCCACAGACCTTGTTCAGAGAGAGAGATTTACTGAGGGGGCAGGGAGGGGACAGGGAGGTTGCTGGGGGCTCCATCAAGAAAATAAAAATCTGAATTTATGAAACAAACCTAAGAGCTGGTTATCTACATTGCCACCTGTGAGAGCTTCCATTTACAGAACATCTCCTCTTGGCATGTGTATTTGAGTTTGGAAACCAGGCTGCCACTGCTCAGAAATGAGCAAACTGCTGGGGCACTGGGTTCAGCTCCCATATCCAGCTTTGTGTGGACTCAATAAAGTTTTCAACCATTCTTTTTTTTTTTAATTTGCATGCTTTTAAGTCACCAGGCGTATTCTCCACCCAGCCATTTCCCTGTCTGATCTCAGTGGACCCCAGATTAAAAGTCAGTCTTCAGCTGAAGTAGGAAAGGAGGTAAAAGGTCCTGGTCTTCATAACTCTGCCTGTCTTGGTTTTCAAAAGACTGTTAAAAAGCACTGTAATCCCTTCTTTGTCAGGAGTGCATCTATTCAAAAATGGAAGATTCAGATTTTCAATAAAAGATATAACAATTTTATGCAATAAGATAATGCAAAATGACAAAGAGACAGTTTGTCTACCAACCAACATCCACTCTCCTCCTTTCTTCCCAGGAGTTTCCACCTCTCTCTAGTGGCGTCCTATCCAGGAACCCCATCCCGACTCCCACCATCTAGTTGCTCCTTGAAGTCCAAGTCCTCCCTCTTCCATCCTCCCAGAGGAGTCATGAAGACATTCACTCCAGGAAGACCAGTGGGGTGGGGTGGGGGGTGTTTTACCTCCAATTCTTCATCAAAGGAATTATACCTGTCAGCTCAAAGCATAAAAACGAATCTGTTATCTTCTTGCACAGTGAGGACTGTGAAAACTAAAACTATTTAAAGAAAATCAGAAACAAGTAACAGGCGCCAACGTCTGGTGGATGCTCTACAGCAAATGCCAGAATGCCAGGTATCAATTATACGGCCTAACCCTCCTGCAGGAAAGAGTTCTCACCTACGGGCCAGGACTCCTCAGGACTGACAAGAACAAAGTTAAATAAACAAACCAAGAGGTCTTTGTCATAAATTGTCCAGTGAGGCTCTCTTCCCCATCCTGCCCTTCTTGGGGCAGGGGGTGCCAAGAAGAACCTGAAGATGAAGGCACGCCTGCCGTACCCCACCCCATCCCACCCTATCCTAGCCAACCTTAGTCCCACCTACCCCATCCTATCCCATAGTAGTGGCGGAGCTTGCTGTCCTTTGATCCAAATACCTTGATCACCACTTTGGAGAGATGCAACCCTTCTACTAGCATCCACGCAAAGGCACTCAGGAAGAAGTAGTGCAAGAGCATGGCCAGCACCTAGCTCGGAGCCTAGGATCAAAGGAATGCATAGAAAATAAGCTCTCTCAGGGAGTGAGTCATAGGCGCTTGCTGTCGTCTCAAAACGTCCCTGCACTGATTTTCTGCCAGGGGTGGGGGCGGGATGTCGAGGGGAGACAACTTCTGGTCAGGTGACCTCATTTTCTTTCTGGGAAGTCCCCTCTTGCCGGTCTAGTGAAGCGATTTAGGTGGAGCACGTGCCTCAGGAAGTTGCCAATCACTGCTCCAGGCCCCGCCCCCTACCAGACACAGTGATTGGTGATTGGTTCAGGAGAGGGCAGGGACTCAGGCCTGGCCAATCAGCATAATCATTTCCACCCCTGAAGCAGGATTGGCTGGCAGAGGCAGGGCACATGACCCTCCCAGTCCAATGTGGTGGGGTGTGAGGTGGGCAGAACTGCCAGGGAGTCAGTGAGTGAGACAGAGGCTTTGGGTCCAAGTGGGCGGGGCAGCAACTAACGGAGAGAGGAGACCTGTGTGGAGAAAGCACCACAGGCCAGCCAGGGCGCCAGCTCGCAGTAAGTGTGGTGTGCTCCTATTTAGTTCAGACCTGGGGGAGGGCGTGATGTGGCGATGGGGGCAGGGGACACAGGGCACCACACCCGTGTCCACGTGGGACCAAGAGAAGGGCACACCCTGGGAGGAGGACTAGATGTGGAAGGGAATGAGAAGGTGAGAAGAGGGAAGTGGAGGGGGAGGGGTGAAAGAAGGGGTGAAGGAAATCTTTTAAATGGAGAAAAATAAAAGAATTAAAGACAGAAATCTGGTACTCTACCAAATTTGGGATGAAGGAAAGTACAGCATTCATTTCAGGGTCAAGCAAGGAGACTGCTTGGCCTGCTCATGCTCAAAAGACTGGAACTCCCTGATGGCTTTCAGGGAAGCGTTTTTAAAAGGCAAAGTGATGGAGAAGGTCTCAGGTAGGTGATCAACTTGTAGACATCCTTCTAATTAGTTGGTGATGAGGTAAAGGTGATATTTTAGGAATCCGCATCATCCCTTCCAGAACATCCTTTCCAGCTGGTCCGGGATCTAGTGCTTGTGGGTGGCATACAGTTAGCTTCTTTGACTTGGTGGCAGGCTTCAGTATCTGCAAACCAACTCAAGGGTATGGCTCAGAATAGTATCACTAGCCCTTGAGGAGGAACTAAAGGTCCTTGATTTTGTTTTATGGCTAAACTATTATTTTGTCTTACTTGACTGTTTTCCTTTGGTTCTGCATTTTCTGACTTCTCTGATTAAATTTGCTCTTTGGAACTTGGGGAAAGCCTAGGGAACTAATGTTCTAATACAAACAAGAGAAAGGGACACAGGGCAGGGGTTCTGTGCCCAAGAAGGCCCCACAGTGTCCTGCTCAGTTGCAAACACGGGGACAGCATGATTTCTGTCAGATACACCAAGTCCTATTCTTACAGTATTCACGAGTCTGCTAATTTTCAGGATAAAAATGTGTACTTGATACCTTGGTTTCCTGTTTGGAGTCACAAAACTATTCCATTTGGTCATTAAGTGCAGATATCAAATATACACAGTCCTTGTCTTTATGGTCCCTGCACCAGGTGGCTCCATGCCTTCTATGTCCAGCGCTCCTTCCCTGTGACTGTGGTTCCCTATTCTCTGTTTTCTCCCTCCTCTGGATCGCCTTTGGGAGAGTGGCCACACTCTCCTGGACACGGTTGGGGGTGGGGATGCTGTGATCATGGTGTCCCCACCCTTAGCCGAGAGGTGAGCATGCACTCAGGCTGTCACTTGCTCACATGAGTCTTCGTGAAATGTTCGCTTTTCAGCATGGATAATTTCAATCTATTTTCAAATAAACCTTCCCTGGCAATGAAGATGTGACTTGCTCCCACGAAGACACCCACAGACTGTCTAAATCTGGTGTTACCTCCATCAAGTGGTGACAGGTTTGGAGAAAAAGTTATATTTAATCACAAGTGACTCCATGACTTTATTTTTTTAAACTTTGTGGATTGAACGACTTTACTTCCTCCCTCTCCCCCACACGCTCACAAAAACACTTCCTGCTGAACTTTTACCCCCCTCCATCTGCCCACTCCCACCACCCAACAGACCCACCCACATCACAGAGGAAGACAGCTTGCTCTTTAGTTGTCAGTATGTAATGGATCCAGAGGTGGAAACTGTGATCCGAGGTCGTCGGGGCTCCCAGTCATGGTCACACAAGGACACAATGCCACCTGAGCATAGGTAAATGACATCAGATGCGAGGGAACTGGAGCATCCTACAGCCACCAGCATGCCAGGACCTGGAGGCAGGAATGTTCCAGAATAATGGCTGCAGAGCCTGATCTGAGAATCAGTCTCCAGACACTTTGTCAGTGCTAAGCCCTCAGTGGCACTCAGTGTATCCACCCTGGGCTGGCATTTCTAAGATGTTGATGCCCTGAGAGGGACATCCATGGAGAGCTTCTGACCTTCTCTAGAGCATGGGCCCCCAGGGGTGGGCTCAATCAGGTAGCTGCAAGGGCAGCCCCCTGTGAGGCCCCGCCTGAGCCTTCAGGGCCTGATCCAGAGGTGGAAACTGTGATCCGAGGTCGTTGGGGCTCCCAGTCATGGTCACACAAGGACACAATGCCACCTGAACATAGGTAAATGACATCAGATGCGAGGGAACTGGAGCATCCTACAGCCACCAGCATGCCAGGACCTGGAGGCAGGAATGTTCCAGAATAATGGCTGCAGAGCCTGATCTGAGAATCAGTCTCCAGACACTTTGTCAGTGCTAAGCCCTCAGTGGCACTCAGTGTATCCACCCTGGGCTGGCATTTCTAAGATGTTGATGCCCTGAGAGGGACATCCATGGAGAGCTTCTGACCTTCTCTAGAGCATGGGCCCCCGGGGGTGGGCTCAATCAGGTAGCTGCAAGGGCAGCCCCTTGTGAGGCCCCGCCTGAGCCTTCAGGGCCTGTCTCTGCCCACCCGACCCCTTATCAGCCTGGGAAGCCCACAGCAGTTATGGTGATTTATAAACACTTTCTGATGGGAGGTTCTGCATGAGGCCTAGGCAGCTGCTCCTCTTGGGCAACCTCGGGAGCTGTGAGCCCAAGAACAACGTCTCCCAGACGGATCAGTGACCAGTGACTCCTCACGGGGACACAGACCCAGAACAAGCATGTGTGGGGAGAGCTGAGCCCAGGGAAAGCTGAGAACCAGACCCATGCCACCTACACTCAAGGGCCCATTTCCTCCTGTGAGCTGACCTGACGGCCAGTGCCAGGGAGAGCCTGCCCAGCCCCAGGGACACCCAGCACATGTGGGAGGTGACACAGTTCTGTGTGACCCTTGACACAAACCAGAGCTGCATCACTGGGTCACCCTTTCCAAGGCCAGCTGCGGGCGGAGCTTCCTCACAGCACAGGGCGGGGTGTAAATTTGCCCGTCCTCACTCATAAATTCCACCAGTGGCACTCCAGGGGTCTTCCCCAGCTCCCACCTCCATGCCCAGACAGGAAGGCAACTGAAAACAGCTATTAATTTCAGAAACTGTGGTGTGTGTGTGTGTAACAGAAAGAGTCAAACTTGCACTTTGGAGACAGTTTCCTGCCCTCTCTCCTCTCCACCAAGGACCCCCACAGCTGTGGAGTGGGATACAGACAAGGTCAAGAAGAGGGTAGGGAGGCTTCTTCCACCATAGTCCACGTGAGGACCGTGGGTGGTGAGGACTTGGCTGTCACCCATCTCCCTGCATCCCTAATGGAGCTCCAGTGGAGGGTGGCCTCCGGCATATCTTCTATGTCCCTCAACTCACATGTGTCTTGCATTGGGTATACCGTGGACACTCATTTCAGCCCTCAGGTTCAACGTACCCTGAGTAGACAGTTCCCATTCTAGGACTCAATACCCACGATCAACCCAGGCACTGAGTGGGGACTGGGCATCTGGGATAAGAAAACCCCACACCTCATCAGCTAAGTGGAGCAGCACTTCTTAAAAAGGGAAGCCAGGATTGAACCCAGTCACACGTGTATCATTTGGGGTGGGGGAAGGCGGGCTGGACACTGAGGACCCACAGGCGCTGTGCTTGGACCTTCCTGACATCCCATTCATCCCAGATTGCTTCTGGATCCTCAGTGTGTGATCAGGGCACTCGAGGGCACCCCAAAGGCCCTGAACCACGGCCCCCATGCCCTCACCCCATCCAAATGCTGCCTGAATCCCCACCTCCCCCAGCCTCCAGGCCCACCATCCAGTCGAGACCCCTTTGGGCTTGAGTCGGTCAGTCCTGTCTGTAGACAGATGCATCCTGACCACACAATGCACGGCTGGCCCGAGAGGTGCTGACACACGTTTGTTCTCATCCTCAGAGGACAGCTGGGCCTCAGTCCCAGATGGACCCCAGCCTCCCGACCTGCCTTCCCTCCACGTGCCAGCTGAGCACAGCTGGAGGCACTGGGAGGGGGCTTGTGCAGGACACATCAGCACACCCACGGCCATCAAGACCAGGTCAGAGATGCCCACCAAGGACCCCATCCAGAGGCCTGGGGAAGGCAGAGTCACACACCTGCAGGAAACTTGAGTTTTTCCCTCCGTCACTGTCCCTCTGGAGTTCTGGGCCCAAGGGCAGGTCTGGTGACAGAAGAGAATCAAATTCGAAATGTAGAGAATTAAATTCTAAATGTGATCCTCTGTGGTTCCAGACCCAAGTCCTCTCTCCTCATGGGTCCAGTGTGAGCCCCACCAGCCTCCTGATTCTCACATTCACAGTTTATATTCACCGTGTAAACCTGCAAGGCAGGTGAGGGAAACATGCAAAGAGGACATTGCTTTGCTGCTTCCAGCAAAAACACAAAGGAAAAACCTTGTGAAGTTACGCAGAGATCTGGAATCAGAACAGCCTGCTTAAAATTGAACAGAAAATGTTCTCACAGCATCCCCGTGGCCCAGGTAACAGGAGTCAGGAAGGTCTTGGTGGACAACGCGCTGACATGAGCTGTACACGCCCCCAGGCCGGTTCCTGTGTGTGGCATTTACAGCTGCGAAGTCTCAGAGAGCAAAGAGATGGGTCTCAGGGAAGGTGAGTGCAGGGCAGAAAGAGGAGGGAATGTATGAGAATGAGGGCTGCTAAGCCCTCCTGGGGCAGGACGGCCCAGGAAGAAGCCCATCCCTGAATGTGCTACAAAACCTTTCATTGTGGCCTCTGCCTGCCCCACCCTGTGCCCAAAATAAACCCCCAGGCCGTCCTGAAGAAGCAAGACCTGTCATTTCACACACAAGTGGCCACTCATCCCGCTGCCCACATTGACTGGCCATTACACGTCTTGGTGATGCTGGGGTCACTATGATGTGTCCTGGGGGCATGAGGTGTCATTGTCATGCAGTGGGACATACGGGAAGAGGCCATTGTAATGGGGCCAGAGGACACCATGAGGGAAACTGCCAGGGGGACAGAAACCCTGAGGGTCCTCAGGACACTGAAGCTCCAAGAGATTAAGTGTCCCTCCTGAGGGTACCCAGCGAATGGACAGAGCTGGGGTTTGAACACAGGCCAGATGCTCCAGGGCCCGCACCCTCCCACTCACGATATGGGGAGCTCATGGGCCAAGTAGTGGTTACTCAGAGTGGAAGGGAGAGGATACAGAATCCAGAGGAGCATGGGGGATGTTTGGATTCTTTGCACTGAGTGGGTGAGAAGAAGGATGGATGGAGCTACCGCTTTGCAGGCTGTCTGTGCTGTCACCTGGATGGCTGCATGACTTCCCTACTTGGGTGTAAGGACAAGTCACTTTTCCAGCGTTCCCTGTGAGAATATGGGAGAATTGTACCCCCTTTTGTCACGTGGGGACACTGAGGCCCAGAGAGGCAGGGATGTGTTTGGTGGGTAGGGAGGTGGGTCAGGGACAGAGGAGAAGGTGGATGGAAAGGTCACAGAGCCTAGATCTGAAACAACACTGAGCACTGATTGCTATGTATCTTTAAATCAACTGTATTAAATAATACACAAAGTCAGCTCGTCGGTCACACTGCCACATTTTAACTTCTCAGCAGCACACAGGCCTGTGATTGCCATTTTGTACAGCACAGCATAAGTGGAGACCCTGAGAGTGTGAGTAGAGGGGGACCTGGTCTGACATTCAGGGTGAAGAGCCCCCCCAGGCTGGTGCATGGGGAGCTGATTGCAGGGGTCTGAGTGGAAGTAGAAGTTGGTGGACCTTGTACAGGATCTAGACAAGTGATGGTCTTGTGTGACAACTGCCAGGTGGGGCAGGCAGGAAAGTGGCTGGATAATAAAGATGTTCTAAATGTATGAGGATTTTCTGGAAGACAGCATATGCAGTTCAGGGCTTTGACTTAACCAACTGGAAGAGTGGAGCTGTAAATGACAGGTCCTGCCCAGGTTCCTTGGATGGGAAAGAATATGGGTGAGTGGACTTGCGATGAAATCACATCTCAGTCCTTGAACATCAGGCAGAGACTTGGCTGTGGAGGTCCATGGCTCAGGAGGAACAGAGTTTATCAGAAGGAAGGGCTGTAGTAGGGAGCTGAGCAGCCAGCATTCACAGTTTCAGGATGGATACCTGTGTTCTGGACACAGGAACATTCTGAGCCTCACATTATCCATCTGCAAAATGGGGAGAATAATTCCTGACCCTTCTGCCCTAGTGAGAATTTTTTAGGGATAAAAGAAGGGATGACACAGAAAGATTTGGAGACTGAGCCAAGATAAGACATGAGATAACTCCAGGGTAAGATTATTATCACCTTCACTGGATGTAGTCAAATTTAGTTTTTTATTTTAATGATTTTGATTTGAGAAAGAAGTATCAATTTATGAAGCATCTGTGACAGTAAATAGACCTCCGCAGTGAAGACTTTTCCTAATTACCTGTAACCATCTGTGATTGATGAGCAGACAGTAGGGGTGGGAGGAATGTAAGAGCAGGCATCATTTAATCACATCTTCTTGTAAATAATTCAGGGGCTAGGGCGACTTCTGGGACTGGAGCAGGCATCTTTGCCTATCGTGGTGCATATTTTCTGTCTCTACAGGAGACAAAGATGAAGCCAAAGAGCAGGAGCCAAGAGGGCACTAAGAGGTCCTGCTTCCAAGCCTCTGTCTCTGAGCCTGAGCCACACCTCTCTGACCATCCCATAAGAACTATGTCATCTTTCTAGACACTTGGGCCAATACAGACCTGGAATGCATTCCCTTCATCACCTTCTTGCCAAGCTGGGTGGATGCATTCAAAACATTTCGTGGTCCTTGCTGTTATACAAATCTTGTCAAGCTAATTAGCTATGGGGGTAGGGTAGTTAGGTAGTTTTTTGTTTGCAAAAGTAGGCAAACAAAATAACTATATATTATGCTTGACTGATGCTAAAGCCGAAACTCCAATACTTTGGCCACCTCATGCGAAAAGTTGACTCATTGGAAAAGACCCTGATGCTAGGAGGGATTAGGGGCAGGAGGAGAAGGGGACAACAGAGGATGAGATGGCTGGATGGCATCACTGACTCGATGGATGTGAGTCTGAGTGAACTCTGGGAGTTGGTGATGGACAGGGAGGCCTGGCATGCTGTGATTCATGGGGTCACAAAGAGTCAGACACGACTGAGCAACTGAACTGAACTGATACTTGGCCCAAGGCTAACTTTCTAATTAAAGTAGACTTGAGTTGGATCATCAAACAAAAGTAAATAAATGATCAATAAATTTATGTGCATATATGTTCAGAGAGGAACAGCAGGAGGTAAGATGAGACCCAGCAGAGCAATTGCCAGCCATTAAATGAGCACAGGGTGCAGGTCCCAGAAGTAGCGAGGAGACAGGGAGTGAAGCCAGAAGTGGGGAGTGAAGAGGGGAAATAGGTCTTGAGTCTTCTGGAAGGCAGGTGTGTGTTTAAGAAATTCTCTCTGCTTGTCACTGGGAGCTAATGTTTTCTTCTCTTTCTTTTCCTTCCTATGATAAATGTCTGCCCTGAATCAGAGCACAGATCACAGGTCATAATGGCTCAGCTGGGGTACATTTTAAGTCTAGTGTGCTGTCCTTTAGGGCTTGGCTGTGAGATGGCCACCAAAGAGAGAAAATCTGCCCAAATGTGGATAGATCCCTGGCCTCACGCAAGTTGTCTCCTGGTAAGCAAGACAAGTCATCCGAAGCCTGTGTGACACAAGGTTTCCCAAGGTCACAAGGACTCAGGGACACAAGGTAACCTTCAGTCATTCCTCCCCCAGAACCCTTTTTATCCTCCCATCTCTCTCTCAAATTCCTGGCATTCACCTTTCGACTTAGTCCCTCTGTTTCCTCCTTATCTCACCAGATGGAATCTTTTTTTTTCTTTTTATTTTAGGATTTTTTAAAATATTTATTTATTTGGCTGCACCAGGTCTTAGTTGCAGTACATAGGGTCTTTAGCTGCTGCAAGTGAACTCCTAGTTAGCATCTGGGATCAAGTTCCCTGACCAAGGGTTGAACCCAGTCCCCCTGCATTGGGAGCATGGACAGAGTCTTAGCCACTGGACCACTAGGCAAGTCCCTAGATGAAATCTTTGTTCGCAGCTCCCTTGAAGACCGAGTAGTTTCTCAATCCAGGTTGGGCATCGGCCCTATCCATGGTGCTGAAATCTGCGAGGAGCCCTGGTTGGAGAACGGTGTTTCTGTTCCATGGTGAACACATGAGAGAGGATTCAGTAGTGGAACTAAATGTTATTTTAGTATTTCCCTCATGCCTTAAATCCAACAGGTAACAGCTTGAAAACACATAATTGAGAGAAGATTTTCTGTCTAAAAAGATGCTTCTGAGCTGAAGCCTGGGAAGACGGTGACTTTATCCTGAATATCCACAGAAAATAAAGATTCTGAGACATAATACATCTCTAAATCCATTCAGATGTCTGAAGACAGTAAGACGGATGACAGTGGAAAGAATGCTAAGGGCTTATCAATCAACTCAGCAAGTGTTGACCAAATCTCCTCTGATCAACCACTGTGCTGGGCATTTGAGTGCTTATAAAGAGATATAAGGAGTGGTTTTAAATCTGGAGAGTTCTAAACCTATAAGGAGTCAACATTAGATGTAAGGATATAAAAGATAAGGGGCTTTCGACAACTGGCAGTCAAGTGAGCTGGCCTGCTGCATCAGGACCACAGGATGGTGGGGACTCATGCCAAATCCATCCTCCTTGTGAGCATTTCTCCACTCTCAGCCATGGACAGGGACTAGGGACCAGGGACCTGGACCCAGCAACACCTTTCTGAGATGTCCCGGGCAAGGGGAGAGGATGGATTCCCACTCCCCATGCTGAGCCAATTCCAGGCACTGCAATGCATTTCCCTCCAAATCTGGCCACAGGCCAGCCTCAGCCAATGCAAACGTGTCGAGAAGTTTTCACCGTCATCTTCAGTCACTATCACCACCTTTGTGCATGCATGAAGAAAGGTTTTGTGCTTGCTTATTTGTTTTCCCTTCTTTTCCCCTCACTGCCACCATAGCAAAGGAGCATCCAGCAATGAGACAAATAAAAATATGGTAATGTTTTAAATAAAAGATGATGGTCCAGTGGTTAAGACACCACACTTCCACTGCAGGGGGCATGAGTTCGATCCCTAGTCAGGGAACTAAGGTCCCACATGCTACAAGGCCCAGCCAAGAAGCAAAGTGGGTTTCCCTGGTGACTCAGTGGTAAAGAATCTGCCTGCCAATGCAGATGACATGGGTTCAACCCCTGATCCAGGAAGATAGCACATGCTAAGGAGGAACGAAGCCTATGCACCGCAACTATCGAGCCTGTGCTTTAGAGACCAGGAGCTGCAACTACTGAGCCATGTGCCACAACTATGGAAGCTCATGCACCCTAGAGCCCATGCTCCTCAGCAAGAGAAGGCAGCACAGTGGAAAGCCTGCACACCACAGCTAGAGAGCAGCCACGCTTCCGGCACCAGGAGAAAAGCCCATTCAGCCGCGAAGGCCCTCCACAGCCCAAATGCATAACACTATAAAAAAGAATATCAAAGGTGAAGTCACATGTATTATGGGCTTCCCAGGTGGCATTAATGATAATGAAACTGCTTGACAGGGCAGGAGCCATAAGAGACGAGGGTTTGATCCATGGTTTGGGAAGATCCTCTGAAGGAAGGCATAGCATCCCACTCCAGTACTCTTACCTGGAGAATCCCATGGACAAGAGGGCCTATGGTACAAAGTGTCACAAGGAGTCGGACGTAACTGAAGCAACTTAGCACATGCACAGCACATACTATAGTACTACCACCAACTAACTGATAAATTTAGGAAGTAGATGATTCTGTCAGGATGCTTTTCTGAGAGCTCACTATCATCCCTGTCTGAGCAGAGCTTGTGATACGAGTGTTAGCAAGATACCTTCATGTGGGGCATGGTTTCCTATCATGATGCAATATACCTCTGTTAAGTTTATTCTAACATTTACTTTTGTTTCAAGAGTGTGCTGGAGCTTTGGAAGAAGATCATTCATGAGCAGTATAAATCTCAAGAAAATTATAAAACTTTAGCCAGACTCATTAAGTAAAAGAGAGGGAAAAAATAAGAGAAATGAAAGCGGAGGAGGTACTACTGAAACCCCAGAAATACCAAGTAGCATAACAGGGTACTATGAATAACTGTACACCAATAAAATTGACAACCTAGAAGAAATGAATAAATTCCTAGAATTTATGGTCTCCTAAGGCTGAATCAGAAAGAAATAGAAAATATGAACAAACCAATTCTCAGGAATTAAATTGAATAAGTTTTTTAAAAACTCCCAATGAGCAAAAATCTAGGGTCACAAGGCTTCACAGGTGAATTCTACCAAACACTTAAAGAGTTAACAGCCATCCTCAAACTACTCCAAAAAATTTAGGAAGGAGTGCTTCTGAACTCATTCTACCAGGCATCACCATGATATCAAAATCAGACACAAATATCACAAAAAAGGAAAATTACAGGCAAATATCACTGATAAACATAAATGCAAAAATGTTCAACAAAATATTAACAAATCAAATTCAACAATATAGTAAAAGGCTCATATACCACAATCAAACTGGATTTATCCTAGATATGCAAAAATGGTTTACTATCCACATATCAATCAATGTGATACACCACATTTATAGACTGAAAAGTAAAAATTATCACCTCAATAGATGCAGGAAAACCTTTTTTGCCAAAAACTTTTTACAAAAGTCACTCCATGATAAAACTAATAAACTAATAAACTAAAAAAGAATCCAAATTTGAAAGAAAGAAGTGACTGTCACTGTTTTCAGATAATGATATTAGTTAGAGAAAAATCCTAAAGATGCCACCAAAAATCTGTTAGAACTAATTAATTCAGTGAAGTTGTAGGATGCAAAATCAACTTACAGAAATCTGTTGTGTTTCTATACACTATAAATGAACTATCAGAGAAATTAAGAAAATAATCTCATTTACAACTGCATCAAAGAGAATAAAATACCTAGGAATAAATCTAACCAAAGAGGGAAAAAATCTATACTCAGAAAACTGTAAGATATTGATTTTAAAAATGAAGACAACACAAACAAAGGAAAAACTATACCATGACTATGTATTAGAAAATTTTATATAGTAAAAATGACTGTACTACTGAAGGCAACCTGCAGATTCAACACAATCATTATCAAAATACCAATTACCATTTTTCACAGAACCAGAACAAATCATTCTAAAATTTGAGTGGAAACACAAATACCCTGAATAGCCAAAACAAATCTTGAGAAAGAGAAACAAAGTTGGAGGTATCATGTTCCCTGGTTTCAAACTATACTACAAAGTTACAATAATCAAAAAGTATAGTACTGGCACCAAAACAGATACATTGACGAATGGAACCCAACAGAAATCCCAAAAGTAAAGCACATATGGTCAATTAATCTATGACACAGGAGGCAAGAATATACAATAGGGAAAAAATAGGCTCTTCATAAATGGTGTTGGGAAAACTGGACCACTGCATGTGAAAGAATCAAACTGGACTACTTTCCTACACTATATGCAAAAAAAAATCCTCTAAATGAATTAAAGATTTAAATGTTAAAATGATCTGAAACCATAAAACTCCTAGAAGAAAACAGACAGTCTGCTCTTCAACATTGGTCTTAGCAGTGTTTGTTTATATGTACCTGCAGACAAGAGGGGCTTCCCTGATAGCTCAGCTGGTAAAGAATCCACCTGCAATGCAGAGGACCCGGTTTGATCCCTGGGTTTGGAAGATCCCCTGGAGAAGGGAAAGGCTACTCATTCCAGTATTCTGGCCTGGAGAATTCCATGGACTGTTTATGGTCTGTGGAGTCACAAAGAGTTGGATACAACTGAGCAACTTTCACTTTCACTTTCAGACAATAGAAATAAAGCAAAATAATGGGACTACACCAAACTATAAAGCTTTTGCACAGTGAAGAAAACTACCAACAAGACAAAAAGGCAGTCTACTGAATAGAAGACATTTGCAAATGTCCTGAGTCGCTAAGTTGTGTCCAACTCTTTGTGACCCCATGGACTGTAGCCCACTAAGTTTCTCTGTCCCTGGGGATTCTCCAGGCAAGAATACTGGAGTGGGTTGCCATTCCCTCCTCCAGGGAAATCTTCCCAACCCAGGATCGAACCTAGGTCTCCCACATTGCAGGCTAATTATTTACCAACTGTGCCACCAGGAAATAACATATCAAATAAGGGGTTAATATCCAAAATATACAAAGAACTTGTATAAATCAGCATTTGAAAAAACAATTTAAAATTGGGCAAAGGTCCTGAATAGATATTTTGTCAAAGAAGACATGTAGGTGGTCAACAGACACATGAAAAGATGCTCAAGATGAGGGAAATATAAGTCAAAACCACAATGAGATATTATCTTAGGCTTGTCAGAATGACTGTTATCAAAAAGACAACAAATAAATATTGGCAATGATTTAGAAGAAAGGGAACCCTCATGCACTGTTGGTGAGAATGTAAATTGGTATAGCCACTTTGGAAAACAATATGGAAGTTTCTCAAAAAATTGAAAATAGAACTAACATATAATTCACCAATTCTACTTCTGGTTATTTTTTCAAAGAAACAAAAAGTCTAGTTCAAAAGATACCTGCACTCCAATGTTAACAGCAACATTGTTTATAATAGCCAAAATATGGAAACAATCTGTGTCCATGGACTGATGAATGGATAAGAAAGATGTGATATGTATGTACAATGGAATATTACTTGGCCATAAAAGAATGAAATTTTGCCATCTGCAACAGCCTGGATGGACCCTGGAGGGTATTGTGCCAAGTGAAATAAGTCGGACAAAGAAAGACAATCATATGATTTCAGCTGTATGTGGAACCTAAAAACTCAAATAAGAATGAACACAACAAAACAGAAGCACAGACACAGAAAACAAAGCTGCGGTTGCCAGAGGGTAGGGTGAGGGGGGGATAAGTGAAATAGTGAGGGAGATTAAGAAGTATTAACTTCCAGTCATAAAACAGAAAAATCACAATGATGTGATGTACAGCATAAAAATATACTCAATAACACTGTAATTACTTGTATGGTGACAGATTGTAGATACACTTTACAAGGTGAACAGTTTATAATGCATAAAAGTATCAAATCACTATGTTCTACACCCAAAACTAGTATAATATTATGTCAATTATACTTCAATTAAAAAATAATAAATAAGAAATCTTAAGAAAATAAGGAAATTGTGTTAGTCAATGCTCAGTTTTACTTTCAAGTAGCCATGTTCTTCTCTCTCCATCTTCTCTTTCTGTCTGTGTGCAATCTTTGATTTCCTTTGCCTCATATTGACTCTTCTCCACAGACCACCTCAACTGCCATAGAAACTCACACTTTCAATATTATCCCTCGATATATAACAGGTAAGATCCTTCCCTCCATGATTCTGATTCAGAGGTCTTTACATGTTCCAGTGGGTGTCAGCAGCCCAGCTTTAGACCAGTTACCACAGCTAGGAAAGGGAGTCAATTAAGAGGGCTGAAATTACATTTAAGAGAAGCATCTTCCAGAATGAGGTGGTGTGATATCTTACTGCATCACGTAAGTGGATGATAAATGCATGAGTGACACCCACATGCACCCTTTCCCAAGAGTTTTTCACATGATATCCTATTTCATTCTCAAAACCTCATTGCCAACTACTTCAATTTTGCAGGTGAATAAATTAACATTCAGAGAGAAAAATTAATTTTCCATACTGATTAACCCATTGGGTGGTGGGGCTGAGTTCTAATACACATCTGACTCTTAGTGCCACCTGCTTTCTGTGCCACTGATGACAAGCACAGTTACTGAACTTCTGCTTTCAATAGTCTTTCTAGGACACTTGAAAGTTATTTTTCTCCATAATGATGTTTCCTAGGTTCAATCAAAGGTCTCTTCTAAGACTTCTCATCCTCCTTTAGCATGTGCATTGATGGCTTGTTTGAAACCTTTTCATGGGCTGCAGAGAAGTAAACTGTCAACCACATCTTATGGACCACTGCTCATCATATGTTCCTGTCACAGGAGACAAGTATGTGACTCCTGACTTTGGAAGGAAAGGTGAGCTTTCACCAAATGCATATACACATAACACACTCACAGATAATCACACTCAAATATACATACACACACTCACAAAGACACATGCATGAACACATAGTCACCTTTGAGAAGTTACCCCAATATGCTCTTGGACATGCATCTTCCTCTCCCCACATCTCATGGAGCCTGGGTCCAGGCACTATGTCAGTTCTGCCCAGAGGAAAGAAGTCAGGGCACTTGGGCACACTGAGCTGGACACATATTTCATTATGGAGCCTGAACAAGTCACTGCTTCGCTCAAAGGAATGGCATCCCCGTAGTGGAAAGCTACCAGATGGACAAGGAGGTCGTTTTGATCAGGAGCTAGATCTTCCTTCTGCACCGCATCACACTACCTGGATTACAACTTATATGCCCTATGCAAAGTAGGTCCTGCATATGTGACAATGACACCTGAAGGACAACCTACCATCCCTGTGCATGATGTGGGTGAAGAGGAATTTCCAAGTTCAGCTGGTGTTCAGCTTTCCAGGACCATGAGATTACACATGGCTGAGTCCCTAGAGGGCTTTGGCATCCTTACAATATCCATCCATCTATCCATATTAACCAAGCTCCTAATATGTGCAAGGAAATGCTACATTTTTAGGTAAGCAATGAAGAGGAGAAGAATTAGAGGTACAGTAGTCATAACAGGGCTAACTGTGCTGCATGAACAATATCAATTTTCATTAGTTTAGAATTTTAAAGATTTGTTCATCACTCATGCTACATGTCTGTCATGAATCACTGCAGGGGGAGCAGCCAACAACATAAATGCTGGCAGTTGCTATGCCAAAAAGAAAGAGAGCCCTTGAGAGTTTCACACTGGCCATTAAATGCTTTGATTGGATGGGCATGTGTCATTTTCATTCAAAACTCATTTGAAGTGCAGTCCTTCCTTGTTTGCGGAAGGGTGATAAGCAGACATTCATGGTGAACATCACTGTGACATCACGTTGGGACTCTCTTTTATTGTGGTTTTGCCCTCCAACTTTTCCCAGGCTTGCTTCTGGCTCAGACCTGGAGTTTAGGACATGGAGCATCTTTATTCACCTGTAGTTTTGTCCTAAGGCCCTTTCTGTGGAGAATGAGATTTGACATCGCTGTCGGGAGCCGCATTAGGCATTACTGACAAAATGGAGGCATGGCCCTAACTCCCCTCCCTTTGTTCCATAGGCACGGACCCGGAATGAAGGAGTTAGGCTTTGTGATTCTAACTTGTTTTTTCCTTTCCTCGGCTGAGTTGACTGAAGAGAATATTAAGGTGCTTATTGTTTTTGAGAGGAGCATGAGAAGGCATAAAGCCTTCTGCAGCTGTGCTCAAAGAATAATTCATAAAGTTAATCACTGACATTTGTTCAAGGACTTTTACAAAAAATGTGTTCCAGGGTGAGCACACAGGCCACAGCTTGAGGCTATGGGAGGGATTGCTATCTGAAGCCTATTTGTGAGAAAAGTGTTTATGGCAAAGGAGTTTGCTGAATTTAGGGCTTAGGAATAATTAAAATAGTTAGAAGCTAAAGATTTAAGGATTGCTGTAATGTTAGCATATTTTACTATAACTTACAGAAATTAGGGACTTTAGAGATATTATTAGATAGAAGCCCTTTCTAAGAAATAGTGAGCTTAGGATACTAGGGGCAAATAGGACTTAGATAAGAATTAAACTGAGGAATGTGGTATGCAGCCCAGATGTTAGCATGGTTACAGTGTATTCACAAGGACACATGAGAAAAAGTAGATAAGAGAATCACTGAGAACTCCTTTTGAGGGGCAACAATGATTTTTGGAGAAAAATAAATCTGGGTCAATAGGAACTAAAAATATCAAACCTCTGACCTAATGCTTTTATAAAAGTATAAAAGAGAATCATAAGCTTGAAATAAACAGGCAGTCCAAGAAAACTGAGAGGCTGCCTCAGTTTCTCGCTGACACCACTCACACCTTCAGGTTGAATCCCTGGCTGCTGGAGCTGGACTCCGGCACATTGCTACTTCCCTGTATCCACCATCCTGTAAGGACTAGAAAACAAATCCTTAGTGATGATCTATAGATAATGAGTCACTCACTTGTGATGGAAACTTTAGCAATGCCCCACCACCCACTCTTGTGGTATAGGATTTGCTGAGATGCTTCTGAGAAACTGCTTCTTACTGGGGGACAGATGCTATCGGGTGACTAGGATGACCATATTTATGGAAAAATCTTCCGATGACTATGGACTTTCCTTAAGGCAGGCAATTCACCTGCAAGGAAGGAGATGAATTTGTAAATCTGAAAAGTTTGCAAGTGTCACTTTTTTTAGTTAACATCACAATACTCAGTTTTATGTTTCTCTAGAGCACTAGTTTTTTTTAAAAAAAAAAAAATGTCACTTGCTATTCCACATAAAGGGAGGTGGACTTGAGACAACATCATGGGATTTTATGTCCTAATGCTCTCCAGTATCTTGGTTGAAGTTTTTGGTTCACAGGTGTGGTGTGGGCTCTCCTTCCATAGAAGGCAGCACAGGAGATGCTAAGCCCATTATCTCTGAAAGATGTTCCCTCTTGGCTGAACAATGGCTTTGGCCAATCTTGTACAGAATACGTGTGTGAAAAGCATAAGTCCTTGTCCACACTGTTTAGGGTTACTTTATGACTTTGGTACCACCCACTCTTGTGGTATAGGATTTGCTGAGATGCTTCTGAGAAACTGCTTCTTACTGGGGGACAGATGCTATCGGGTGACTAGGATGACCATATTTATGGAAAAATCTTCCGATGACTATGGACTTTCCTTAAGGCAGGCAATTCACCTGCAAGGAAGGAGATGAATTTGTAAATCTGAAAAGTTTGCAAGTGTCACTTTTTTTAGTTAACATCACAATACTCAGTTTTATGTTTCTCTAGAGCACTAGTTTTTTTTAAAAAAAAAAAAATGTCACTTGCTATTCCACATAAAGGGAGGTGGACTTGAGACAACATCATGGGATTTTATGTCCTAATGCTCTCCAGTATCTTGGTTGAAGTTTTTGGTTCACAGGTGTGGTGTGGGCTCTCCTTCCATAGAAGGCAGCACAGGAGATGCTAAGCCCATTATCTCTGAAAGATGTTCCCTCTTGGCTGAACAATGGCTTTGGCCAATCTTGTACAGAATACGTGTGTGAAAAGCATAAGTCCTTGTCCACACTGTTTAGGGTTACTTTATGACTTTGGTTTTGGGGGCTCCCAAATCACTGCAGATGGTGATTGCAGCCATGAAATTAAAAGATGCTTACTCCTTGGAAGGAAAGTTATGACCAACCTAACTGCTACTGCTACTGCTAAGTTGCGTCAATCATGTCTGACTTTGTGCCACCCCATAGGCAGAAGCCCACCAGATTCTCCCATCCCTGAGATTGTCCAGGCAAGAACACTGGAGTGGGTTGCCATTTCCTTCTCCAATGCATGAAAGTGAAAAGTGAAAGGGAAGTCGCTCAGTCATGTCCAACTCTTCGCAACCCCAGGGACTGCAGCCTACCAGGCTCCTCCATCCATGGAATTTTCCAGGCAAGAGTACTGGAGTGGGGTGCCATTGCCTTCCTAGACACCATATTAAAAAGCAGAAACATTACTTTGTCAACAAAGGTCCATCTAGTCAAGGCTATGGTTTTTCCAGTGGTCATGTATGGATGTGAGAGTCGGACTATAAAGAAAGCTGAGCATCTAAGACTTGGTGCTTTTGAACTGTGGTGTTGGAGAAGACTCTTGAGAGTCCCTTGGACTGCAAGGAGATCCAACCAGTCCATCCTAAAGGAGATCAGTCCTGGGTGTTCATTGGAAGGACTGATGCTGAAGCTGAACTCCAATACTTTGGCCACCTGATGCAAAGAACTGACTCATTTGAAAAGACCCTGATGCTGGGAAAGATTGAGGGCAGAAGGAGAAGGGGACGGCAGAGGATGAGATGGCATCACCGACACAATGGACATGGGTTTGGGTAAACTCTGGGGGTTGGTGATGGACAAGGAGGCCTGGTGTGCTGCAGTTCATGGGGTCACAGAGTCGGACACGACTGCGACTGAACTGAACTGTGTTCATAATAGCCATTTATTTTATATAAATGATGTCAGTGGTTTATACTCTTTTTTTTTAATATTTATTTTTGGCCATATTGGGTCTCAGTTGCCACATGCACAATCTTCATTGTGGCGCAAGGGCTTCTCTCTAGTTGTGGCACTTGGGCTTCAGAGTGCGTGGGCTCTTTGGCTGTAGCTCATGGGCTTAGTTGCTCGGTGGCATGTGGGTTCTTAGTTCCCCAACCAGGGATCAAACCCACACCCCTGCATTGGAAGGCAGATTCTTAACCACTGGACCACCAGGGAAGTCCCTGTACTCTTCTTTCACCTTCCACACCATGGTTGGAAGAACCATGGTCCAGATACATTTAGGTTCCATCTGCAAACCCCACTTGCCCCCGAGTCTTGGTCAAGCCATCTAACATCTGTCAAGATTCAGGGTTCTCCTCTGATCAATGACATCATAACACTTAGCCCTTGCGGCTGTGGGGAGGGTTAGCAAGGATGGGAGTTGGTCCGTGTGGGGTGGATTTCCATTCTTCTTCCTGAAAAAAGAACGGGACCCTATGGTCCTTGCCCCTCCATGTCTTCTGACTGCCTTTTGCCTGTGGAAAAATTTCAGTCAAAAAATAAGTTTAATTGGAGGAGTGAGAAAATGCAGAAGCAAAGTAAAACAGGACAAAATAATAATAGTTTAGCCATTAAGCATAGTCAAGAACTTTTAGTTCCTTCTCAAGGGCTAAAGATAATATTCTGAGCCATATCCTGTGAGCTGTCTTATAGATACTGAAACCCCCACCAGGTGAATAAATTAATTACATGAAGACCAGACTGTAGCCAAGACATTAACTGCCACAATTCCAAGAACTGGCCTCAAAGAAATGGGAACAAACTGATCCTAGAATTGAAGGTTAACTGTACTTAAAACAATCAAGAAAACGCTGCTCAGAACACTGATGACCAATTTCAAGATGATTGTCAGAGCCAACTGTGCTGTTTCTGCATGTGGCCTTCTCCCTTTGTTTATAAAAGCTTTTGCCCACTGATTGTCACCAGGGGGTTAGAGGGGGTCGGCCTTTGGACATGAATTCACACTACCCACCCCTCAACCCTGGTTGCCAGCATCCAAAATAAAGCAAACTTTCCTTTCCACCAATCTTGCCTCTTCATCGGCTTTCGAGTGGCAAGCAGCCAAACCCCTGCTTTCAGTAACGTTATCTGTGTCTCTGGCCTGAGAGGCGTGGAGGCTGTGGAAGCCCAGAGGTGATCCAGAGTCTCTCTTTGTCCATTTCCTCAGGAGACAAGACCAACTTCACCTACCCAGAGTCAGGAACCTGGCTGGGATTCTTGGGCAGCAGTTGGTTTTATTCTTACATGCTTTTCACCTGCCCAGGATTTGGGTGCATGGTTTTTGAAACACTTTTGGAGATTAAGCAGGAGTACTCTACAGGACACTGTACACGTGCAAAGTTCCAAGAACTGAGAGACACCCATTTACTGTCATGTTTCATGGTGAAACTGAAGTCAGGAAAACACATTAAAGGTGCCTAATATCCCTGACATGAACAACTTTTGTTGGAGGAGCTGGGTAATAAGTGGCACAAGAAAAAAAGTGGCAGAATACTACAAAGGAAGAGATGCGATCATTCACGTGTGCAGAATAGGTCATTGTCTACATGCATGCATGCTAAGACACTTCAGTTATGTCTGACTCTGTGCGACCCTATGGACTGTAGCCTGCCAGGCCTCTCTGTCCATGGGATTCTCCAGGCAAGAATACTGGAGTGGATTGCTGTGCCCTCCTCCAGGGGATCTTCCCAACCTGGGATTGAACCTATGTCTCTTACTGTCCTAGCATTGGCAGGCATGTTCTTTTCCACTAGTGCCAACTGGGAAGCCCAATTGCCTACACAGAAAATCCAATAACGAATATCACAAATCATAAGGACATAAAGAAAAACTCAATATAAAAAATCAAGATTGTCCTCATTATTAGCAGTAATCAATTAGAAGATTCAATGCAAAAGTAATCTTCCATTTACAATAGCAGTGAGATTTTAACATACATGAGTGAGCCTAACTAATGTGCGAGATCTTTACAAAGATGATGGCACATCCCTGCTGCTGCTGCTGCTGTTGCAAGACACCGAAACTCCCTGACAGGAGGGAGCAGCTATTTGCTGCATCCCTAAATAGGAAGCCTCAACATTATGTGGCTGACCTTCTTCCATTTTCATCTACACATTCAGTACAATACCAACCAAAAGCTCAACATAGATTTTTAGAGATATTGACAAAATTCATCTTGAAGAGAAATGGCAAGAACAGTAAAGATAAGAAGTGTTAGTCGCTCAGTCGTGTCTGACCCTTTGTGACCCCATGGACTGTAGCTCCCCAGGCTCCTCTGTCCATGGAATTCTCCAGACAGGAAAACTGGAGTGGGTAGCCACTGCCTTCTCCAGAGGATCTTCTGACCCAGGGATTGAACCCGGGTCCCTGCATTGCAGGGCTTTCCTGATAGCTCACCTAGTAAAGAATCCACCTGCAGTGTGGGAGACCCCGATTCAATTCCTGAGTCGGGAAGTTCCCCTGGAGAGGGGCTAGGCTATGGACTCCAGTATTCTTGGACTTCCCTGGTAGCTCAGCTGGTAAAGAATCCACCTGCAATGTGGGAGACCCCAGGTTGATTCCTGGGTCAGGAAGATCCCCTGGAGGAGGAATAGTCTACCCACTCTAGTATTTTTGCCTGGAGAATCCCCATGGACAGAGGAGCCTGGCGGAGTACAGTCCATAGGGTCACAAAGAGTCAGACACGACTGAATGACTAAGCACAGCACAGCACTCCTGCATGCAGGTGGATTCTTTACCATCTGAGCCACCAGACAGAAGCCCCCCAAAGATGAGAAAGGAAGAAGAAAAATAGGAAGGTGGGGGAGAAGGAAAAGGAGGAGGATGGGGGGTGGGGAGGATGGAGAGGGGTGTGATGGGGAGGAAGAGGGGGGAAGTGGTGATTCTCTCTCCAGGTTGGGCACATAACATAAGTACATAAAAAGGAGTGGTGGAGCTGACTGAGTAGAGCAAACAGATCAAGCAGGCATAATGAAAAGTCCAGAAACAGATTCATTAACATACATGATATTAACATACAAAAAAAAGAGATATGTATCGAATCCTCAGGGATCAATGGCATTAAGTGGTGTTGAGACACATGTCTACTATTATGAAAGAAAAATAAAATTTATCTTCAGCCTCACACCATTTCCCAAAGTGATTTCAGGTGAATTGCAGACCTAAATGTAAAACAAAACTATAAAAGCATTGGATAAAATATAAGAAAGTATAACTTGGAGAGACAAAAGACCTCAAACAAGACACTGAAAATGCAGAGGCTAAAATAAAGAACACATAACCTCGACCACCTCAAAATTTAAAATCCCTATACAACTCAAGATACAGTTAAGAATTACCCACAGACTTGGAGCAAACACTCACACGATACAAAACAAAGGATCACAGATAGAATATGTCATCCCTTCCAAATAGTAATATGAAAAAGATAAGCAACTGGTAGAAAGTCAGGCAAAGGATATAAACACACAATTCATGAGAGAGAAATTACAAATGACCAACAGACATGAAAAATTCTCAGCTCAGTAGGAATGAAGAGAAAACACGTTAAAACAAAATACCCTTTCTCACCTATTTGATTGGCAAACCTGTGCAGGACTGACAATGGTATATGTGAAACAGGATTCCTACATGCTGCTGGTGAAAATGTAGTTTGAATTGGTTTTTGTGGAGAGGAATCTGGGCACATCTATTGGTATAAAGACCTCACGCACCCTGACTTCTCCACCTCCCAGATCTAACCGAAGAGATGCCCGTATGTGTGCAAAGGAGGTGAGAGACAGAGCATTCCCCACAATGTTCCCTGAAGGAGTCAGAGCTCAGAGGAAAAATTAAATGTTTTGCAGCGGATTCAATGCAGAGGAGTCTGGTGGTTATAATTCACAGAGCCTCAGAAGTCTGGGGGAGGGTTTGCTGTAAAAGGGTGTGTAGGATAGTGTGGTTGTCAGGGAGGGACGTGCAGCTGCCCACCCCTCAACTATGATGCAGCGAGGCAGGTCGGGGGGTCTATAAGTCTCACGAGGCGGTCATCACTGCAGGATGGACAGCGAACCTCAGGGAAGTCGTGGCTGTCCTTCCCTGGCTCGGCCAGCCCAGCCCAGTGGGCAGCGCCCTGACTGTCAGTGCTGGCACCATACCTATCCTTGTGGTATTAGGTTTATGGGGCTCTCTCACTTTTTGCGAGGATTAGCTGATGCTGGACTTCAGAGACACAGGATGGAGGCTGTGGAGACATGGCTACAGGTCCATGATGAGAGTGCATCCTGCCCACGGGGCACTGCAGCCTGGTTCAGTGTAGCCCCCAATTCGTCCCTTATCACCAGCACATTGAAACATGCCTCCTGACCCAGGAGGCTGCCAGGGTCCTCTCCCCTTGCTGGTCCTGGGCTTCAAACACATCAACCTCTGAAGTTTGTGACCGAGAGAGATTGTTGAGTATATTTAGTTTCTTCTCTCTGAATGCAGGTAAAATTTTAATGAGCAACATTGGTGATGCATGGGGTATTGTGTGATGCGTACAGAAGAAATTACCCCTCTGCTAAGCCAGCTCTGTACTTTCATACACACTTTGGATCGATGCTGGGAAAACAAACACAGGCACCAGGCATCCTGGGGACCCGTTCTGGGGGAGAATGCATGGCAGGAAATGCTGCACTAATTAGTGGAAGAAACCACGATGGTCTGTCCTCAGGGGTCCCTCAGGAGGCTTTGTGGAAGGGACCCGGGACATGATGGGTTACACGACTGAGTGGGAACCCCCCAGGGTCTGAGCATGGGCCCCCCCACAGGGGAAGGCACAGGGGTTGCTGAGCCCCTAAAGTTTTGCTCCTCAGACTGGGGTCTGCGGACCAGCAGCAACTGCATCACCAGCAGCTCGTTATAAATGCAGATTCCCAGGCTCTCCCCTCCACATCTGCCCTGTGGCTGGAAGAGAACCCTGAGCGTGCTCAGGACACATGGCTGCCCAGGGTGAAGACCACCCTTCCCAGCCTCCGTTGCAGCCTCAGAGGCCGTCTGACCAATGGATTTGAGTTCCGGCCAATGCACTGTGTGCTGCACTAATTAGTGGAGGAAACCACGATGGTCTGTCCTCAGGGGTCCCTCAGGAGGCTTTGTGGAAGGGACCCGGGACATGATGGGTTACACGACTGAGTGGGAACCCCCCAGGGTTCTGAGCATGGGCCCCCCCACAGGGGAAGGCACAGGGGTTGCTGAGCCCCTAAAGTTTTGCTCCTCAGACTGGGGTCTGCGGACCAGCAGCAACTGCATCACCAGCAGCTCGTTATAAATGCAGATTCCCAGGCTCTCCCCTCCACATCTGCCCTGTGGCTGGAAGAGAACCCTGAGCGTGCTCAGGACACATGGCTGCCCAGGGTGAAGACCACCCTTCCCAGCCTCCGTTGCAGCCTCAGAGGCCATCTGACCGATGGATTTGAGTTCCAGCCAATGCACTGTGAGCAGAGGTCACTGGAGCAACTTGTGGGAAAGCCTGAGATGATGGAGGGGAGCCCTCCTCTCGCCCATGTAACCCATTCAGTGGCTGAATGAGGCCCAGTCAGCTTGGGTCAGCTTCTTATCCAGGCCCAGGGGGACCCAGGAGAAAAGGAGATTTTGTGAACTTTGGAGAAATGTAGCCTGCTTCACATGGTGATCAATTAGATCCCTGTGGCTGGGCTTCCAAAGCTGTGACGCAGGGATGATGCTAGTGATGATGGTGGTGATGATGGTGATGGTGATGAAGGTGATGGTGATGATGGTGGTGATGATGGTGATGGTGATGAAGGTGATGGTGATGATGATGGTGGTGATGGTGATGAAGGTGATGGTGATGATGATTGTGATGATGGTGATGGTGATGAAGGTGATGGTGATGATGATTGTGATGATGGTGATGGTGATGAAGGTGATGGTGATGATGATTGTGATGATGGTGATGGTGATGAAGGTGATGGTGATGATGATGGTGATGAAGGTGATGGTGATGAAGATGGTGATGATGATGATGGTGATGAAGGTGGTGCCTTTTGCCAGGGAGATGAGGAGCTCTAATGAGGGAACGGCACGGCTTGGAGCACACTTTGTGCTACTATTTTCATTATTTTCTCCCATTCTTGGTGGAGCTTTCCCCCTCCTGTCCTGGGCCCCTGGTTGTGAGGCAGGAAATGCGCTCCCCTTTAGAAACCTCCCTTCCCAGCTTGTCCTCAGCAGGAGGCCCCTACAGAAGGCATGAATGGCCCCCAGGCAAGGAGGAGATGCACGTGGGTCCCCCAACCCCGTATCAAGGGCCTCACTGAGCCTGGGGTCCTGGAAGGCTCACGGACACAGCAAACCCCGTTTCCTGCACGAGCACCAAGATCAGTGGTTCCCGCCATGCTGGCTGAGGGGAATCAGGAACGGACATCAGCGGCAGGTGCTGGACACTATGATAACGGGGTTGATTGCCCACCTCCTGGGGAGTTTCCAGGGGGTGCATCAGAGCCACCCCTGCAAGGAGGTGGGGCGGGGTCCCCCGGCTGCTGTCTACACTCCAAAGTGCATCAGCCTGGATCTGGAGGCAGAAATGTCACAGACCTGCCTGAGCATCTTTCCTCGTGTTTAATTGCACTCTCCCGTCCTTCTCTGTGAATGTCTATTCCTAGTGTCCGCCCACTTCTTTGTCAGGTTTTCTCTGCTTATTATCGATTGGTGGAAGCCCCTTAGATGGTTCTGTGCCAAACCTTTGTCTGTTAAACACGACAAATGTCCTTCCGTGTCTGCCCTGTGTCTTTGCCCTTGTGTTGGGGGTGGCGTTCTCCCTCGGGGGTCTACAGTTAATCACGAGCTCTGTGAAATGAGTTTTCTCACCTGCCCCTCCACTCTGCTCTCTCCGGCAACCAGTGGACGTTTCTCAACTAAATTGAATTCAGGGCAAGGCTTTGGAGAACTGGAGAGCCATCAGGAGAAAGAAAGTCTAATAACACAATTTTCCTGGCAGTTTCTGTTTTGACACATTTCTCCAGGGGACGGATTCACACTGGAAGCATTTGTAACCAGGCTGATCTTTGCCTGGAGACTGGGAGGCACCTGTCCCTTCAAGGGTCCCTGGAGCCCCTCCCAGTGGAGGTGAAAGGCCAGAGGTGGAGCTTGGGGGAATCTTTGAAGACCCCCAGGCACACAGGCCCTGGAGTCAGAGCTGTGGCATTTAGGGGGAGCCCGCAGACTCCAGCTGTTTTCTGGGCCATGACCTCCCTGCTCCGGGCTGCCCCTCAATGAGCATCCTGCTGTCGGCATCCAGGTCTGGAGGAGCGGCCCCTGGACTTGTGATCTGGGAGTGTCTCAGCATTCAGGTCTCTCCTAAGGACAGGGGAGCAGCCGTCCTTCCCCTTCCTGCCTGGACCCCCATCTCTGTGGGATGAATAATGCATTTCTCTGAAGCCTGTGATGAATGGTGAGGGCAGAGCGTTTGCCCTGGGCTGTGAGCAATTTACTCCCCTGCGTGCTCATGAGGGAACCTGACTGAGAGCTGTGAGCTAGGCCTCCTGTGGGAGCTTGGGGATGGGGTGGGGAGGGGAGAACCAGGAGCCCCCAGGGGTCCACACAGAGTAGGGGAGCTGGTGGCCATCGGAGCCAATGTACGTGTCCCCTCAGCGCTGCCCTCGCCCCCTGGGGTCCCTGTGCCCCTGCACCTCCTGATTCCATGCCTGGGGGCCCCCTCCACCTCGCCTGGGCTGGCCCCCCTGAAGTCAGCTTCCAGGGGAGCCTCAGATATGACCGTCCTCATTCAGGTGGTTTCCTGTATGACTCAAATGTTCATATTTGCATCTAAACTATTGTTGTAAATATAAAAACGAGTGGTAAAATTTGTGCTAACAACCTAAAATTTTAATTTTATTTACATACATAAAATAGCAGATGAAAAAGCCCATGGCAAGCCTAGAGCGACCATGGAAGAAAGAAAGAGCTCATATTTCAGTCCCAGTAACAGCCCTTTTTCCTGATTCTGGAACAAGGGGCTCTGTAGCTCATCTTGCTCTGGGCCCACAAATCTTGCCCTTGACTCCCTCTGAGAGCCCCTGGGGGGTTTCCATGTCCCCAGGCTCACCCTCACCCCCAGGCCTGCACCAGGCTCTCGGTGGCGGGGGAGGGGGATTGTGTCCCTGGAGACCCCACTTCTCTGAGGTCAGCTCTGCTGGCTCTGGGGCTCAGGGGATTGTCTAGACTATTGGGGGAAAAGCTCTGCTGTTTGGGGCACGTGTGACCCTCAGAGGGGGCTAGAGGACTGAGGACGAGAGGTCTTGGAGGGTCTTGAAACAGGAGGCTCATGGACAACTTGGAGGCCCCTTCAACCCCCACTCCTTGTGCTGAGGCCTCTGCGGGGCCCCAGGATTGCAGGTCCCTAGAAGACAGGGTGATCCTGCAGGAAGTGTGAGGAGGTCCTTGCAGAGCCCTGACAGGCTGCCCCTCCCCCTGCTGAGGACACCCCCATTCCCAAGGGCTGTTTGAGCAAGGGTAGCACTTAGCCCAGGTCTATGGACATAGGTGAGCAGAGAAGCTGGGAGCACCCATCCTGGGGTTCGTGCTGTCCTGTCCCCGGGATGGATGCTCAAGGACAAATTGGAATCATCACCCAGAGTTGTTCTCAGCAGGGAAAACCCTCCCAAGCTCCTGCCAATCACACACAGTTTAGAAAGAAATTCATTAATTAAAACATTCGACAAGCTGTGAGTCATGCACATGGTGCACAATGAACTGAAAAGAAAATCTTGAAAAATGCAGGCCTTGCTTCACTCTGCATCACAAAAATGAATGTGCCGCTCAGACTCATAAATTTCTAGAAAGGGATTTTTGGCAAAGAATCAGAAACATTCTCTGCTCTCACAGCTATGACACAAGATCACAGCCTCCTCCAACCAGGAGAGACTCCCCTTGGTCCCTGGAGATGCCCAGGGAACTTCACCCATGGCACCACGTGGGACTCTCAGCATTGAGGGCTTGGATGATCCCAGAGCTAGGATGGATTGAATTAAGAGGATCCTTGGAATGCTAGAATTCATAGACAAGCTTGTTGATCATGGAGAAGCCAGAGGTGAAACAGCAGGGAAATGGGTGCCTTGCCCAGTCTTCCCTCCATGAGTTCTTCCCACCTCCATGTACATGCCAGCTGTCCTGTGTGTCTGTAGAAAAACTTATCGTGAGGAGTTGGAGCAGATACTTGTGGAGGTCTGTGCATCCAAAATCTGAAGGGTGGGCTAGAGACCCAGGAGAGCTGATAGTGAAGTCCCAGTCTGAAAGCCATCTGCTGCAGAATTCCCCCTTGACCTTTGGGCGGTCAGTCTTCTGTTGTATTCAAGCCATCACCTGATTGGATGAGGCCCACCCACACTAGGGAGAGCAATCTGCTTTACTCAGCATCCACTGATTGAAATGTCAATCTCATCTAGAAACACCCTCACAGAACATCGACCAACCACCTGGGCACTGTAGCCCTGCCAGGTTGATACATAAAACCACACCTCACATCCCCTCCTCACATGTGCCCAGGCCATCTGTGTCTGATGCCTCTACTGGGGAAGCTGTCCTGATATGAACTCAGGACCAGGGGTAGGAAAGATGCAGGTGTGTGGAGGGTGAAGGGTAGAGTTGTTCCTGGCCTCAAGGTGTGAGCAAAGCAACATTACAGCAGAGTAGTGTCCTGCTGGGAGTCCACAGGAAGGTCTGGGGTGAACCAGGCCAGTGAAGAGGTCAGGGGCAGACATGGGGTGGAGCTCATGGATGGGGAGTCCTAGTGGACATCGGCTCCTTTGGGCCCAGCAGCGGGGCCCCTTCCCAGGTGCAGCTCTCTACCCTCCTCTTGGTGCATGGGGGTATGATTCTCTGTGTCCACTCAACCCCTGAGTGGTGAGGGCTCATCTACCTGCCATGAGGGAAGCTTGTGGAGCAGGCAGGGGACCCATAGGAGCCTATTAGAGTCAGGCCATATCTGAGTTAGAACCTGGGAAACCCAGGGAGCTCTCATCCCACCACCCAGGACCCTAGAAGGTTGTGGCTGGAGCTGCTGCCACCATCTCATCACCTCGGGGATTTTTCAAACTCATTAACAAGCTTTGGACAAGTAAATCGTGTGTTCTTTTATAATGACAACAAACATTAAGGCCCATTATAAAAGTGGAATAGAGTCAATGTCCCATTGTGGAGGGGAAAAGATGACGATTTAGACTTTCTGTAATAACCAAGAGTGTATAAACAAATATCATAATGATCTGAGAATTGCACTGTGCCGAGAGCATCGCTTATTTCCAGCTGCGGCCATCCCCGCTCCAGAGAGAACACCCCCCACCTGGTAACTGGCTGCTGAGGAGACCTCTGTGGTCCCTGCCTGAGAATTTACAAGGTCACTGTCACAAGCCGCTCGTCCACCTCGTGGTGTAGACAGGGTAAGCATAGACATGTTTATGCTGCTCTCAGAGCGACCTGCTAAGTGTCCATTAAGTAGCATCATCTCGCTCTGCATCACTTGCCTTGGAGTAATTTTAATAACATGCTAAGTAGGTAAAACAAGTGGAGAAATGAGCTACTTCCTGCTCCCCTCCCATCAGCTGCCCTCACAGCAGCACTGAAGTCTTCATTAAATCCATAGCTCTGGAATGCACTGAAATCCCAACTCCTCCCCATGACTGAGTCAGG